>VRYO01001463.1:96936410-96962928 GCA_009812075.1 Sialia sialis | reverse complement strand
CTTATATTCAGGTGCGGTTTATAATCGTGAAACTACTGTACTTTATGGACCTGTTAGTATTGCCCCCAAATAAATGTTTATGGAATCACTAATTCTGGTTTTATTTGCCATATTTCTCACAAAGATTCTGAGTCATGATTTCACGTCTGCTAGGATTTGTGATCCTATTTTCTCTTTACTTTGTACATTATGTATGTCTGTGTAATTTGAAGAGACAATTGCAGAGTGTAAGATGGAGGCAAGTATTCTTTATTTCAATTAAAATGCTAACACAAGAAATTATCCTATTGAGTGATTTTGTTGCAACATAGCCACATGCTCTGCCATACAGTAGTAAAATTCTAATTGATGCTTCCTCAAAAATGCTTCCCATTCTCCAGGACTTGTACTGTAGTCAAAACCAACCTCTCTTTAGGCTGAAACTTGGCACACAAAATCTGAGCTCAACTTCAGTGAGGCTCAAACTTTAAACAAAAGTATTTTGCTTTCCTATATTCAAGTTGCTTTGGGACACTACACTTTGAGGCTCCTTGTATTGTTTCTTTGTAGAGTGATTAAAAACTTCAACATCATTCCAAGATTAAAAATGAAGTGTAGATGGCATTAATTTTTAATAGAAATATCATTACTGCTGACAGAAAAAAACCCTCTGTATCAAACCCTCTGTCTGTGTTCAAGAATGACATAGCTGTATCACTTCACAGAAAGAAAAAAGTTATTCTTTTCCTGGCAGCTTTTACTTGTGTTGGCCATCCTAGATGGAAGACTCTTAATTTGTGGAGGGGCCATGACACAGGCTTTCATTCCATTGACCCTTGTTGGAGGTATTTGATCTGATCCAAGCATGAGCAGTTGCTGCTTCTATGAAGCCCAGTGAATGGTGAGTCTAAACTCTTCCTAACAAATCCCTCATCTATGGTTGCCACTGACTACAGGAAACTGGTCATAATAATCTGATTTGCCAGTTAGATTCTGGGTAGACCTCTGATCTTTTAATAGCACCATATGCATATACATGGAAAAGGAAAGCTAAGCTCATTGCAACCTGAGGATAAATAAAGGCTGAGATTAGCACAATTTGAACACCTGGGACCAAGGGGAACTTGTGCAGCAGGATTACAGATTTAGACAATACATAGGTATCTTTTTTTTTTTTTTAACTGAGTTGTGTGCCTGATACATAAAGCAATTTTTGCACCATGCTTTCCCAAGATATTTACCATAAATTTAGTCATTTCAGATGACTGGAAATTGTTTTTGAACAAAATTTTTTCCTGATTTTTTTATATTCACTCTTTGAGATGTCTTTGCACATAAAAAAATTAAAGACAGTGTTTAATAGATGGAAATTTCTCTGTCTGTAAGATACCTATAAAAAAGGTTCCTCTTAGTAGAAATAAGGAAAAAATGTAGTTTTTTTCAGTATAGCAGAAAAAGTAAGGGAAGTACTAACTGAAACTTGAAAAGAGGAAAATAAACTCTTATGTGGAAGAATTTATAGCTGTTTACACCAGTCAAGAGCCATACGGAAATCCAGAAAGAGACAACAGGACCTAACACAATGGCATAAGATACTTCGGGTTGATAAACGCAAGTTATTTAACTTGAAATAATGAAGGAAGAATTTGAAATGGCCCATTCATTTTGGATGTTACAATTTAATTTTTCCTACATACGAAAAATACCACTGAACACAAGTCAGTCAGAACTTGTCAGTCTGTAGAGCTTAAAAATATAGGCAAAATGTTAGTACCTGTAAAAGTTGAACTATAGACTATCTCAACCAGTTTTGGATCAATGCAAGACTGACAATGTCACTGTATACATCAGAGGTATGTTGTCCCCTGAAACATAGGGTCAGAAGGGCATGTACTGAGCTATTTTTCTCTTCTCCTCTCTTCTGTTGGTTTGTTTGGGTCTTTTTTTCCAGACAACACTTGTACTACATTTGTAAGAGACCAGTGCTTATATGCTTCACAATGTAGGAAACCCACCTTCAGCAGCAGAAATTCAGAAACTGTTGTGGATCCTCCTTGTAAACCACTCCCAAGTTTGTGGTTATACAAATTTGTAAAAAACCAGAAGAAAGCCTGACTCACCATCTTCTACCCTTCCATGGGTCACTTATTCCTTTGTGTTGTCTTTCTTGAGGCATCAAACTTATGCTGTCTTGAGACATCAGACCTCCAGAAACTGGAATAAGGTCCCTTTCCTTGTCATGTCACTGATCCTACAAGAAGGGAAGTATTTACTTGTTCTCTGCAGCAAAGCCCAGCTCTGAACACATCAGTGACTTTGGGAGTTTTGCAAGACCTTTCATGGTAGCAGTGCTCAGTAGGAACCGAGCACACAGATACTTGTGGGACCCCAGGCAGTTATGGGAAGGGCCTGTCAAAGGAAAATGGAGTGCACTAGTGGGCGAAGGTGTTCAGTGTTTATATGAAAGAAGAATGGCTGTTAGAAAATGAAACAATGGAGCCAGGCTCTGCTCATGGGGGTTGTGGAAATCACCGGTCCAAAACACATGGAACGATGCTTATGTGGAAGTGGTTTAAGAGGAGTAGAACTCTGTTTTGCACTGTTTATGGAGTAATCTTTTCTTATTTCTGGGAGTAGAATCAGTGAGCAAGGTGAGTTAATAGTACATAAGTAAAATTGAAGCCTACAGCAATTAAATTAAAAGCTAGAAAATTAGGAATGGTAAAACTGAATACATTTTAATTGAACATAATCAGTTGAAGACTATTACATTGCCAGAGTGGAATAGAAGCACAAAATAACATGATAATCACTTCCTGAATTAAAATTTTAAACAAATAAACTGAAAAAATGCAGGTGCCTCAGTGTATGACATGCAGAGAACTCATGATATGAGAACATGAATTATTTAAACCTTTTTTAGTGTAGAATGTAAATTTATTTTGAATTAATTTCTACTGGGAAATCAGTAAAGGTAACTGTCTCCTGTGGCAACGTTTTTTCTTTCTAATTATTGTTGTTATTATTTTATCATTTGGCTGTTTGAAGAGGGGGAAAAATGCTGAATTTTATGGTAGTAAGTCATTTAAGTAAGTGTTATATTGAAAAAAATTTAGTGCTTTTCTTTTTAGTGAAATACACTGCAAAGCAGACAGATGTTAAAATAACTTCAGACAGAAAGACTCCACTTTGTTAGGACAAATAGGTGTTAATGTCTTCAAAAATGACTTGATCTGAAAGGACCAAGCATATTCTGGAAGAATGGGTGTGGGGGTGTTTATGAACAAACCACACTAGTTTGTTGCAGACCTGAGCACAATCTGAACTGTTGAAATTTAGAGAAAAATACACAGGCTTTATAGACTCCAAATAAAGTTGCCTCTGTCTCCTTTGTGAGCACTGACTTTTCACACCATGATTTCCTGCATGAATTTGATATTACTGTTCTGTGACCAAGAAGTCAGTATCTACTTGTTTTCCCTGCAGAGAGTAAATCAGTAGACTGGTAGGGAACATGAAAGGGTTTAGCTAGTGCCTTATTATTATTGTGGTTTGTGGTATGCAGAAGCATATGATGGCTATAGCATCACTGATGTGCCATGGAAATAATTCCATCTTATCCATGCTTTTTTACCAGACTTTCCACATATTTATACATAAAAAAATATTAAGAAATTCTCATTCTACATTAGACAATTTAGTATTTGATCTCATATTGGCTATTGATTCCTTAGCCTTCAATGCTAATTTGGTCCTCACTCTTTTGTTCTCTTACCAGTCTTTTTCCAGATCAGGTGTCTTCAGCCACACCTGGGGTTAATGTCTGTTAATGTCCAGTTATCCTCCCTGTGTCTCCTGCCTGCTCCCAGCATGTAGATGTTAAACTGTCAGAGTCCAGGAATCTTCCGCCTAGGATTGAACTTTATCAGGCCTCTGCCACTGAAACTCAACCCCAGTCTCCACCCCTGCCAAAGACAAACAAACCCATGACGAAAGTTATTTAAAGAGTTGTATCATTTCCGATAACAGCAATAATCTCCGGTGAGTTGGGAAAGTGTTATTAAATGAATGACCCACTATTATTGTCTCTTCTGTCACTGAGGAACTAGGCCTTCCCAGATTTGTTTTGTACTCCTAAGCTTATAAAAATTGAGGTAGAGAGCTTATTTTGAATTCTGTGTCACCTTGTTCTTGGGGGTTACTGAAGTATCTGTCTAAGTCAGAGTAACCAGGACTGAGGTTTTTGCTGATTGGCCTGACCTTTAAAACCATTTCTACTCAATTTGTAGACTTTATTCATCTAAGTCTCCCATGCTAGGGAATAATGATACCTTGTGGATAATGTTATATGGCAAACATTAAGTATGAGAGGCAAGTAAAAGATGGAAAATACCAAATCGTTTTGTTTCATATAATGCAGTATTTTTTCATTACTTCTATCTTTGTCTTGTAACCCAACTGGATCTGCAAGTCTTCATTAGCTGTAAACTATATTGTCTCCATTCTTGATCCTCTGACAATGGGAAGGTGATGAGCTAAAAATGTAAAGATTTTAGTTCTTATGATTTTGGAACAACTGCTCTCCTGTTTTCTGCTGTTTTCTTTTCATGGACCATTAGCAGCTTCCAAAGGCAATATCCTTTCACTGTCACACTATGCCATGGGGTGCCATTTCAACAACTTCAGATGGGGGCATTAAGTACAATTCTGGATGAGAGTCAGAGCATAACCAAATAAAAATAATAAAGGAAACCTTGTAAGAGCAATTTGGAATGCTGTCCTGTGCTGAATTCATTTACAACTTAGCAGAAAGCTACCAATCACTGGTGATTGGTACAATAGTCTTTAGCACCTTATTTAATCGTAAAGTATTTCATACCCTAAGAAACATCACTGCTCGTTTGCTTTTCCTTTTTCGGTGATCATCTTAGCTGAATGCTGAGTGGTGAATCAGTAGGAGGGGGAGAAAATTCATGTTTCTAATTCAGGGAGAATAAAAATGGACTTCTTGTTGTTCCTCTCCCTTCCCCCTTGCAATTAATCTGGAGTTAAACATTTCTTAGGAGAATTTTTAAAAAAAATACTGAAAAGAAGGAAATAACCTTCATAATCCTTTAGTAAATGTCTCAATGCATAGAGGTCAAATTGTGGCAAACATTGCTTACAGGTTCAAGACAAAGCATACTCCCAGCCAGTGGTAGGACTGTAGGGTAGAAGCTCACCTCCTTTAGCTCACCTCCTAGGGAAACGGAGAATTAGTCTACAGGTCCTCACAGTGCCGTATGCTCTGGGGAGGACTCAGGCTACCTAAAGCCCCTGAGCTGGCACTGAATGACTTGGGACCAGCTTTTGCATTCAGTGCTTGAATAAATTACTCATTCTTTATAGTGGGGAAAATTTGTAAGATGCACAATAAATGGACTGCTCAGAGCTAGAGCGGAGGCATTTCCTGACCTTGAAGATGCACACCTCTTTCATGGTGGCAGATAGGCAACTTAGCAGGCACTGCTTGTGTCATGCCAAGATCCACATAAAGTCTGTCAGTGTTGTGGGTTGACACTGGCTGGACGCTAAGCACCCACAAAAGCCAGTCACTCACTCCCCTCTGCAGCTGGGCAGAGGAGAAAAAAATTATTTCACAGGTCCACAGGTTGAGAAAAGGACCAGGAGACATTACTCATTAAATACTATCATGGGCAAAACAGGCTCAACTTAGAGATAAGAAGTGGATTTATTAATAACAAAATCAAGGATGGCAGGAAGTAAAAATCAGACCCTCAGAAACACCTTCCTCCCACCCCTCCCTCCTCCCAGTTCTACCTCCTACCCCAGTGGTACAAGAAAACAGGGAATGGGGATTATGCTAATTTCATCACCTGAGGCTTCTCCTGCTGCTCAGGGAGAGGAGTCTTTCCCCTGCTGACTGTAGAGTCCCTCCCACAGGAGACAGTTCTCCATGAACTTCCCCAATGTCAATCCATCTTTGGAGCAACAGCTGCAATCCTATGGGCAACAGTACTCCTCCAATTGCTGCAGCAGGGTCACTTCCACGAGGTGCAGTCTTTCAAGGACAAGTTTCTCCAGCAGGGGAGTAGGGCCCCTCACTCTATCGGTCTCTTTTGGGCTCAGTGCCTCCTCTAGGCATCCACCTGGTGTGGCGCTCCTCCATGGGCTGCAGTGGATCTCTGCATCCCATTAGACCTCTATGGGCTACAGGGGCACAGCTGCTTCACCATGGTCTGCACCACAGGCTGAAAAGGAATCTGGGCCTTGGTGCCTGGAGCACCTCCTGCCCCTCCATCTTCACTGACCTTGCTGTCTGACCAGAGTTCTTCTCACATGTTCTCACTGTTCTTCTCTGGCCAGAATTAAAACTTTTTGTTTTGATTTCTTCTTAAATCTGTTATCACAGACATGTGGCCACCATTTCTAATTGGCCCAACCTTGGCCAGTGGCACATCTGTCTTTGGAGCCAGCAGGGATTGGCTCTGCCAGACATGGAAGAAGCTTCCAGTACTTCTCACAGGGGACAACCCTGCCCCACCCCCCCTCCCCCCCCCCTCCCCCGGCCCCTGCTACCAGAACAGAGGCTATGCAAACAAAATCCATTCAGTCAGCAGGAGAGCAGATCAGTCAAGAGGTTTAAGCATAGGACAGGGAGGTAGTTGGGACAGTTGCTGTCTTGGCTCTGCTGATAGATGACTTTGGGCTGGGTACTTAACATCTGTGTATTCTACTTTTTTGTTTTCTAAAAGAGGGCTAATCTCTCTTGCTGTGAATGTTGGAATTTTCTCTGGCACTGGCCTTGTAATATCTTAATGCCAGTAGGGAAGGTGTTGCAAGACTGTGAATGTTTGTAAAGCACTATGAATTTGCATTGGGCTAGGTGTTACATGTTACCAGTGCCTTGGTACCAGAATGTTAACATTTGACTTGAATCTTACATAAAATACAGTTTTATGCTATTACTCTCTGCTCTGCTGAATAATACTGAGTCTTGTAATTTTCTCCCTAACACAGAAATATTTCACCTTGAAATAGGCAAGGGTGTCCCATTCTGGAGTAAAAGGCCCATGGGACATGTTCAAGAATACTTCTACTGTGGAGTAGCTTGGTGTTCTGCTGTAGAGTAGTGCAAGCTGCAGATCGTGCTTCGGGTGGTAGGAAATGGTGGAATCTCCAGCAATGAGCTGTCAAGTGACACAGACCCTTTGCATAAAACGGGCATGGAGGCCTTGTTACCAACCAGATGACCAGCCACTCAGAGATATGGTGGGAGGGAGCTCAACAGGAAAACCCCTCACTATTGTGTGCATAGACAAAATCCCAGAGATTGCTTATTTCAGGGTCCCTCCTCAGAAGCATCCAGCTTGATTTCAAGCTGTTTCTGTGTGACTGTGCAATGATTTAAAACTGCTTTAAGGGTTGTTGGAAGTTAGCATTTTTCCTTTTTTAATTTCTCTCGGGGAATTTTGTTCCATTTGTTGCCTAAGAGATGATAACGATCAGTACTTAGGAGGCAAAATAAGTGGCCAGGGTGGGGGGAAGGGTGCAGTTGGCTACTGTCTTAGTCAGGGGCGTTTCCTCTTGGGAAGGGAAGAGATACTGTGAGATTTTGGCTGAGGGGAGAGGGCCTGGGCTCAGCTCCTCGCTTTCTCTCGCTCTCCGATGAGGGGAGTAATAGAGTTTCTGCTACCACAGAAAGAATTCAGCGCCACCAGGAAGTCCAGCCCATTTACTGCTCCTTCCTTATAGTGGGTGAGCCTTTGCTTCTAAGAGAGACACCTTGTTAAAACCCAGTCACATTGGAAAGGATCCTTGCCATCTACTCAGGTGCCTCAGGGGAAAAACCTGGGACCTCAACTCCTTCCCCCTTCCCGGAGGGCATCTCCCCAGCTTCCTGCAGCAGCTGTTTGCAGGAAACTGGCAGCCGCTGCCTAGCTCCGTTGTTTTCTGCCACTGTCTCGGGCTTTTTCACTACACTTTAACCCAACACCCTCTGCCTGCTGGGACACATCCCCCACCCCCCACCTGCAGCTGCTGTTACATCTGCTGAGTTTCTGCTACACTTTGTTTGCCAACCTGGTTGTGTTCACCTCTGCTGTTACAACTGCTGCTCAGAGGTTCCTGCTACAGCCCATCTCACAACACAGAGGAGCACTGAGACCTGCTGCTTCCTATGGGTTTGTAAAGGAAGCTCCTTCTCCATCCCTTCCCTCTGGCTGTGCCACCATTACTGTATGGAGAGAGGGGCTAGGGCTGCGCCACAGCGCCCCCTACAGGCACTGGGGAATCATTGCACCCACCCTGCCCGGCCAGGAGCCACCAGCGCCCCTGGTGGCTATGACCGGAACTGCACCCGAGGGGAAAGTGCCCGGCAGCCAGAGAAGACTGGGACTGCACTTGGGGGGTTTTGTCTGTTGTTAGTGCTGCAGTTGTTGTTTGCTTGCCTTCTTATACATATACATAGTAGTAAAGAAATGTTATTCCTTTCCCCATATCTTTGCCTGAAAGCCCCTTAATTTCAAACATATAATAATTTGGAATGAAGAGGTTCATATTTTCCATTCCCAGGGAGGTTCACAACTTCATTTGCAGACACTTGTCTTTCAAACTAAGACAAGGATCCAGATCACAACAATCTAGGGCAGAGCTGGCAAGGAAATCTTGTCTAGTGTGCTTATGGTGTATGTAGGGAGCAAAGTGGTGCACTCACTGTCTCATGGAGCTGGCAGATTTGAAGGGGCTTGGTCCCATAAATGACAGCCTGAGATGGTGGAAACGTGATTGCCAGGATGGCTCCTTATGGTCAGAGAGAAAAGTTTCTTTATTAGCTGGCATGAGATTGGAGATGCCAGGGCTATAAAGAGAAGACTAAAGCGGTGATTCCCTTATCTCAGCTCCATTAATGTTGCTTAGATTACCGATATGGTTGTGTTTGGGCTGGTTTTTTTTGGTTGGACTGATGGTATTTTGGTTGGTTGGGGGTTTTTTTGTTTGCTTGTGATTTTTTTTTTTTGTTCTTTGAATTTTTTTCAGTCTCATTCTGACTCGTGCAAATTTTTAGCATTTCGACACAGAAATCTGCAATACAACCACATCCTCTGTGAAGAAGTGTTTCTTTCAGTTATATTTGAACTGGCTGTTGCTAGTTTTGCTTCAAATGCCTTGCTTCTTACTCCAGAAGATAGAAGATAGTTCGTTTTATCTCAGTGGCACTCATGGTTTCATAGATTTATTTATATAACCACATGATCATGACAGGGTTAAACAGTCCCAATCATTTAGTCATTTCTCATACATAAAATAGTGTCATACAAAAGCTGAATCCTATTCTTGACCATCCTTGCCACAATTCCCTTTACTCTTTCAGTTCCACTGTGCTATTTTGAAAGAGGGGAATAGTAGAGTTGCAAAAACCCAGCACATTCTGGATATATAAAATGCTATCCATGTATCCCTGGCTTGTTCTTCGTGACAAGTCTGTCATTCATGGACTTCCATTGCAATTATTTCAGGTGTGGCAATAATGTTGTTACAGTGGCTGGGGTTATACTGTATTCATGAGTATGGCCGATAGAACAAATTACTGCCTCTGCAAGTCTGAGCATGAGAGGAATGAGTCACCCAGACCAAGAGAGCTTCCTCTTCATTTTGCCTTGTTTGCCTCTGCCTGCTTTATGATACCCCACCTTGGAGTGTTTACAACTTATCGTACATTTGCTAGAAAATAAAAAGCCTCTCTAAAACTGCTGGACTGAAAATGAAATATAGGATGGCTGCAGGCTATGTTTTTCTTTCCTGGGAAGAACTACCATGATAATTGTTTCTACTACTCTGGAGAAACTACTACACTGTAAAAAAATGAAAAACAAAAGCCAAGCTCCCAAACACCCTCTATCTGCTTGAACTTACCATAAAGTATTGCTAGTAATTATAGAAGCCGACTGCACAACATCTTCATTTAACTTAACTGGCTTTTTTTTTTTAAGCTGAAAAACAATAAAAACAGAAAATTAACTCTGCACAGGTTCTGGAGATGTTAAATTTCACTTCATGAGAAAGCTTAAACTTTCATGCAATGTGTTGTCTTGTAATTCATTTCAGTTGGTTATATATTTTTTTCCTTTCTTTTTTCCCCTTCTATTGTAATACGGAAGTGGAGAAATATACAGTGGTGTTGGAAAAAAGACTAAGCTTTGCTTTTGCTTTTAGTGCTGGCTTCTGTCTGACAGAAATGTTTCACAGTGAAAGATTATCAAGAGGTAGAGAAATCATATGTTAGCCTTATTTCTTAATGGCCACAGGGTTGAGGTTATTTTTTATTAGGATGTTTGTTTTTTTTTAAAGTGACTAGCAATTCTAAGTGAAAAACTCTTTTGATCTCTCTAAACATTTAAGAAATCCTCCTCTACATTCAAGAAATGGTAGTCTGCTAAAGAGACAAATCCCTTTTGAGATAAAAATTTATCCATTGTGGGTTTAACTTTAAATAGATTAGTAGTCCCCTGTAAATCAACCGAGCTTTAGTGAGTATTTGAGAAAATTAAGCCATCTGTACACACTACCAGTGAGATTATTTGACTGCACAATGTTCTGATATGGTAAGAGAAAAATTTATATTAAGTTAATGTTTGTTTATTTGAATGTGAGCTGAGGATTGTCTATTATAATACACATATATTATACAAATTGATGTGATAACAGAATTGTTTTATGCTATAAATACCTTAAGGATCCAAATCCATGGTTGCAGTTTAAATACCAAGTGAGGATCTGCAAAATAAAGAGTCAAGACTTTAAGTTCTCCACTCCACTTTACACCTTTCCTATCCCATATGAAACAGTTAGTCTCAGCTGCTTGAACTGTGACTCTGGTCACAGAAATCCTTCAAAGGTCTCCTAGGCCCTTCTCTAAGAAAGGTTATGTAAATGGAGGATACTTGGCAAGGGAGGGCCTGGGATATATTGCAACTAGTGGAGAAATCCTGAGGGGCATTTGCCAACTGACACAATTCACCACAACTGCAGGTCAGTCTGGAAATCAGCTGTCTCATCCCAAGCACCCAGTACTGAGATGAATTTACTCTCAACTTTGACATCAGAATTCAGACTTTGCACTTTGTCTAAAAGAGTTCAAGCTCAAGAAAGATGAGGATGTGAAGCTGATTTTGAGCTAAATTTGAAACTCCTTAGTCCTAGAATTGGTGCACACTGAAAGCTATTTTGAATTGCTTGTCTTAGTTTGATCTACCTAGTAGATACGTTTCCTCTTCTGAATCCTGTTACAGTGGCAACAAGACCACAAGTTCCACAGTACAGCTTTGTAGCAATGATGGTTTGATTTGGTGGCTTAAAGTGGTTCAAAAGTTGCCAACAGGAACAGAAGAATCATTCCAGCTAATGAGGAAGCCTATGCAAGGTACACAGTTCCAGTAGAAAATGTGCACACATGCCACAGCACTTAGCCACTCCTGGAAAAAGCGTTTAACTACAGACCTCTATTTGGTTGTGAGAAATGATACTCACTTTTAAAATTTCAAACAAAAATACAACAAGACTGAATAAAAAGCAGTGCTGGGAGCACAGGACTAAGCTACCATGTGCTTGTCCACAACATGGATGCTCTGACTTTTATGCCCCTAGGCCCTCCCAAAGTCTTGTTGGTTAACCCCTTCTCTGCCATCCATTGGTGGAGACTACACATCTTGTTTGGAGGTCAGGTGTAGTACCAAGCTGGCCCACCCCAAATACCCCGATTACCCCAGCCATCTCATGACAACAATACAAGGGAAGGGAAAGAGGACTAGGGAAGGATACATTACAAGAACATGTACATCCACAAAACTTACCTTAACATACACACAATATTCATCCTTTACTTGTGAGAACCAACCATTACAGTACTTATCTATAACAGAGTTATATGATACATATGTCATATATATATATATATATATGATACATATGTCATATATATATATATATACATATATGATACAAGACAGCTTATGTGACTCAGTTTGTTTTGTACATGAGCTCCATGCACTCTGATGCTGCTGAGTGCTATGCTAGGGTGTAGCTTAGCTCTGCATTAAAGCTCTGCTTCAGGTAAATTCTGATGTCATGTAGTAGTACAGATATATATAAGTGCCATTACCTTTTCTCTCATTGCTTTATGGAGAAGGGAGCCATTTAAATGTGAAACTACCTCTCCCATACTGGAAAGGTAGCATTTAAAACCTATGGCCAGATTTGTCTATGTATTTATGGCTATGTACTTTCAGTGAAATCAGAGCATGTTTTGTACTCTCCACACTGAGTAGAAAAGAAATGGGGAGAGCATTTGAGACCTGAAACTGAAAGTATGAAACTACACTAGTAGAAAATGCAGGATCTACCACACAATCTATCTTTCCACAGTCAGTTTTAGCAAAGAGATTGCTAGCAACAAGTCCTTTTTAATCATTAACACGCCTAAATGACATATTTATTACCAGTCAATGAAGCGATTCATCTGATGTGTTCATTGAGCAATGGAGAATCATGTAGCTGGATTCATAAGATAGGAGAACAGAATGGGGGATAGGTGCTGATTGTGCTGTTATCTTCTGAAATTTGATGAGGGAAATATGGAAGAAAGCAGAAAAATCCTAGCTTAAGGGCCGTGAATGGAAAAGCTACTACTTTATGTATGCCCTTTACATTATTCTCAAGGCAGATGTTTATATTGTTTTGATGAAATGTATCTCAAGGCAGCAGAGGATAGATGATATTGCAAATGAACAATAAAGAATCAGACTTTTCACGATCAAGAGGATACTCAGTCAATCACAAAAAACTCTGGACTATCCAAAGCTGTTTACCAACATAAAGTTGTGTTCTAGTAACTGTGATCACAATTTAGTGGCTTAAAATGGCAAGAGAACAGCAATGTGGTCATTTCTTTGAGACAGTCCAAACTCGGAGCATTCATCTTACTGTCATGCTAACACCATTTTAGCCAGTAGTCTGTTCTTTGTGATTTCTTCATAACTGGAAATACCCCAGAGGAGAAAAAAAGAGAAGCATTAGTATTTAGACTTCAAAGGAGTAAATCAGTATGTACACACATAGAGAATTAAAATAATTGTATTAATTTTTTCAAGGTTCATGGGAAGCTAAATATGGACTTTTTGAAAGTTATTTTCAGGTTTTTATGACCAGAGCTGGTTTGACATCTGTAGCTGAGATAACTCTGTTGCCAAACAGATGAAACACGGAAAGTTTAGATCTGGACATGACTTCAGTGCTAGTGAAGATTAATTTACATGCTCATTTCCTTATCTTTCTCCCCCTCCTCCAATGTACCTATGTCTGAATTACTGTTTTTTTACCTTGGGTGGTTGCCCTAACTTAAATATTCTTTTTTTTTTCTATCAATACATTGACATTGCCTCTGCCTAAGACAATTGCATAGAGCCAATAAATGACAGAGAGTGAAAGGAAGACGGTTTTGGCTTTGTGTTCCACTCCCCCCACACCCAAACACTAAGGTTTCATTTTTTATTTAATTTTGTATTTCATGTAAGAGTTTCAAGCACATGCTAGGAGAAAAGTGTGACTTTATCCATAGCAAATATTCAGCCCAATTGATTTTTTTACCAGGTTTCACTTATACCTGTCCAGAAAACTGGAGCAATAGACTCACAACACCAGCTGGACTCTACTAAATCAGTGTCGTTTTGGCTTTCAGCCTATACTACCTAAACTGTTGGGCTTTTGGAGGAGTGATTCAATGTATTGTCAGTACTAAGTACTGACCTGAATTTTCTTGCACTTGAGGAAAGGTCAGTCAATTTATGCATATTGAGTTCATACAAGATTTTTTTTTAACTTGACTTGAAGCTCAGCATGATGTGCTTAAACCTAATACCATAAAAAGAACTGCTGGAAAAACTTACAAGTTGTGGATCATTATTTGTGATAGATAACCTAGCTCAAAAACCTCTAGAAAGTGAACTATAATTTATCCTGCACAATTGTACTATTCAGGCATTGTAAAGACCTCGATTTCTCAAAAAAAAAAAAAAAAAAAAAAAAAAAAAAAGCAGAGAAGTAGTCCACCTTATTTCAAATAGCAATGTGCCAGAGATGTACCCACAATGAACAGAAATGCACTGGGGTGATTTTCTAGTCCTTTATCTACCACAAGTTTCACAATTGGGTATTTTATATTTTGTGTATTAAGTCTCTTCTCATAATAGAATACTCAAGGTCTCTTCTCAAATTTCTCCATAAGCAGGTGGGATTTGAAGATTATTGCTTGAATTTCTGATTTCATGATGGGTGCTGTCATACCCAATGGCTTCTATTCATGCTCCTCCCATATTATGAACTGTTATGAAAGATGTAGTCCCTGTACTTGGGAAGCAATTGTAAATGAATTTGACCATTAACAAAAACTCATTCTCAGGAGTACTATGTAAATTTAGTAGTGGTGTCAGGTTGAGACTGACTCAAGCAATAGTTTGAGAAACCTAATAATTTTAAACTCCCCACCTCAGAAACAATTAGTTTAATCAACTTTCTGCTTCTCTTTCACCCATCCAATAAACTCTTTCATAAACAGATTTCATATAAAGATTTAAGACCAATGGAGGATCTAATTTTTTAATTATTACCAGATTTTTAATGGAGCTTTGTTGTTGCTGTTTTTGTTTTTCTTTTGAGGTGTTTACTTATTTGTCTCATACTCAACAGATACCCTTTTGTCAGTTCATTTTGTAGCAGAAAATTCATTCTTTTTCACCTTCTAGGATGTCAAGAGAGTTTCCAAAGGCTCTCTGGAGGAAGGGGAAAGGATTTTCTAAATGTCAGAAGCCACAGTGAACATGCAGGTGAGAAAAGAATTTATCTTTCAAGTTTTCAGGGGTAAGAGGATGAATCTCCAAAGGGCAATCACATATCAGTATTTTCTATGGGAAGAAATAGAGTTTGTTTCTCAAACTATGAGGATTAAATGTTCAATATTTAAGCCCATGAATAAAAACATTATTCTGGAAGTAAAACTTTGGTGATAATATTAATGCATGCATGATAGCAAGTACTGAAAAGTAATGATCTGATGAGACAGGTAAGAGTATATGGTAGGTGGTTTTCTATGCTAGTCAGAGCAGGACATTCTGGAAGACCTTGATTTAATTCTTGTGTTTGTCACTCTTTATGTGACCATAGGCAAGGTATTTCATCTGACAATGATTCAGGTTTTTCAGTTCTGTAAATTTACTTTTATTGCATTTGGATTATGAACTCCTTAAAAAGCGCATGCCTTACTCCATGAAAAATAAACTTAAGAACAATAATGTGATTGACCTAAATGTTATCATTATGAAAGACTGATTTACACCAGTGAGTAGCATGATGAACTGTGAAGGGCATTAATGATGTTGTGTGTTGTGAAATCTTATGCAGAGATCAACTGAACTCCTGATATTTTAATGAAATTTTAGGTAGGAAGAATAATACGTGGTTGTTTAAATGATGGCAGAGAGATATTTTGCCAATTTGCAAGTTCCCATACAACAGTGTAAACAAAATTTTAAAAGCCCTTCCTTGGAAGACTTTGAAAAAGACACAAATCACACAAAACCCCTTATATGTGAAAATGGCCTAAAAAGAAGAGTTGCAAAATTATCATAATAATTTCAAAGCAAAAGGATAAAGCTAGGAAGCCAAGTATTTCATAATGAATGCAGCATATAGCTTTTAAACAGGGCTAACATATGGACCACTAATGTGAATGTGAATGCAAATTAGATACTTTTGATTGCTTGAAAGAAAGTCAGCGAAATCCAAGCTTCAAAAAGCAAATTGTGTGGATTTAACTACCTGAGTGCCACAGAAAGATTATTGTTCATACAATATTTCCATATGAAAGAAGGTAATGAAGCTAATTTAGGTAATTCTAGGGCAAGCTGCCCTAGATTATTTGAAGATAAACTGTACACTTTCTCTGGCATTTTTTTTCCTGTTTGGTTTCTTGATCCTGGTTTGTTTAACCTTTTACTTCTACTCTCTGCTGAATTTGTCACCCAAAATAACAAGGCATCTCACTTTTAGATGTGATATAGTTTTCTACAAACATGCTAGTTTTGAGATAAAGTGACACAACTGGTGCTGGCTAGAATTAGCAGTCATAGGAAACTTCTTAACATATAAAGCATGATTTAGCAGATAATGTTCAGGGACTCCAAGTGTCTTCTGGCTCAGGCCAACAGAGAGGGAAGACCAGAGGTTGCCCTAAACCTTGGAAATGCTGGTGTAATTTAGTTCAACAACTCATATTTTGCACCCAGCTTTCCTCTGCTGTGACTAGTGGAAAAACCTGACAGTAGCATTTTCTCCATGAGCTGCTACTCTTCATGTAAAAGCAAGTTACTCTTGGCAAGAGGGAAAATTAAGGGGGTTACTTACTGCCAAATATTTGATACGGCTTGCCTCCATGTAGCAGGTATACCCTCACTGTGACCTGCAATTTGCAGGTTGCAGGAGCCACCGCCAGGAACTCTTGAGAGATGGGTGCCAAAGGAGCTACTTAGTTCGGAGCCACACCAACCAAGTGGGAGCCTGGGTGTTATGACATATCCACTCCTACTTCATTTCCTGCTTGGCAATCCTAGAGCATAATCTTAGGCTCTACCAGAAGAATCAAGAGGTGACCTTTATCACCATATGTCACTTGATCCATACCCTTTCCCTGTCAGACCATATTCCCCTCATCTAGGGTCATCAACTATATTCCAAACTGCTGCCCCCTTGCAATGAAAGCAGCTCTTTAGCTTCCCTCACAGCCAGAATTGCCTTGCACCCTCAGACATCTCAGCTGTTGACCACTCTAAAGATGATCACATCCACACCCATTTACTGCTGATACATCTGCAGCTGTTCTAAGTACTCCCCTGATGCTTTCCTACCACATCTGGGTATCTTTTTAGTGCATTAGCAGCCTATGCTGTTTTTTAGCATTCTTCCTGTACTCAGGGCACACAGTTACACTGAGCCAAACCACTACAAGACTCCTGCAGCTGCATTACATTCTCCTCATTGCCATAACTTGAGGAAGGGTGTACTAAAACTAAATTTTAACGAAGGAGGAAAATGGCTAAATGAGCTCATTTACATGTTTGCCAATCACTTGCCAATTTGCAAATATGTGAATTAGCACATTCTGAAATTTGCATAAATTCACACATAGAACTGTGCAAGACTTGGCAGCTATGAAAAAAAAAAACAAAACAAAAAAACCTCCCCAAAACAAAATAAAGCAAAACAATACAACAACAACAAAAAAAGAATAAAAGAAAAAATGTATTAATGGCTGTGCAAAAAGGAAAGGCAAACAGCTCCAGAATAAATTTCTTTCTGTTTATAGAGATTCATAACTGGGAAAGCCAGAAAAAAATCTGTTAGTATCAGTGGAACTTATATAAGTCCTGAAACTGGGCTTCATGATTTAAAACATTGACTTGGGCCCTCTTCTTTCTTGGAAAACCATAAAAAACAGTTGCAAAGGCTAGGAAGAGAATTTGTTGCGAATAGAAAAATGCAGTACCTAGGCATTGGCTAGTGCCAGCAAAGTGTTTTGGAACACTTAGATTTTCTATCTTCTCTCTGTTTCAGACCAGCATAACTCACCCCTGGCGGTGCACTTGCATTCTGACAATTATACTGATTAAAGCAAATGATGTTTTTAAATCATGGCTGTGATAAAATTTAAATTGAGCCTGAAGGACTTCCTGGACCGCTGATGTAGCATTCATGTTCATATGTGGGGCTTAGCTAGCAAGGTCACTGAGCTCAGGCTGCAGCCTGACTTGTCATTTTTGTTCAGAGGAATCAAGGTAGCAAACAGGTGTGTGGTGTTTGCTACTTTGATTACAGTAATTTCACAACTATAAGGCACACTCTTTTGACTAAAATTTGGATCTAAACCCGGAAGTGCGCCTTATAATCTGGTGCGCCTTATATATGGACAAAGCTTGGAAATTTGCCAACCCAGAAGTGCGAGCCACGAGAGCTGCACCAGCTGGCACCGGGGGTGGGAATACCAGGGCCTGCGGCACGGGGAGGGTGCCGGGGCTGCATTTAAAGGCTATGCCAATCCGTGAAAAATGTTTGCAAATTGAGCACCTGCCAGTAAACTCCGCGATCGCGCGATTCCATTACTAATTCGTTATTTTGTTGCACGTGGATCCTGGCTACAAAAAAAGTGTGCCTTATAGTCTGGTGTGCCTTATATATGGACAAAGTTCGGAAATTTGCCAACAACCCGGAAGTGCACCTTATATTCTGGTGTGCCTTATAGTTGTGAAATTACTGTACTTCAGCCAGCAGTTGGTCTTGTTTGGGACCACGTCTCCCTTTATCTTCAAAACTGTGCAGCACCTTGAATTGGCAGCAGCACCTTCTTTACAGGATGGTAAATCTGAAGTATGCATTTACATCCTCACTTATTTAAGGGAAGACTGCTTGCTCTTGGACAGCCAATGCATAATCCTCATTGCCTGTTCCTTCCCAAGCCCTGCTGTCTCCAACTAGTTATCTCTCAGAGATAACTGGCTGATGATGTCAGTGAATATTAATTACTTGGATCAGCACCAGTTATTTTATTAGGAGAGGTGTAGTCACCATGCATAGGCATGGCAAGGAATGATGCATGGCACCTAAGGGGTAGATGATTGTATTTTATGCTAAAAGAATTGTAATTGTTGACATTATATTCTACTTTACCAGCAAAAGTTTGATTAATGGCAGCTAAAATGTATACTGTCACCCTCAAAAAATGATAAGCACTTTGCTAGTCACACATCCTGTTATTGCTACACAAGCTGCTCCCTTCATCAGTGGTTCTGACCTCTGTTTTCGGCACATTTTTACAAGTTGAAAATTTAAGTGGAAGAGCTGTGTACAATGCAGTGATCTAATATATGTGTAAAGGCTGAGAGAGGCCTCTTCTTGAAAATGTCTTTTTATAAGCAGGTTGTTTTTGTTTTTTTAATTGGAGCAAAAATGGTCAGTTTGGCTGGAATTTTTGAACTCTAAAAGCAAGATAAAAATAAAGGAAGTCAAAGCAAAATTGCCTTGATTTTGCCAAACTATTATTTTACTGAGACTTTTTTTTTGCATTATAGAAATCAAATAACATTTAGGAAAATTTAGGAAAGCAGAAGACTGATTAAATATTGCAGATTCAATTTTAAAATTCAACGGAAGCATCTTCATTATGAAATGCCTTGATACCATGCATTCAGGATGCTTGCTAAAGTTTTTTGGACCACTGCTTGCACTAGATAAAAACAGCTGCAATGAATTAGTCCCTTGCAACTCTTGCTACAGAGGTAACTGGACTGCAACCAGACTTTCAATTAGGAAGAATGTCATGGTATGACATATGGGGAAAACTGGTATTTCCAAAATAGCTGGAAAGATTTGCAGCCCTCAAAGTCTAATAAGTTCTTTCCTCCCTGATTTAAATGTCGTTCTCCACAGTGAATATGTTTAGACAATAGTGTCACTGACTACTCTGTAGACCTCAGTAATTAATCTGGTAATGCTACCCTTCATGTGGATGACACAATTGGAAATCTGTCCAGGTAGAGACAATTTTGTCAAGCACAGAAACAAAATCCTTCTGTCCCTGAAGCAGCACATTAGTTAGCTGACATTCTTCTTACATTTCTTTTTATGAGAGTTGGGAATTATTTTAGTTTCTCTTATTTTATATACTTCCAAGTCATGGCTAGATAAGAGAATTCTTTCCTTTACCTCCCTTCCTTAAATTCCAGGAAAACAGAGCTAAGTAGATTAGCTTTTTCAAGATAATTTAGTTTCCTTAATGGCTCACTTTGATTTTTCAAATCTGTGAAGTCATAAGCTGAAGTTGAAATGGTTTTATTTGCATGGGAGAAAATACATACACTTTGTAATAGGCAAGTGGTTTGTTTTGTAAAACCAAAGAGTGCACAGCCTCATCTCCCACAAAAATGAGGGATCTCCTGTATTGTCAGCAGCACCTGGTGACATTCACATGCACAATCTACTTTGTAGACAGAAAGGCCCCAAGTTTTGCCAGTTTCAAATATTCTTAACCTGGAGCAGAGAGGAGCTGAAAGGGTGAAATATCCTACCAGAATAGGAATATGTTATGCAAAACTATTCATGTAAATATTTATATTTGGGGTGGTATCGCTCCGGGCAATTTGCTCTTTGTATATTTTATTTCTGACTCCCTGAAAACAGGCAGATGAGAAGCCTGAGAATGATGATATGCAAAGTCTTGCCTTGCTCCAGACTTCTCAGGTGGTCTGAAGCATGTAATTTATTTCCTCCGAGACTTTGTTGACCACCTGTCTAAGAAAAATATAGCGCATAAAGATAAACCTTTTAGAGGTTGTTGAGACACAGAAATGTTATAATGGAGGTGATATGTATTACAACGGTTGCAGAAAAAAGTACAACTGGCCAAGGCATATATATAATCTCCACATCCTTCATGGGAATATGTTGACTTTGGATAAAGGTTTTTCATCAAACTTCTCTTGCAAATAGGTGCCAGCGAGTCTGTCCCTACATGCAGATTCTAAGGCTTCACTGTCTCTCTAGGACTTTGAAATTAAAACACAGGAGAGTTGTTTTACATTCAGGACTAGGAATATCCTGTCTGCTAGTGAGGGAGGTAGCAGGCATGCAGCTGCCATGCAATCACTTTGTAATAAATGGACAGTGTGATGTTTGGTCTCGTGAATATTAAGCATGTATTGTAGGGTTAAAAGATCTTCTGTTAAGACCTGGTGGTTTTCATCTGCGTTTTGTAATGCTGAAAGTTGATCTCCAGCCATTGGGAAAGTTGAAGCACAAAGGACCGCACAGACTCCAGGAGGCAGGACGAAGGAGGAGCTGGGTCATTAGAGTGCTGTGAGGAGGGTTCGGTTACCAGAGGGTTCAATAGCATATATAAGGATTGTTACAGGTGTGGCTGCTGCTAGCACTCAGTGCTGTTCCTTTTTCCTTACTCAGTCCCTTGTTGTTCAATAAACCTTTAAAATTTTAAAAAGTGAGGCATCGTTTCTCACAACTTTAAATAAAAAATTGAAAAATACGATATGTAATCTTATCTGTGAGATAAAATAGGTGTTAGGGGTTAGGATTTTTTCCTTATGTTTCTTTCCCTCATGGAATTTTGTCTCCTATGTTACTAGGAAACAATAACTACTGGTATTTAAGAAAGCAAGAGATGTGGCTGGGTGTCACAGGATTCCATTGAAATGGCCCTGACCTTGAGCAGGTTGCAAGTGATAACAGGAGAGAAAAGGTGAGGGGGTTATTCTGGAGGTTTGGGGCTGGGTTTTTGGTAGTATGGTTTCTGGGTTTTGGCAGGAAGGAGTGGTTTGCCATTTTTCCCTGCAGTCTGACCACTTGGAGTCCAGAACACTTGGAGTGCGGTGCCGAAACCTCAGGATCAGCTCCCGCCAGACTCTGCCCGTAGCGTGTTGCCGCAACCACTCCTGTGCGTTGGACTCAGAGATCCCAGTCTGCTGTGATTTTCCTGCACTGCCAGCCTGCTTTATTTTTTTGTTTCCCAGAAGTTTTGAGGGGCAGGGAGGGGTGTCACCATATGGGCCACCTGTGCATGGTAGCCTGGCAGAGGTGACCACTGGCCGCTGCTGCCACCCGTGAGTTCCGTCTGGGCCCAGTCACTGCTTCCGTGTGGAGAGAGGGGGCTGGGCCCGCTCCACAGCACCCCCTGCAGGTGCGGGGAATCATCGCACCCACCCTGCCCGGCCGGGAGCCACCAGCACCCCTGGTGTAACTACAACAAAGGGGAAACTGAAGAGTGGGAAGAGTCCAGAGGGAAGGGAGTCATATTCTCTGTTCTGAGGGAGGTTCCTTCCTTGGCAGATACCTGTCTTTCAAACCATTCTGCTGAGACACAAAACTTCCTTGCATGAAGACATTACCCTTGCTGAGCATGGACATAGGAGAAAATCAAGCAGGAAACTGACTAAGTAGATTTAGATTAGTATCTTTCCGGCAAATGTCTGGGGCAGTTTTGAAGTATCTTCTGGGCTTATACTGCCAGGTGAAGGTGTTTTGCAAAAGAAGAAAAAGTTCTGGGTAAGGAAACTGTGATTTATTTTTTTTTCCCCTATAGCAGAAGCAAAGAGCAGGGGTTAAGAAGTACAAGAGTCTCAAAGCCATTGAGACCATGCCAGAGCATAGGAGCCAAACAGAAAGGTTGACCTGAGACAGGCAGCCTGAGAGAATCCTTTTAGTGGGCTCCTGTGCTTCCCTGTGAGTGAAAAGTCTATGTAGCCAGGAACCTGTTCATCATTAGAATTTCTTAGAAAGCAAGGGAGAGTGAGTCTGCTTTGTGTTTTTACCCACTAAATAATTTAGGTGTTGCAAGCAGGAGCTCCAGCCTGGGGTAATGGTCATGTTATCTCTCTTTTGTCTGCTGTGCTGCACACTGGACCACTAGGATCCAGGCCTGGTGCTGGTGTCTGCCAAAACCCTTGCTTATAAGGCTTCTGTAGTATCACATGTGCAATGTAGGACTTTGGACAATACTTCATTCTCTCTCTATTTATTCTATTTCATCTTGTCAGAGAAATAAAAGACTCTATATCAAACATAAAGCACTTAAACACATCTTTAGAGTAGTTTTGTATATTTAGTAAGGAGTTTCACAAGGTCTGTCACCACAAGATAATTTTTAATAATGTTTTCTTTTTTTGTATTTCAATGCTGGTACTTCCTGTCTTGATCACAAACAGAAAAAAATAGGGTAAAAAATGTAAAATATTATATCTGATTGTTTTCTACTTTCCCAAAAGTGTGTGATCTGATTTGTTTCATATTTAAATAAAATTTTGTGTAATTTCCTATTTAACAGTATTGGAATTCCTTTTCTGAATTAATTAATCCTGCAGGCAGATTTGTCTTTTAGCTCTATATTGATTGTTTTTTAATCCACTTGTAGAACATAAATACTCTAATGATGCACTGTTATTTTGAACAGTTGTCTATAGTCTAAAGATCTACAGATTTTATACCCTTTGGTCTCTGGCGTTAATGAATGTTCACACTTTGCTAGATGTCTCTGTATCCAGATTGGAGTAAGCAATGACAAAAGTTCTGATACAAAAAATGCATTTCCTTTGGTATTTAAATTACATGTCTAACCATAGAGTGGCGTGCTGAACTGACATGAGGCATAGTTCACAGGCAGCAAACTGTGGGAACTTCGTTTTATAAGAAGCGTGAATCTAGCATGTTTTCTTGACAGAAATACTTGCACATGTGCTGTGAAGTAAGTGGACAGTATTGGGATGACTGCAGATACATTGCATGTATGCGGACAGTATTTGTGGTAAAAATCACAAAAGTGTATGTGGCACACATCCTGGGCAGATTCAGTACACCTGGACTATAAGATTTTTCCATACTACTATTCAGCAGGCATGTGTTAGGACAAAAATTTCACCCAGGAGGAAAAGACAGGTCTGAGGGACACCAAAACCAGGATAGCTTTATATAAACACCAGGTGTATGTTTTTTACTTGCAGATAGTTTAACCACTTATGAATGACACTTAAGATTGTTTACTGAGTGAAAGTGCCTTTGATATCTTTGATGAAAGAACAGAATAACCATGGGGAGATATGTGAAAAATTAAAAGAAACTTTGTGCTAATCCACTCCATGTACCTAGAATTCTATCTGTGTGTCGTTGTAACTTCAGACTCTTTTAAACACAGAACAAATGCCAAATGAAAAGCTGCTGGCATCCTTACATAAACATAGGATGCAGCAGACGGAGAGCTTCTGTAAAACTTTTGTGTAAATGGTGGCACTGCTGATATCTCAAGAATTAGAGATGGTTAATAATGTAACCAGACAGTTACAAAAAAACTGAATGGGCTTGTGAAACAGGGTCTCTTGACTTACCAGTGAATCAAAAACCAGGCCTCATAGCCTCAAAGCGAGGGGAAAGATTGTATTGCTTAGTTTGTTTAGGTCTAGGGCTTTATAGCAGAGTTTGGGAGACAAAAATCCTACTCATAGTGGACAGACCTCAAAGACATTTGGCAGAGATAAGAAAAAAGTAACAAACCCAACTCAGTAACTTCTTGAAATCCATCCCAGCTATGCAAAAGGTAATTCCAGCAGGGTGAGATTGTGACCACTGACTCAAGAAACCCACAGACTCAAGCAGGATACTAAGAATGAGAAGCAAGAGAATCATTTAACCAATAGAAGGAAGAATACTGATTAACAAGGGAATTAAGTAACTTGCAGCTGGTATATTCCTTTATTTACGAAACTGTATACATAAAGTTTTGAGAATCAATATGCTATCTTTGTGGATTTACCACATAGCACCAATTATTGAGCAAAAAATAAATAAATACTTCAGCTCTGCATATGGGATTGGCTTACAGCACATTGGGTGATGAATCCTGCTTTTAGGGACAACAATGCTACTTCTGGAATTGCTATGTGACATATTGAAATACTTGCTCCAACTGCAAACAAGCTCAGATGAGGCCAGGCCAGGTTACTATGGCATTGGAAGAGATGTGGAGGTGTCATGGGCTGTACTTAGAGGAGCTGTGCAGCAGAATGGGGGACAGCTGTCAAACTACCTGCATGTGAGCTGGACCTTGCAGTGCAAGAAAAAAACAACCTTTTCTGCTCCAGTGAGCTTCTGTTTGGAGGCAAGACCTTTTTCATGAGGAAGAGGAAGCAGAAGGACTGTATTGACTGGTGAGACAACTGACTATTGCAGACAGAGCTGCAAAGTCCGGATGAACTCATTTTTAGAGTTTGCTCTTATAGGTTAGAAATATAGAGGGAAAAAAGAATATTGTTCTTGTGCTAGATTTTGTTATCCCGGAAGAAAGCCAGAGAATCATACTATCATTTCTGTACTCCAGTCTTTCAAAATGGTTTCTGTACCAAATAAGTATTTTAAGTAAATTACTGTTTTACTATTACTATTTTAATTAAATTACTGTGTCCAGGCAGTATTAGTCCCTTGTGATTCTGCTGTGCTCTAAGGTGAATATGTTGTTAGTACTTAATATTCTCCTTTTGCTACATTCAGTAAATATTGGGCAGATATAGCAGCTTTCTAAACTATTTAAAAAGGAGTGGAATGCATCCCATCTCACTCCTGCTGTCTGGTGGGTTTGGTGAACCTGGCTCCCATTGATACCAGTCATTTGAACAAATGAGTCATATTCTAGGCATCTGAGTTTCATGGACATAATCTTCCATTTAGATTTCATGTATGCAATTTTTACTTTTTTGGTATTCTATTCTTCTTTGTTTTGAACTCTTATCACTAGCTAAATCCTCTCTCCCATGAGAAAATTTATACTTCTCTATGCTGTTATTCACAAAAGAAGGTTTGAATTTTGTTTATAAATGTACAAAAAGTACTTTATACATACTGGCTGAAATATGTTTATCATACTTCTAATTCTTAAAGTGTTAAAATATTTTTTGTATTGATGAATGAGTGAAAACTATAGCTTTTTTCCCCCCTCTAACTCCCCACACACTGGAGAAGAAAAGTTGAGCGAAGATGCTGCTTATCTTAAAGAACTTTTGTGCATTTAGCTTCAGCGCACCCTGTGTAGCTGTTGCAAAGTCTTCTGCAAACTCATTAAATGAACAGCTTAGATTCTTACAGATTCCACTGACTTCAGTAGCTAGAGCTATTGTGATACATACTTTATAATGTAATACATTAATGGGATCTAGATAGATGATAGATCTAGAGCTCAAACTCTAGGAGTGAGATTCCACTTTTAAAGAACACACTTGGGTTAATCAATCTGTAACCTCCTTCCCTTGAGGCATTTCCTGGGCTGGGGATGCAACAGTCTCACTGCTGCTCATCTGCACCTCTCCTACATCCCGTCTGGCTCTTGGTTTGAGGTTTTCCTACAATCCACAGGATTGTCCTCCTTCCACACTGTTTAGAGGATGTCCATTCTTGGCTGCACCATCCAAAAGTCTAGAGGTCCCTCTGTGACTGGAGCTCAAGTACCCTGAAAAGGGTAGAACTATGGCTTCCAGTTGGAAATGAACATAAAGGGGGAACCTCTGAGCAGCAGTGGTACTAATAATGCAAAATAATTTCTTGTGTGTCATGGAGATAATTTACATTTTGTGAAAAAGTGTCCCTAAATAACTGACAGTATTGGGAAAGTATATATATCTTCTTATAATTTCATAATAATTCATCAGCCTCTCTCCTGCAGTCCTGTGCTGGTTGGCTGCTCTAAAAGTATACAATCAACAAGACAGCAATGAACAGAAGTATTTTCAAGAGGAGACAGGATGTACCTTCAAAATCAGGATAGTCCCAGTTTCACTGGGACATCTAGCTATCTTAAAATAACCCTGACTATGAAATGGAGGAACAGAAAAATCTATCTTTGCATTGATTAGTAGTCTAAGTACAGTAATTTCACGAATATAAGCCGCAC
>VRYO01001463.1:96888237-96935410 GCA_009812075.1 Sialia sialis | reverse complement strand
TCCCGCTGCCCACTGCTGACAGTGCTCGGCACTGCTGCCGGCCCCACTGCTGCTACTTCCCGCCTCCCGCTCCCCGCTGCTGCTGGAACTCCCCTCCACTCCACCCCTCCAGCTACCCGCTGCTGGCCGGGCCCTCCCGGCACGGCCCTGGCGCTGCCTGTCTTGTCAGCAGCACCCCCACCCTGCTGTGTGGGAAAAAGAAGAAAAAAAACCAAAAAAGATGCGGCTTATATTTGGGTGCGGCTTATATATGGACAAATCCTGTGGTCTTCCCAGCTACCCGGAAGTGCGGCTTATATTCAGGTGCGGCTTATAATTGTGAAATTACTGTAATCAGTCTTCAACTCCCCTTTCAGTCCTTGGTGTTAACCAAGGGGAAATAGAGATATGGTTTTCAGACTTAGAAGGGATATTTCACATCCTTTCCTCCCTCTTTCCTGTTGTCCCCAGTAACAGTCTTTATGGTACTTAGAAACAAAATCTGTCCCTTGCTATCCTAGGTGCTGGCTCCAATCAAAGCTTTACTATTGCCTTTCAGGTGCTTTGGATCAAACTCAAGCCTTTCTTTGCTAAGAGTGTGCAGGACACCACCTGTCCACAGTCCTGTTTGCAACTGAATTTCTTTCCTGGCCAACATATATTTGCCTTCTCAAAACACCAGACAGACAAGGTAGCATATCCAACTGGTGTCTTTCAAGAGTGAGAGAACCCTATGTACACTGGATCTGCAATAAAAATAGTGTTTTTCCCATAAGTTGTTTTTAACTGCATTATACTACTATGAAGTCAAATGTTACATAGCTATGTAAATACAGTTAGACTCAATTTAAAATTTTAATTAAAATTAATTAATTAATTAATTAATATTTTAGTTTTAGATTTCAAAGATGTTTTCCAACCTAAATGACTCTACAATTCTGTATCTGTAGTTTCGTATGCATGACCTAGTGTCAGGGTAGGTTTTGGGGTAGGAGGTCCACAAAGATGCTAGTGTGTGTGAAAGACAGGGACAATTGATCTCTTTGTTTAGGATGTGTCTTGCTAGAAAAAAGTGCTAGAACTACCAATGAAGCATAAAATGGTAGTCCTTACATTACTAGGAATTATTTAAATTTATATAGAAATTATTTCTACACACTTAGAAGACAGTGTGTGCTTATAGACAGTGTCTAGTGCAGTGGAATCCTCACCTCTGCTGGGGTGTGGGAAAAAAATCATGTGATGTTACAGATGATAAGCACTGTAATGAAGTTAAACAGTACTGGTTTTATACTGCATTTCATCAGCAGATAGCACAATACATCCATATTGGAAAACTGTAGTTTCAGTAGAGGAAACCTAAATAGCAGAATTTAGCCAGTGTTCATACTTTAATGGCAGTTTGATAATATAGAGGAAAAGATTTCTCTAAGCATCTTTTCATCCATAAGTGAACAAGACAACCCAAAAATCAGAGCTCCCTGATAACCAGCATACATGTCTTTCCTAGTATGATTATATGAGGAATCAACCCTCCTCATGCTCACTTACCTGACTCATTGTTACCCATTTCCCTTTATTTATATTTTTAATTTTTTACAGTACAACAGTTCAATGCTTTCTCATGTTCATGCCATAGCTGTACCTAAGAAATATTTCTTAAATTTTAACTTTTTAAAAAAATTCCAGATAATTTCCTAAATAACTCTTACTGTTGTTAAAGCTGAAAACCTAAAAGGACCTACCTTCCTCAAACTCAAATGTGAGTATCTATTAGTTCATAATGTGATCTTCAGACAAATTTTATGCCTGTATATTCTTGTGAACACAGTCTGTCACAGATATCCCTCAATGACAGCCACACATCGTGGGAAGTTATATGAGAGTGGGATTTGTCTTTCTGGGAAGGGAGTGACAGCTGATGCTGCTAGACTGAGAAGAAAGGAGAAAAGAGGTAGCTCTCATTTTCCCACTGCATTTTTACTGAGACTTATAGTATGTTTTAGTATTGCATAGGCAGGATTTTTCCCAACAAACATAAATGTTCAGGAAAATATATTTAAGACAGCAACGTCACTTAAATTTACCAATCCCATATATAAAAGAAATGTGAAAAAAGAGGTTTTGTTGATATCCCACCCAAGATTGCTTTGATGATAAATACTGCAGAGACTGGGACTGTTTTTAAGATATTCCCTTAGATAAAAAGACAGCCTTTTATTAATTCCTTAACTCATTCTAGAGTGAAAATGACCTCTGCTGGTGGAAATCTGCACATCTATTCAAATAATCATTATTGAGGTATTTTCATAAATATTTGTGTCCAAATGCTGCTGCACTACTTCCTCTGTATTTTTTACAGTAATATTCTAAGAGGAACTGGAATATTTCAGAGTTGCTGTATGTTAGAAGATTATCACTTATCTTCAGTTCCAGAAATATATATACCCAAGAAATATGACTGAGGGTGTCACAAATGCTGAAAAACTAAAGAAAAGACAGAGTGACCCCAAAATACTTGTTCTTATATAAACCATTTTGCCTGTGGCATCTATTCTGGCTTCATCCTCTCCTTATAATGAGCAGATCCCTGTAAGGATAAAACTAAATTGTGTAAGTGATACTAGAATCATCTGTACAGAAGATAAAATTATTTGAAAGACAGTGGTCATTCTGTTCTTACTAATAGATTGTTTCTAATCTTTCTATAGGATCCAATAGGTTTATTATTTGAATTGTCTTTATAAAATTTGTGATCTTCCATCTCCTTCTGTGAATGGTACTTAGGGATTGATAACAGACAACAAATTTTGCAGGGACCTGGTATTAATTTTTAGGCAGTCATGGAGAAATAGAAAATTATGGCCTAGATTATGTCTGTTTTGGAAACATTATCTATATTCTGGAATCACCTAAATTAATACCATTTTCTATTTTGCTATTTTCCATGAAAATATGTGCACACTTTTGTTATTGATAAAGATCTGAAAGGAATAAAGAAAAAAATGGGGGGGTGGTTACCCACTTCCTGCATTTACTGAGAAATGTTTGCCAGTTGCATCAGAGCAGCAGAGTGGTAAAATGCAATGTGAAAATACTAGAGTATTTATAAATGTGCTTGTTTAAGGACAATTAAGAAAAGAAAAAGCTCATTAAAAAAATCCCAGTTTGTGAAAGCTTCAGTCTCAAAAGGTTCTCAATTTCAACATAATCCTTTGTTTTGTTGGGAAAGAAAGCTCTTCAGAAACTTTTCAACCAGCCAGATATCTCTAGGGAGAATGCTGTCACAGGACAGGGAAATTCCTGTCATTTATATACTGTTTTCACCAACTGCTTTTAGCATTCCAACTTGGAGTGTTCTGTGTGACAAAAAAGGTAGCAGAAAAGGCATGGCAGGAGCACAGAT
Source organism: Sialia sialis (assembly GCA_009812075.1). NCBI lineage: Eukaryota > Metazoa > Chordata > Aves > Passeriformes > Turdidae > Sialia > Sialia sialis. The sequence continues at coordinate 96,932,025 of VRYO01001463.1, read as the reverse complement.
TGATGTATTTGAGGCCTGGGTTGCAAGAGAACTTATATTATTTTTTTGCCATCCACATTTGTTCTTTATCATGTTTCTGGCTAAATTCACAGAGAATTCTGGAAAAATATACTTTCAGCACTTTATTCTAATTTAGTACATTCCCCATATGCACCCATACAAGAGAAGACACATGCATGCATGAAAATAGCTCCTTATTAATGGCTGTTCTGTTGAAAAATGTTCTCTTTTTTTTGAGTAGTATTTTTGAAGTGTCTCTGGGAGGAATAGTTTCCCTCTAGTGTCACAGGTCACCAACCAAACTTTTTTATTTGTACAGAAGACATTTGTGGCTTTAAATCTCTGAGGAAGAATCTGAGTTGTTGTTACTGTTTTGTTATTGTTTTAAGGTTTTTTAACTGGAGTTTGGGAAGGAAAATTTAAAATATTATCCAAAAAAAGTTGACAAAAAATCTATTGCTGAAGGGCTGAGTCCAGCTTGCTGAGAGCAGCTTTATGAGCCTGGCTTATTTGTTTGTCAGGCTGTTAGGCTTTTTTTCAAGTTTTTTTCAACCAGAGAAGGTTTGTAGATTTTGGCTGTGTAATTTTCATTAGTTTTCCAGTGCTGAGTTTATTTTTTTGTTAGCTCACTTATTTTTTTTAAAGTATTGTTTATTATTGGGATTAATGTTTGGGGTAACTTTTTGCTGTTTCCATGAGTCAGGAAGGCATCAGGAATTTTTTCTGTTCTGATAAACTCTCTGATTGCACCATCGCTGGGCACCTGACTGACAACTGGATGGGCTGGCTTCTTGCAGATATCTGGTCCTTTGTACCTGTAGAAGAGAGCATAAACTGGCATAGGAAATACAGTGTTGGATGTCATCAGGACCTCTCTGTCAGTCTTTGTCTCTGCCTTACCCTGCAGGATTGCCTAGAGTGTTTTGCATTCATGTATCTCTGCATACAGTGGGGATGGCTGCCATCAGTGGGATGGCAGCACGCAAAATTGTTGTCAAAGGCCCTAAAATCTGTGCCACATGAACTTCTCACATCATGTCAAGAAAAAATTCAATACTAAACTTCCTGAATGTGTCTGTTCTTGAAAACACTTATGTGATTCGGAGTAGACAAAGCGTATTTAAAAAAATGGGCAGGTTGGGCATCAATAGGTGGGGATTATGAAAATATCAGTCCCTGTTAGGCAAATGTTTGTCCTCTCTCCTTTAGAAACAGGAAAGCTGTGAGAGTTTTTCCGAGCTGTAAAGCTGAGACAGGAGAGCTGCTTTACAGCAGACTCTCACTTGTCCTTCCTCTGGCTTCTGGAGAAGCATTAGGACATGCTCTGCAGAACCTGTGCTGGCACTGGTAAGACTTGTTTAATTTCCCTTATTCTTTATTGAAGCTGCATTGTTTTGTAAGCCTACTCCACAGAAGCACTGCTGGCAGAAGAGTGATGCCAAGGGAAGTATCTTTGGAGGACAAAATTCCTTTTCTGCTGTGCCACTGTGTTCAAATATATTTAATATAGAGGGAAGGTATGTCTTACACAGCATACCTTATTATTCCAGGTGCATAGGATAATGCCATTAGCAGGGGCTAAGGCTTGAAACTTAAGTCACTGAATAATTAAATATACACTATCTAGGATAGTAAGCAGAGTAGTTTTATTGGTTTGTATAAAGTGAGATTAAGTTATTGACTCATTGACTATACTCCTTGTTTTTTCAGACATAGAGATAGAATTAGTAATTGCTTAAACGAAATATCTGGTTGACTAAAGGACAAAAAATCTGGCCTTCAACATGAAAGATTACATGTTTTTACAGCGTCTCTCCTGCCCACTCCAGTAGGCCAAATATGTTCTTATCAACACAGAAAAGAAAAATGTTTGCCCTCAGGGTTTCTTGTGCCAGTACACAGACAGGCAAAGTTAATGTTCATGAAGGCTAGCAGAGTCTGATATGAATGAAGCCTTAACCAACTTTTCAGTTGGTAACTTTCAATTTACATTTTACAATTAAAACTTTGTACTGTAGAGAGAAAAAAAGGAGTAATTACCATTAAATACTTGTCAGGCCAGTTCTGGTGAACCTATAATATTTCTAATCTGAGATCAACCTCATCTAGTTTCTTTCCTTATAAGCTGATGCACTCCTGGAATGCTGGCTTCTGACTGAAGTCAGCCAGGCTGCCTGTGAATCAACCAAAAGGTGTCTGAATTTGCTCCAAATACAAGACAAAATTGTGCATCAATAGCTGCAAGCAAGCTGAATCAGTGCTTGCTTCTCTGTGTTAAAACACTATTGAGATATTAGTGAAATGCATACTCATCCGATACTGGCTTTTTGAACCATTATCTTCTAATAAGAAATTTGAACTCATATGTAAGGATGAGGTGGGGAGTAAAAAGTTTCATGAGAACCAGATTCTGCCTGAACTGTATTCCTATAGATAGCAATATGTAAGAATAGTTTGCACTGATTCTATACCTTGAAATGAGTCCTTACAGTCCTTACAGGACTCGTTTTCCATTGCAAGGTCTGGTACACTTAACTGTTGCTGTAACCTTCATGACTTACAGAGACTAATTTTATCAAGAAGAAAAGAAAATGTTCTAAATTTCAGTTATGGAAATTTAGCTTTGTCCATGAGAATGAGAGCAGCTATTTCTGGTTCTGACAATGCTAAAAATAAAAACAACCAGGCCAATTTGCCTCTTCTGTAATATGTGTATGTAACTCTCTTGAAACCAGTGGAAATGGAAATAGCATGGATATCTGGCTTTTATAGATTTACCATTTCTGTATAGATTTCTCTGTCCTGCTGATATGAGGAGATAGGGAATGCTGCTTTTGCCATTCACCTTGAGGCTGTGCAGGATTATTAAAATGAAAACAACAATATTGTTTTTAATAAAATCAACAGAAGACTAAGCACATAGAGGGAATAAACCTGTTGATTGGAGGACAGAACCCAAATATGCTTTCAGACATTAAAGAAGATAGTACTTTTCATAGGTTATTCCTTGTAAGTCATTTTGTCATTCAAGAGACTTACCATTCTGATTACCTCACTCATCTCTGCTGGCTGGTGCACTATTATTTAAAGAAATGCCAAGAAAACTGTTTCTGAGCAAATTTTGTAACAGAGAAAGGAAAAGATCCCACAGGGCAGGAGGATGGGACTAAACAAGTAACAAACAGTAAACAAAATGCTAAGTTCAGTTTTCAAAGAGACTTACACATAGGATCTGTCATCACTTTGGCTTAACAGGACAGGTTGGTACTGGAATTTTCTATGCTTTCCTGTTGCTGCTGCAGAGTGCATATGGAAGAGCATTATGAGTGGCCCGAGGGCAGCACAACCCCACTCTGCACTGCTGCAAGAGGAGGCTGAGGACTTGAAGCCCTGGAGAGCTGTTGTAGGCAGGCAGAGATTGCTGCTGGTTTATGTTTGCTCCCATTTCAAGTCCCATCTTCATCCCTCTTCCTTCTTGACATGCTTCATGGGCTAGTGCAGAAAGGGAAGAAGAATAGATCCAGGGCTTTGTTTAATTGCCAGGTGCTCTGAAAGGGTAGAGAAAAACTGAATCATGTGTCCAATTGTGCTTACCTAGGCAACATGAGGCTAGGGCAGTATTTCTGTGTTTTATACATGCACCGTTCTCTGTCTCTTTCACCAGCAGCACAATGGCTGAAAGGCCCAACAAAATCTGTGCCGTCAGTAGCTAGTATTTGGGGTACTGGAAATGCCTGAAATAATTCTCAGGGTATCTGAAGACCTTGGTCTGGTGATGTTACTGCCCACTTCTAAAACTGGCCTCAAGGGTATATGTGACTGCTAAAGTGTCTGAGTTCATGACCATGCTGAAGGGGAATAGAGGAGCAAAGAGGTAACTTAATCCATTTGTCAAGCTCCTTCTTCTTTGCTTCCAGTATTTGCTCAGGGACAAAATGGCAGTGGGCTTGATCTCCCCATGACAACAGTGATAAAAAATGCATTCAAGGATAGGCATGGTGACAGCTGCTCAGTTTGGAAGAGAGGCAGAGACGTTTGAGGCTGATACTTCTCTCACTTGCAGACAGCAACAGGAAACAAATCCACTCATGTAAGCATGATTATATTGGTGAAAATCTATTATTTCATAGACCCTTATGAGAACAACTGAAGGGTTGGTGGTCCTAATTAGTCCCCCATACCCACAGAGAATGATGATGTGAGAGCAGAGAGGCCTGACTGCACTCTTCTTGCTTAGATGGTGCTGGTGCCCTGTCACCAATTGTGGACCACTCTCCTGAAGAGACAAGAAGTGTATCCTGGAATTGTATAGTTGCCCTAGCCCCATCAGAGAAGTTCCTAGTCCAGTGCTAAGGGAGGAAAATATTTTTGCTCAGTATCTGATTGAGTTAACCATTTTGCCTAAGATCCTTTGGAAAGAAAACCTTTGATTCATTTATGTGGACAATTCATTTGTTATCCAGTTCTCTTTTTGCCAAACTAATGACACTTTGGCCAAGTCTCTCTATGGAAGCAGGGCCACACCATTTGTATTCCATGTCAATTGAAATTAAAATAATGTATAACTGTATATCTGGCAGAGTTTAAAGCATAAATAATAAAAAATACTAACAATGTAATTGCCAATCATCCATTATTTCTTTTTGGGAAATAAGACAATTTCCCTCCTCCCTATTAACTGTACTGCGCTGCTTCCAACTAGGTGTCCTTAGAGAAATTCTCATTTAGCTGGACCTTTTGTAATAAAGTTAAGGTATTATGCAATACTTCTGCAGAATGAAGAGGACCCTCAGCTAGATAAAAACTGTTGTAAAAAAGCCCAACAATCCTAAGATCTGGCTGCATCTTCATTCCAGTGATTGTGGAAAATACTTAGTCCAAGTTATCAGCATATTCATTTAGCTTTAGTATCCCACAGGGAAAAGGACAGAAAGCTGAATTGTTGTCATACCTAGGTGTTAGCTATTTCACACTAGATAGTACAAGAAATACCAATTTTTCTGCAGATGCGAGTGATTCTGCCTCTTCCTTCATCTGAAATGCAACATCCCTTACCTTTTTTCTCTTCATAGCAAATGCACAACCAAAGCTGGTGATTGCTTTACTTGTCATCAGTCACAAAGAAGATCCCGGGACAGTCTTTTGCCAGAATACCAAATTGTGTGTCCTTCACTCCTCCTGGTTGTTTGCAATGCAAATTGTAGACTTTGTCTCCTGTAGTGCCATATCCATGGTAACCAAATGAAGGTAAGTTTGCATTACTTCCTCAGTAAAGTGTAATCCTTTCCCTGGTATATGTGCCAAGAAGGCATACAAACTTAAAGGGACAGTAATATATTTCATGGAAAGCGAAGCATCCACAGCATCTTCTGCTTTTTTTTTTTTTTATTCTTTTCCCCCTGTGTCACTGTCAGTTATCGCTACACTCACTCCTTCACCCCCTCTTTCCTATCTTGTCTTTTTCTATAATTCCCACTGTTAAAATCTAGACTGGTTCTGATTTCTGCTTTCCCTTTTCCTAGAGGCTAAGCAAACAAGTCAAACTGCCAATTTAAACATCACTTCTTGGCAAAAGTCCTTCTTTGACCTTCTTGATAGCTTCAGAAAAACATACACAATGGGAGTAGAAAGCTAAGGGAAGAATGCCAGTGCTTGTATTCCAGTTTTTCAGACCTTGGGTACAGCAGAGGCAGAGGTGCGCCAGCCTCCTATTATTCCACTATATTAATAAATGGATCAAACCATACAAGTTAGAGTTATCATTTTCTTTGTAATGGCAAAATATTTTAGAAAAACTTTTTTTTTCTTTTCTGATCTGTAAGATATGAAGTAAAAATAATTTTTTTCTCTTCATTTCTGGTTTTAATTCCACTTAAAAGAGTTTAATTCCAGATTTAAAGAGGTTTTTTTTTTTTTTTATATAGTTTCATAGACTCTCTTTTGACTGGAGAGATAAGTTTTTGAGCAAAGGGAACAGACACAAACTGAATGTTCTGCAAAATTGTTGCTGTTGATACTGTTTCCAATGTTGTTTTGGTTTTCTGCTTTTGACAACATCTGTGCTGAATTTATGCACTTTCCCTTATGTAGCTGGAAGGTTTAAATGCAGCTCTTTTCCTCTTCAACACGGTCTCATGTGGTTTGAATACAAGGAAGAACTCCTTTACTGTGTAGGTGATCAAGCACTGGTACAGATTGCCCAGAGAGGGTTGGACTCTCCCTCACTGGAGATACTCATGAACCATCTCAGTTCAAACCTGTGCCACGTGCTCTAGGATGAGTCTGTTTGAGCAAGGAGGATGGACCACATGATCCACTGTGGTACACTCCAATCCCACCCATGCTGTGATTCTGTCATTCTGTGAAACATCTCCACTATTGTTATTTACCTTCATCTGCAGTGTTCTCAATTAGAATGAGCTCATGTAATTAAAATGCAACATGAAGATACCTTCAACTTCCAATCTTGTTATTTAGAGTGAACAACACTGCTTGTCTCAATCTGCTTTATAACTTTTACTTTGAAAAGAGCAGAACAGTTGATATTATGGCCTCTGGACAGAAATTTACCGAAGACTTCATATGGGTAGAACCCTCTCAAAATTTATATTTACCAGCATATGAGAAAGCTTGAAGTGTTATTACAGCATTAACTACGTGTCACGTTTTCACAAAAGCTTCTTTTTCTGGAGTCACTCATCCCTGTGAGTTTTCACATGGATGTTCCAGTGGTGCTTTGAATATCATACTGAGTGTCCTTTGTTTCTGTCAAAGCAAATGGCAGACATGCTGAGAGACAAAATAAATTAAGATCATCTTACAGTACCTATGAGTTCAGTGTGCTTAATAATTGAGATGTTGATGGGCAGGGAAAGAGGACCTCAGCTTCATTTAGCTGCCCAAAGTAGACTAAAGCTAAAGACAGGAAAGGTTTTTGTAATCTTTTGCTTCTGATTAAGACAGAGATAACAGGAAGTTTTCAAGCAGTGATTTGTCCTAACAGTGTCCTGGCAACTGAAAAGAAAGAATAATACAGACAAGATAATATGACTATGTTGTGCCTTGGAGCACCTGGCTAGATGCATATTTCTTCTTATTTACTGTGCTCTTTTTCCCTGATGGGACTGCCATAAGAAATGTAGCTAAATCAGAATGCAGAACACAACTGTGTCACAAAATTGGCTTCACAGTAGTAGTATGAAGGATATCTGCTGTTTTCCTCCCATTTTCTAAGTGTTACCTAAAAGCAACAATTAATTCATAAATGACACAGAGTATGAACTCGATAGTTGATAGAGTTGGTAATTTAAGAATTTTCATCCTAGCTATGGGATCTGAAAAAAAACTATTTTTTCCCTACTCATTCTATGCTGCAAAAGCATGCTTCTTATTCTGTTGTCATGCCAAAACAGCCCAGCTACAAAAAATATACTCTAATACAGGACATTGAGGTGCTGGAGTGCGTTCAATGAAGGGCAGCATCTAAGTTTTGAGACATATTTAAAAGAGGACATACTGCAATGAGTAGTCTCCTCTAAAGGGTTTCAATAAACCCCCTCCACCAATAGAAAATGAATACTAATCGTAAAAAGTGGGAAAAAACCCTAAACTAAGAGTCTATTAACAACAGAATTCCCACAAAGCAAGGAAGAAAAGTAAATAACTAGTAAACACCAAATTATCAGAACTCACACCTCCCCACACACAGAGGAACAGAGACCCAAAAATACCAGAGAAATGGGGAGAATGTAGTAGAAGTACCCCTTCCTGACATGTGCAAGCTGCCGCCAGCTTTCACTCTGAGGAAAGTGGAGCTTCCATAGGGGAGGTGCAGCAGAACCTGGTGGTTCTCTGGTGTCAACCAGAGACTCCACAGCAGTCACAGTGGGTGAAGCAGATGGGCTGAAGCCTCTTGGTGTGCTATGTCTCCCTGGCTTGTGTATCTGAGGCCCACTCCACCCAGTCCTGCTTCTCCACTTTCAGATCAGTAGCTCTTCTGTTGACCTCAAGAGAACTGGAAGATTTCTACTGCAGTTCCTCCAAGACAGAGAAGGGAAATATTTTTGCCTCGGCCAAGAAAACAAAGATAACCAAGCAAAACCTAACCCCACAGTGCCACAGAAGGCCTGGGGAGGCTTCTAAAATGCCTACCAAAGATCCCAAAGCTCTCCTTTCCCTGGTGTGGCACTCATCCATTCCTGTGCCTTAAAGATGCAGCAACCATTTTTGAGCATAAAGCAGATGATCATGGAATAGATTATCATCATAAATCACTCCAAGACAGACAACAAAGCTGGTGAAGGGTCTAGAAAATATGTCCTATGAGAAGCATATGTTTAAGCTATGAGAGGTTAAACGACTGGGATTGTTTAACCTGGAGAAGAGGAAGCTTGGGGGGCACTTCATTTCTCCCTACAATTACTTGAAAGAAAGTTGCAGTGAGGTAGGAGTCAGTCTCCTCTGCCATGGCTCAAGTGAAAGGATGAAAGGAAATGTCCTTAAGTTGCACTAGGGGAGATTCTTACCAGATTTAGGAGGGAAAAAATCACTGAAAGAATGATTAGGCATTGAAATAAGCTGGAGGTGTTCTTGGGGATATTGTTTAGGGGTCATTATGGTGCTTCTACACTGATGGTTGCACCAAGTGGGGTTGAAGGTCCCTTCCAACCTTGAACCTTGTTATTCCATGATTCTGTAACAGGAAAGCATTTTTTTTTCACCCCAAACAGGTGTAGGGTCTTTGCAACATATTTTGCCTCTGAGCTGCTGTGCATGACTATGGCAGACCTAGACACTGTTTTTCTGTGTTTCACACCAAGAAAGTAATAAAATCACTTCTCTTAGGTGCAGTTCACCTCATGGATGGGATTTCCTCGGGAGATGGTGCATTGTCCCAGGTGACGCAGATCAAGTGTCTCAGCAAAGTGAAGACATTTCTTCTGTGGCAGCTGAACTGTGCCTTGACCCAACACTCCCAAGGTCAGACAAGAAACTTCCCAAATTCACTGAATAATACAACATTTTATGTATTCTCTTCAATACCATGTCCCCAGATACTAAGCCATTTAAAAGCTGTATTACAGGGCTTAAACCATTTTTCTCTCTGAATGTCTTTAATAGAGCCTGGTTTCTATCTCTTCTCCCTATTTCACCATCTCAGGAACCTTGATGTGATTAAAAATTGCATTGAAGGAGCAGTGCTTTTGTGACGTGATGGAGCAGTTTGCATGGTCTGAGGGCTAGCAGCTGGACAGCTATGTCAGTGCCATCACACTAAACTTACATTTGGTTGCAAAGGCATCTGAACATTTGGGAAAGGTTTAATTTCTGAAAGACATGAGAACTGATAAAAACAAGATGCCCTAGCATCTGAAACAGCGCTTGCTGTTTCAGAGGGCTTCAAAATTTCTGTTACAGTGATATTAAAAGGACCAAAAAAAGAGCACATTTTTCCACTGATTAGACTACAAGGACAGAAATCTTACAATTTAAAAGGATACTATTGACAAGACAAAGTATTATTATATTTGTGTCACACAGACAAAACTGATGTGCAACAGAAAAAGGAGATTTGTCCATTTGGAATTTGTGTTTCCAGAGTACCAGCTGAAAGATTCCTCCTCAAAAAAAATTTTCCCACAATATCATCAGCAATAGAGCTCTCTATTGACTGATGGGCACTAAAAACACTGGTGTTTTACCACAAATAAATGCAGGGAATTTTTCTTTAGTTTCCAGACTTGCTTTTTGAGATGTCATCAGACCCAGGCCAATGTGTTGTACTGGTGACAAGCATTTGTGCTTTGGTCTTAGTCCCTAATTCCATCCTTGTTTTTATTCTGTGTTGCTTTCTTGCTCACAGAGGTTCTGGTGGAATCTTTGCACCTGTTTGTCTTGGTTTCCTATTTGTCTTGGTTTAGCACAGCTTGGTTTTTAGTTAAGGAGAAATCCATCAGCTACAGAGTGATTCTCTGTGAGGAGCTGCTAACCTCCAGACCTGACAGAACCTACCTGGCAGAGATCACACAGCCATCCACAGGCCCAGGTGAGATATAACTCTGTCAGTGCACAGAGGAGACTTGCAGACATCAATCCTCTCCTGAGTCAGGGGAAAGGAAAAAAGTGAAAGCACAGGAAGAGAACAACATAGAGACACCAAAATCAGTGAAAAGGGAAGAGCCAAAGTCCAGAGGGAGGAGAAAGAGGAGATGCTTCAAACTTAAGAACTGAAATTCTTTTGTAAGGCTATGGTGATGGACTATTATACACTAGAATATACCTGTAATTCATGAAAAGCATGGGGGTATGGAATGTTCAAACTGTAGACATGAGCAAAGCCACCTGTGCTGAAGAAAGCAAATCTTGAAATAGCTGGGATTCCATGAGAAACTTGAACAGAGAGAGATAGTAGTGATGAAATCTCTTTGCCCTCAGGGAAGAAGAGGAAGGCCTTTGTTCCCAGAGATGAAGGTGATCTTAGAGATAGATGAAGAGAACCTTTGCTTTAGAACAGTTCATCCTTAAAAGTGTACCCCATTAGCCAAAGATTGAGCCCTCAAAAAGAGGTGTGGGGAAAGCTGTAAGTCGAGGGGAGGGACTTTCACATGGTGAACAGATTTCCATGTCCTGAGCAGCTGATTCACTGTGACATTAAAGCCATAAGAAAACTGTTTCTTATGAAGAGGTTTCCATGGCATGACAAGAGAGACTGCTCTCCCTAAGTGAACTGAAGAAAGACCATTTTAGAGGTGGTAAACTGACTGAAAGTCCCAGGTTTTGTCTCTTTACATTGTCAGTGGGAAAGAAAAGTGGAGGTGGGGGGAGAAAAACTGTTCTGAAGCTTTACTCTGATTCTTATGATTCTTCTTTTAGTACAGTTTAAAAAGCTTTCTTTATACTCCTCAAAGTTTTGAGCCTGCTTTTTCCCTTCTCTTAATCTTTATCTCACAGCAGAAAATGAGTACAGTAATTTTAGTGGGCGCACTGGCCTTTGGCCCGCACTTAACCCACTACACTACTGAAATGTTAAAAAACCACAACTTTCTTGTTCCCCAGGTGAGCTTTTAAGTACCAGATACTTATATTGATACTCAGTGTCATAGTAGTGACTGTGGTTTGCCTTCTTTTTCTTCATTGGACAGGGAAAATCTAATCTTTCTTGCACTAAACCTTCACCAGTTCTACTGTTTTAATTTCTGTCTGGGTGAATGTGCCACTTGACAGGGAATATAATCTCAGGGCTCTGTGTTTAGTTCAAGGCTAGGCTGCTTCTTCTATCAACAGAGAAATAAAACCTCTTTCTGTCTTCCTCCTAATGTGGGTGAACTTTTTTACTGACCATAAAGGGAGTTGACCATAAAGATTAGTTGGGAGAAAACATGCTGGCTTACTGGTAGAGTCCAATCTTCAGTGAACCAGTAATGAGCTTTCAGAGTTACAGCTAGGCAGACATTCACAGTCTTAAAACAACTCTGTTGCTCTGCAGTTAAACAACAACAACAACAACAACAAAGAGTAGCTTTGTAAATTCATATTCCACATGTTAAAATTAGGTCTCTAAAGACTTGACTGTAAAGACTTGTGATTGTTGCAATCTTTCCACGTCTTTTCACCGTGCTAATGAGAGTTGCAGCATTGAATCCAGGAGGTTAATAACACAATTAAGCCACCTCCCACTTTATCTTATGTCTAACTCAGTCATGTTGCAGATCAGCCCTTCCATCCCTCCTCTGTAATGGAAAGCAAGGCAGCTCCTTACACTGATAGTCTCAGTGGCTTTGGTTGAACCTGCAGGGAAAGAAGGCTGCCTTTGACATTTTTCAGCAATGACTTAAACATCTGTGAGCCATATTTGTTTATCTTGGTGTTAAAAAACTGAACAGAAAGGTAGGATCGCTGGCACCCATTTCTGACTCTGCTGGAGGTTTTCTTTGTGCTCAGTAAAAAGGCAAAAATCCTCCCTCTACATGAGAGTGGACCGTCTCCGCAATTTAAGCTATGCAGGAACTGAGTATTGGGATATATTCATGTAGAACAATAAAATATTGTTTTCAATTTTCATTAGGACTGCTAGATACTTCCAGAATATTTACAGCTGCATATAATAAATTTTATTTTACTTTCCAAATTTAGTTATAAAAAGCACTCAGACCGCTAAAGGAAATCGCTAGAAATTTCTGCCAGTATTTCCTATCCATTCCAAGATTCAGCAAAAATGAAGTCATGCAACAGAGTTGTTGTTGTTATAAGATAATTTGGCAGTGGTCTTCCAGAGAGCTCTACTATTATTTTTAGAGGACTGTGTAGAAGAAAATATCCATCACTGATTACATTCTTGTGTTCTGTATGTTTGTGTTCATAATATAATTATTCATCTTTTTTTTCTCCTGTAAGAAATATAGTATCTTCAGTACTGAAGATTCTGGTAGGAAAATTGTGACCCAGGAAAATTCAGAACAAGATGTTCTACTTTGCCTGATTTGAATCAAATACTGAGCTTTTTATTTTGTTGAACTACATTAAAATGCTTTTTTTCACAACTATTTGCTCTGAAACGACCTGTCTTGCTTATGACACAGCCCCTCATGAGAAATGTGTCTTAATGATCCATTAATTTCAAGGATATTCTTTGAAGGATAGAATTTCCCATCATGTGCCTCGATCTCTTTCTGATCAAATAATCTGCTTTGTCATGGGAATTTCACAAGGCTGTGTGCTCCAGGGTAGATGTAGCATGCTGTACAAAAATGATTTATATAATAAACTATGGTTACACATACTATACCTACAATCCTATAGGCAAAGCACCACTATAGAGAAATATAGTTTAAACTTAGATTTACTTAGAATTACTTGCATTTTGATCACCAAAATTGTGATTTTCTTAAAATTTTGTCCAACTTCGGTATAAAAACAAAACCTGAAATACTGGTATTTGCCATGAATTCTTCAGTATGACTTCATGCATTCACTGCTTTTAAAGTGTAAAAAAAACCAAAACAAACATATGCAGACTTAGGAATGATATTTGGAAGTGAGATGAGGAGCAAAAAAAAAAATAGTGGTAGCCTTATATTACAGTCATAGCAACATTTTTCAGTATTAGAGTAACATAAAAATATTACCCTATTGGTAAGACGAAATAAGCTGCATTCGTAGAAAGGAGAGCTAGCTATTACTGCAGGTGTAGTTACTAATTACCATGTCACTATGCAAACATGGAACAGTGGAGAGCTATCATACAGCTTCCTCGTAGGTGATACACTGAAAAGGCTTTTGCTTCCATTCTACTCACTCCTGGCCCAGATCAGCTGATTTAATTAGGTTCTTAGTTACATTTAAGTTCAGAAATGGCAGACTTTACGCATGCAGAATTGTAAAATTTCATGATTTTTTGCCTTAAGCATAAACTCAAGATCTCAATCTCAACACTGAACAGAAGTCAATATATAGTGAGGGGAAAGTAGGTAATGGGTACAGGAAACATGAGCCTATGGCTCTGTTTTTCCACAAGCCATCTCTATCCATGTCCTGAATGACTTGTGTTGTGCCTGCCCATTGGACTGCCTCCCTAACCTTGTCTCTCCTTAGAACAGACCAGATGTTCTTTTGGGGAATACGATTTTATTTTCTTTTGTGTCTTTCTTCAGTGGTTTTTATCTTATAGTCTACCAACAAGGGGGAATAAACTGTGAGGCCAGGAGCAGGAAGGTAAGACAGAATATCAGAACATCATTCATAATTTCTAATAAGGACTGCTTAATGATAAAATATCAGATCTCGGTCTGGGCAGGGGGGAGCTATTGGGAGAACGTGATATCATGGATAAAGTGTGTATTTTTTTTTCTCATGAGACCTTCAACTAAGAAGTCCCACACTGACCTTCTTTACAGGCATGAATTCATTTTCTTCTGTTGAAGGAGTATAGATTTCTAGGATGGGTTTACAATGGACTCTGGAAGTTACGGTATGAGATTATTAGGTGACTGTAATTCTGGTTGATCTAAATGTAAGACTTCTTACTTGTTCTCACCTACTTTCCTGACCTGTTGAACACAGAGAATTCAGAGAATTTTTTTTTTAATAGGAAAGGAGCCAGAAGCTTAAGTCACTTCACACCTCTTCATGTCCATAGCAGAATATTTTTGAAGCCCAAAATATTATTTATCAATCTTTCCGTATCTACGCTTTCTGTTTATCGGGTTCTTAAGCAGAAGATGCAGTTCAACAATTTGTGATTTAACCTTGTCTCCTCTTAGTAAGAGATTACTAAGGCTAAAATGTCCTATCTTCCCTGAAGTATTTGAGGCCGCATTTTGGTTAACAAATGCATACTTAGATGTTCAGTGAAGAGTCCCAATTAGCACCACAGTTGTTTTAAAAAGCATTTTTTTATGCATTCATTAGGATTTTTGACAGATTTCTAAAGGGCATTAATTCCCCCAAAGTATCTTTCAGTTTGGTAATGAGATTCAGTCCTTCTAGTGTTGGGAACAAAATACTTACACAGACCAGAAAACATAAATACCATGCCCTCCCCATTACTATTTCTGTGATGTCTTGAATGTGGAGGAAACAAACTCTAATAAATGTCAGCCTCTCTAAGGAGAAACTTATCAGGAGAGTCTTCTCATTAGAAAAAAAATCTAGACACTAACCATGAGTGAAATGACCTGTGTTGCACTACCCAGAGATGTAAACTTTGTCCAAGTCATAAGGTGGAGACGGAGTCCTGAGAAGTTTATTACCACTTAACAGACTGGAAGGCTTAGTCTTGCTAGCAGTTCATTGGCATGCTCTTGCCCCACAGAAATACAAGACAAGTCAACTTTCTTTGGCCTACAACAAAAGCTATTTAAGGTGTCACAGCCTGTGTTTGTCTGATTTTAGAGTACAACCACACCAGCTACTGCCTCTTGCCCAATCTATCATGTTCTGCTCGTTTGATTTTTTGGTGACTTACTTGTGCCTGTATCTCCTTTAAACACAGCATCATTAAAATAATCATTAAGTTCTTTACTTAACACCCTAGCCAGTGTTTCACAGTGCTAGGTTTTTATTTTGCAGCATTTGTGTTCATTGAGTTCTGGCAACGTGAGATATTGAGGAAATCACATCAGCAGCCAGTTTGTGGTATAATGTTCTCTTACAGAGAGGAGTATGTATGTGCTGCTAGGAGAAAAATTGCATTAATTTTCACTTTCTAATATTATTTTCTACATTTTCAAGGATTTTATAGTGAATTTATAACTTCTATTGGCACAGTAGGAAATAGTATACAACTAATTCAAAATATGCTCAGTTTGTCGCTAGAAAGTCTGTTTTATGTTACTACACAAATTACAGTATGCCAATAACCTTAATGTTCTCAATTTGGTTGGATATCCCTTTACTGAATAAGCCAGAAGAAACTGTTGTTGGAATTTACGAGCAGAAGAATAATCCTCTGAAAGGATGTTTTCTCCTTCTTTACTGAGAATTTTGTTAAGTAGAAGATAGAACTTCAAATGCTTTTCTCCTCTATTTTTATAGATAAAAAAGCCCTTTGTCTTTATCTCATGGAATTCAGATGTCTTCTGCTCCTCATAGGAAAATGTTACTTCAACTTTTAGAAGATCAGCAAGTGTGTTATTTCAGTGTTGGAATAGGAAGTTACAACTACAAGCACTGTATATTTTCATCTAATTTATTCCTATCTCATCCCCATGAAATGTTCAAATATATACCTTACAGCTCACAGGTATAGCACACTTGGAGTCCACTAAAAACTGTCATGAGTTCTTGACATATATTTTCTCCTCCAGAAACTCTTGCAAGTATTCAGCATCTGTCACTACTCTCAAACATATATAGTATATGGTGCTAAGTCCAGGGAAACCAATATTCACAAATATTCACAAAATTTTGAATATACTTGACAAACTAATATGTACCAAAAAATCACACCTGTATATGCTGGAATGACACTATAAAGCAATATATGACAATTTCCTATTTAAAAAAAAACAAACCCTTTTGATTAAAAAAACCCCAGGGATTGAAATGTATTTGAATAAAATTTGCTCTATATGTATCTTCAATGGCTCTGCAGTACATGGTGGAACCCAATTGATAGTGCCTACTTTTAAATACAGGGGCTCAGAGTGTACTGCTATTGATTAAGGAAATGTAAAGGTACTTACTTTACCTTTCTTATTGACATGTGTTGCATTATTCTATGACTAAAGTACACTTTGAACTTTCCACAGTGATATTGTTTGGTAACTTTGTCACTCAGGCTAAAATTTTTACTTATTTCATTAAATCAGTCTTTTGGTCTTTTCTCTAATTTGACAGATTTCTGTTTTGAGCAGAAAACTGTAAGAAAAAGAAATTATTTTTAGTTCTTCTTTGCAGTTTCCTTCTCTCAAACTTATATCAACAATGCTAGTTCAAAAATCTGCATATTCCTCTAGGCCTGTTTCATATAAGTGCTGACGGATACCCTGCAACAGTAAAAAAAAATCAATGCAATGCTTTTGCTCTGTATAAGCATTTGGTACTGATCTTGATAGGTGTGTGCAAGGTTAAGTTCATTTTGGGCATGATAAAACTTGCTGGCAAAGACTACCGTGGTGTGGGATATTCCTTTTACAGTGTGAGAGCTTTGAAAAGCAGTTATTTCTGTACAGATTAGCAAATACAGACACAATAAAGTGAAGAACATAATCATTCTCAGATGCCACTCCTTTTGCTGCAACTCATTGTGCCTTGTGTCTCCAAAACTTTGTCATGAGCAATTATATCTTTTGAAGTAGGTGGCTAGAGAAACTATACTCCCTAAAGGTTCCCCAAAGATTCACCATCTGTCAAAAGTGAGCCACTCTGTCACCTTTATAATTAACTGGTATCTTACACCTACACTCTCACACCTACTGTAACATACTGTTCTTGAGAATAAGCCTATTGCCTCACTCAACTCCTCTTCTAAGACATTGCAATTATGTATCATACTAAACCAAGACAAAACACAAATGTTTATTCTAGGAAAAAATAATGACATCCCAGAGGAGTATGCAAGTAAACACATTTTATTGTTGCTTCCTTACCAACCAGGTCCCTGCTAGAATTTTCAGAAAGTCCAGTTATGTCAAGCTGCAAGAATCTCAGCTTTTCCCACATGCTCACTGGTCCACCCCAAAGGTTAGTTATATTCATATATTACCAGCAAGGAATACAAGTTATTAGTCTTTCAAGACATCAACAAATGTGAGTACAATTTTAAATAAGCAGTCAGGGCCTTAATGTTTTAAAAGCCGTGTACTGGTTTATTTGAACAAGATCAAAATAATCTTCTCAATAAGTTATCTGATCTCAAGTGAATTTTGTAAAAAATCAAAACCTACCTGAAGTTAAAGCAGACTTTGGATCCTCTGGAAGGTAAAAGGCTGAGAGGCCTTATGGCAGCTGCAGCATGTACTGTGTCTAGAGCAAAGGGAGCCTGCAGAACTGTGAACCTACACCTTTTATTAATGTCCTACTTGCTAAGCTATCTAGATGTAATGTCAGCGGATTATTCTGGGGAGAGGAACCTATATTAATCTTTTAGCAACATGACCCAAAATGCAAAGTGACTACTTCCACTTTAGGAATAGTCCCCATAAGAGGGGCATAGAAGGGAAGATAATTATTAAAAACAAGACTATTTGATAGCTACTGCAAGATAAAAGCGGTACCAAGACAGTAAATAATCTTAATGTTTCCACCACAGCATGGCTGAATGGCTGGTGCTCTGGGAAAAGGATCCAGTGGAGATTCTGCTTAATTTGGGGTTTGGTACAGAAGAACCTGATGTCCTTACAAAAATCCCTCCTCGATTCCTCAGTGGTGTTTCTGTAGCAAAAGGATTTGACATCCAAGCCTTTTTGGACGCTCAGAAGAAGCAGATGGATATTGAGATGCCAAACCTATATGGTAAGGAAAAACATTTTGGCAAAAGGAGAAGTTTTAGCCATAAATATTGTAGGAGATGAGAGGGTAGAGAAGAAGAGGCTTAAGAAAGAAAATTCATGAGAAAGACACATATTTAGGAGATATTGAGGAACCTCATGTCACCCTTTGCAGCAATGATACTTCCTGATATGACTATTTAGCCCTGCTCAGCTATGGACTCTGATTTATGTGCTGAAGATACCAGCTTGTGGCATTTTAAAAGAAAACTGCATGTCCTCTGTAAGACCTAACCCACACTCAGAGATAGTCATTGGTGTTGCAGAGGCTGCAGAATTAAATGTGTCCATTGGCTCAGCCACTTCACCAGCAGTACATTAGTATGTGCCCACCATCACTGCTGACCTGAGTCAATAGAGAAGATATGGCCAGACATGGACCTACGTTCCCTTTTACCCTCAGTGGATTCCTCTCACGGGACAATGTTCAGAGCAGATAACAAGATATTAGCTTCCCATGACTAGAGGTACTAGAACCTAACAGTTTTGTGGTTCAGTTATGCACTAAGGGTAGATGAGGATCATATCTTACATACAAGTTCCTTGCACCTTTTCAAATTGCACCACTTAAAGCACACAGTCTTGATTTTTATTACCATGTTTTCACAACTATAAGGAGCACTGAAAATCCCAAAATTTGATCAAAAAGCAGAAGTGCGTGTTATAATCCGGTGCGCCTTATATATGAACCTTGAGTATTGAAGGGATCTCAAAACAATTTCTGTTTCACATTGCGCAGCAACAAACATGAAGCTCACAATCAAATGACCGCGAGCAGGCATGCACATGTCCCTCAGGTCTGTCCCTCCCAATTTTATGCTAAAATTTGAAAAAGTTGCACATGGATCAACGTTGCAAAAAAAAAAAAAAAAAGTGCACCTTATAATCTGGTGTGTGTTATATATGAAAATAGTTTGAAAATTTACCATTAACTGATACTGCACCTTATAATCCAGTGTGCCTTATGGTTGTGAAAATATGGTAATTTAGCTGGTTTTAGTTCTTGTTTTGTGTATTTTGCTATTGAGAAATGAATACATGGTCTTCACCCTGAATACATTTCTGCATTAAAACAGCATTATTAATCTGCTGGTATATCATGCATCTGAAAAGTCCCTTTTTGACATCATATTCCCAAAAGTTGTGGCATGGCATAGCCAGATGGCCTTTGAAATCTTCTGTTTACTGAAGATGCTCTGTGCAGCAGGATCTCTCATACAGCCCATGTATTGTTGTGTAGAAATGCACCAAGCAAGAAGTAAGGATGGAATGGGAATTGAAAGTGAAATGTCAAAGCTTTGTGAAAAATGTGTTTCCCCCTCCTCCCCCTCAAGCCCCTCTCCTTTTATAGCAAAGCCCCTGCGTGCATTTCAATGTTTACAGCAAACTGATACATCAAACAGGTTTCTCAGTTCTCACTTTATTTCTCTCCTTAGAGAGAGAGAAGAGAGGGATCTGAGCTCATGGGAATAAGTGGATGGAGATGTATTTAATGAGAGGATTCTTAAATGAATGAGAAATTGGTTGAATGGATGCATCCAGAGGGTAGTAGTCAATGGCTCACAGTCCCGATGGACACTGGGATCCAGTGCACCTTCAGCAAATTTGCAGATGACACCAAGCTGGGTGGTGCAGTTGACACACCTGAAGAACAGGATGTTATCCAGGGGAACCTGGACAAACTCAATAAGTGGTCCTATGGGAATCTCATGGAGTTTAATAAAACCAAGTGAAAGATGCTGCCTCTGGTTCAGGCTGGGAGATGAACAGATCGAGAGGAGCCCTGAAAGAATAGGGGAGCTGTTGATGGATGAGCAGGAGCCAACAATGTGTGCTTGCAGCCCAGAGAGCGAAGCATGCCTTCGGCTGCGTCAAATGAAGCATGGCCAGCAGGATGGGGGAGGTGATTCTGCCCCTCTGCTTTGCTCTAGTGAGAGCCCATCTGGAGTGTGCATCCAGCTCTGGGATCCCCAAGCCAGAAAGGACTTGTTAAAGCAAGTCCAAAGGAGGGCTACCAAGATGATCAGAGGGGTGGAGCTTTTAGGAAGAAAAGAGAAAATGCTATGAGAAAAAGTTAAGAGAGCTGGGATTGTTCAGCCTGAAGAAGAGAAGGCTTCAAAATGACCTAATTGCTGCCTTCCCTCCAGTACCTGAAGGTAGTGATAAAGAGGCTGATTAGGGACTTTTTTATAAGAGCATGTAGTGATGGGATAAGGGAGAATGGCTTCAAACTGAAAAAGAATAGGTTTAGATTAGGTGTTAGGAAGAAACCATTTACTGTGGCATTGGTGAGGGACTGGAACAAGTTGCCCAAGGAAGTTGTGGATACTGCAGTCCCTGGAAGTGTTCCAGGTCAGGTTAGATGGAGCTCTGAGCAGCCTGGTGTGCTGCACTGAAAGATGTCCCTCCCCAGGGCAGGAGAGTTGGAATTAGATAGTCTTTAAGGTTTCTTCCAACCCAAGGCATTCTATGATCCTCTTCTGGTGGATGGAGACTTAGACAGTAGAGAATTAGAAGGGAATGAGAGCAGAGAAAAAGCCTTTGAGTGAAGGAGTTTGCATAGTGTAGCTAGACAGTCAGTAACCAAGGTGTAATTTTATGACTTGTCCTGTAGTCATCCTGAGGGTACAGAATTGTACAATTGTAAATCTTCTGTACAGTCTTCTACAGTCCCTCTTCTACAGCCCTTGTAATGCCAATGAGAAGAAGAGGTGCATTTGAAGGTCTCCAGAAAAATACTGTTATCTCTAAATTAAGTAGAAGGTTGTACTGGTTTTGCATTAATTGATTTGTGATGAAGAGGGGAAAAGTCAGCCGTGGAAGTGATTCTCTGTGAGGAGCAGCTAGCTGCTTCCTCCATGGCTGGCAAAACCAAGTTCTGGCTAGCTCTGAGAATTGGCACACTGCTAAGCCAATTAGAGAAGCTAGTAATGCCTCTATTACAACATATTCAAGAACAAAAAACCATGAGAGGCTCTCTTTCTCTCTGCTCTCACAAGAGGGGTGGGGGTCAGGCCAGGCCCCCTTCCTTGTGGGGCTGGGACCCTTTCCCAGAGGGAGCTGCTGGACCCTGTCCTGGCGTGGCTGCTGGGGCATGCTGCTTGGGACTATTCCGGCTCCATGAGCAACCATGCACAAAAAGATGTGATTCAGTGAGAGGCTTGAACAGAGAGAGAGAACCCTTGCTTTCATAAATAGCGGAAGAGGACCCTTGCTTATATACTAGAACAGCTCATCCTTAAAAACTGCACCTCCTGAGCGAAATGGCCCATGAAAAGCAGTTGTGGGAAGACTGCAGGCCATGGGAGGGACTTCATGTTGCAAGCAGGTTCCAGGTGGACTGTTAGCCATGAAAATTAAAACCACATTAGAAAAGTTCACAGAGAACTGTTTCCAGTAGGAAAGACCCCATGGCATAGCAAAAGAGACTCCTCTCCCCAAGTGACCTGAAAAAAGATTTTAGAAGTGACAAGCTGACTAAAAATCGCATATTTTGTCTCCCTGTGCTGTTGGTGGGAAGGAAAAGGGTGGAGGAGAAAGGTGTTCTAATGGTTTATTTTCAGTCCTCATCATCCTCTTTTAGTACTGTTAATAAATTTTTCTTTATACTTTTTGAAGGTTCAAGCCAGTTTTCCCCTTAAAATGTTTTTCTCTTAATCCTTATGTCATCCATCCATGAATTTTCTTTTTCCCTCCTCTGCTTAACTGTAGCAGAGGAAAATGAAATTATTTTTGTGAGTGCACTGGCATTTGGCCAGTGTCAACCCATTGCAAAGGTTCAGGTCTAGAGATGTTCCACAGCATTTATCTCTCCATGAACAATTTAGGAAATCCCAGACTCCTTACTGTTGGAGAGCAATAGAATAAGTACCAGAATAAAGCAGACCATATGCCACTTCTGGACATTTAACACTGTATTGAAGCACTGATTCCAGAGAGAGTGGTGTTGGATTAATTCAGTTATTGTTACCCTGTTTGGTTTTCTACCACTGAGCCATTTCAGTGCTAAAACACTCTAAATCCCTCTCATTTGCCTCTAGGAAGAAAAGGGGGAAAAATGCTTAACATGAATTAGAGAATACTTGAGAGGTTTTCTCATAGTCAGTTTACTTCTTCATATTCTCTGAGTCAGCAGGGAAAGTTATTTGATTTAGTATGATATGTATTATTCTGGAAAGGGAAGAGATAAGAAGAAAGGTTATAGGTAGAATATGAAAGACAAGAAACCTGGAGGAAAAAGGGAGAAGAAGGTTAGGGAGACTAAGGACTTCCATACTGAAGTGATGCCTCTCCATTTTAATATTTCATTCTTTTCCAGTTGCAGACCTTTTCTGTTTTTGTGTGGCTCTTCCAGGAATATAGTTTTCTAGGCCTCCTTCACTACCGATTAGACCTTTTAAAATAAGCATGGATTTCTATAGAGTTACCTACACTCAGTGCTGTTTCCTCAGAATTGTCAGTTTTCAAGAGGTTCAGTTCACAACAAAAAAAAAAAAAGGTGTCTTTTCAGAAACATCAGTCATCCTTTTAATTTCTTAGCCGGATCCAAAAGACAAAAATATTCCCATCATTTGACATTGGTGAAAATTTTACTGACCTCATTAGAAGTGATATTAGTGACTTCCTAACTGAAGAAATAGTTAACAGTCAGAAATTTTAAGTGAGAAGTGATTATATTTCTAAATATGTTGATTCCCAAATTCTTTGGAAACTTCAAGTTTCTGAACATATCAGTTCATAAATATTGAAATGTTTCAATCTGATGCTTAATAATATAAAAAAACCCCAACCCACGATATTTCAGTATCACCTTTTTTGTAATGCCCTATCTAAATTTACTTGGGGTGTTGTGTCTTGTTTTGTCGATTTTTCACACACATTTCTGTCTGTGTTGGCTGCTGCAAGCCCCTCTCTGGAACAGTTCAAGCCTCACTACTCTCTGAGAGATGAGTGTATTACGTATCATTCCCCATGATACATGTTGTCTGTGAATACCACAGGTTAGTTAGAACAGAGGAAATACATGTCATCCACTCCTAAAAGAGGAAGTAATTTCAATTGCTAAATGCATTCTCTGAAGCTTTGATTCAAGCAAAGGAAATATTGCCAAGACTTGAAACAATCTAGAGAAACCAATATATTTTAACATATGACAAAGTAGACAATGCTGAAAATTAATTTTTACTTCTCCTAAGAAAACTTAAACAATTTCAGATGTCTTGATTTTCCCACTGAAAAATTAATTTTAATTTTTTTTCAAATGCTGCCATTTGCTGTAAAAAAACCCTTGTTGATTGAAAAATTTTTGCTGGCTCTGGAAATGTTCTGTGCTCCTTTAATTCATTGTGGGCCTACTGAAGACTTTCTAAATCTTTCACACAGATAATTACACCAGCCTGTGCAATACCAGATCTAAGGAAGGAGAAACAAAACAAAGTTTTGCCTCCTAAATTATAAAATCATTGATCACAAAGTCACTAGAAACCCTATAAAAGATACAGAAGCTATTGAAGATTGATTGATCCTATTTACAGCATGACCATTTGCTTTTTTGGCTGAAGTTTCTAGGGAAAATGAACCCATGATTATATAATTTAGTATGTTATCTGTATTCCATTACAGACTATTTTGCAGGGATTAAAGAAACCTTTTTAGCCTCTTGCTCATTTCAGGAGCAATGCTTGGAGACTATAGAAAGGAAGGAATTGCTTGCTTGGAGAGAAATTGTCCATGAAACGAGGCTATCCTGACATAACTTTTCATGACCTGAATATTTATTACATTGCACATGAGTGAGGTGTTTATTTTTATGCTGTTTGTTTATAATTTATTAAGTTCAGTTTGCTATTTAGATGTCTCAAGCTCTTTGAAATAATTTAGAAAATCTAAGCAGTGGGTAAAAATAATTCAAATCACAGCAAGTTTTGTGCTGGTTCAAATCAAAGAATGACTGGGCTGCTGTGCCACTGCCAGTAAAAGGAGATTAGCACTTGGCATGTTTATGGTGTGATGTAGTGGGACCCAGATGAAATACTGATGATAAAATATGATTTATATGGAGAGCATGTGGTAGTAAAATTGATGTACAAAACAAAAAATTATTTACTCTGAGACCCTAACACAAATGGAAATTATACAACACCATATAACACATAGTGTTGATCAGATCAGATAGATCAGATAACTCTGTTAAACAGTATCAAGTGAAACCTTTTTTTTTAAAAGTGGTCAAATTTTCCTCCAGCATGAAAACATAGGCAGGGGTAAAGACAAAAAGGAGTATTCTTGAAATATAGTAACTATCAGGAATTACATGTCATGATGTTTGTT
Source organism: Sialia sialis (assembly GCA_009812075.1). Taxonomy (NCBI): domain Eukaryota; kingdom Metazoa; phylum Chordata; class Aves; order Passeriformes; family Turdidae; genus Sialia; species Sialia sialis. The sequence continues at coordinate 96,907,708 of VRYO01001463.1, read as the reverse complement.
CTGAGTGGATCAACCCACATCCATGTTAAATATCCCCTCATTGACTAATTGTCAGTGAAGCAGCTTTACCAGCATCCTTCATGCCAACTGCATAAAGAAAATGTGTCTGCTCTCTAAGTGAAACAACAGCCAAGAAAGCTAGCATTTTGCCATCTACTGTCCTCAATTAATCTCTCAAGGAAGGAGGAGCTCTGGTGACATTTTTTGCCTCAGGAGATAAGTACTGACACAACATGCAAGAAATGTGTTGTGTTCTACTGTATAAATAGCTTCCTAGTACTGTAATGACAGAGATCTTCAAGATACCTTAGATAAAACATTATTGGCTTATCTATATATGTACTGTATCATGTAAAAAATGCCCCAGAAATTACAGGAGGTTAGTACAATGAAAAAAATTGGGAGCTTCTATACAACAGCAGCTATGAGTTTCTGGGGTATGTTTTGCTTTGTACTCCTATGAAAATGAGAACATTGCTTTTGTCATCAATTTTCATCAGTTTATGACTATATATGTTTTACTGCTATCCTGGACAGCTGGCAGCTGTAAATTTTTGAGGTCAGACTTAGATTACTTTTGTTATGATTTTTTTAATATGCCCTGAAACATGACATTCAAGTTTGCCCAAGCCAGATGGACAATTTCAGGCTGGATTCTGTAGCCGTTTTTTACAGAGAGAGTACTTAGCTACACTTGATCCAATGAATTCAACATTTCATGATTTTCTAATATAAAGAACTACACACTGATGTCTTTATGTAATCTGATCTGGTCCTTTGGAAGCAAATGGAAAATTGTTGCCATTTTTGAATGAAGTAATTGGTATGTGCCTTGCTAATGACAAGTTTGAATAATCATTGTACTTGATTATATAAAATTATGAGTTTAAATAATCATATTGCCTCCCTTTCTGCCAAACTTATGAACATTTTCAACAGCTGGAAGTACCTGACCATGTAGTCAGTGCCCTCTCATCTTTGCTGACCCATGTCAATACCCAACAGACCAAAGCACAGGACACTGGCAGGGGTGATGCTAGTCTGTTGCATGCTGCCAAACTCAGATCTGCCATCACACAATTGAAGTGGAAACAAGTCAGCTCCTCTCAAGGGCATCTCAGCAATCAATGCTACTCAGTCCAGGCACACATTTCGAATGTATGAAATTGGGCTGTCTGACACACCAATGAGTTTTTGGTAATAAATGTGCCTTAGCATACCCTAGATCCCAATGCCATCAGAGTGGGCTCCATTGCACCTAGCTACAGAACAGCCCCACTGTTCTCCTGCATGCAAGGTGCCTCTTATAAACAAGCTGAAAAAGGACTCTCCATTTCTGCTGGCCCACATGCTCAAAAACGTGGCTGACCTAACCTGCAAGCTGCCAGATTCATTTGAAGAGGTAACGTGAATGTTATCTCCATTCTATTTACAGTAGATGTTTAAATTCCCCTTTTCAGGATGGAAGCTAGAGTAAATACACCATGCAGCAGCATTAAGGAGAAAGTGAATAGAATTCACATTACTGATTGGTGGTTTGATAATTTAAAATTGTCTTTGTGTTAGGATATTGTTAAAGAAATTACCACTGAAGTTTCTGAGATAGCATTCATTCAACCAGTACTATATTGTAAGATGTCAATGTTTTTATGCAGTGCTAGGTGTTGGGTGTTTTTATGGAAGGAAGTTGCAGGGACATTGATACATATGGTAAAGAATATTTTTGTAGATCCAATCATTAAGTAGGGTTGATACTTTTTTTCCTGTATTTCTTTTTTCCCCTCAAGCTCATTTCCCTGTGGTTTTTCAGAAGGTGGCATGGCAAAATTAACCTTACTTTATAGCAGTGTTTGCAATAATCTATCACTCTGTAAACTGAGCATACTATATCCCAAATAAAGCATTGGGAAAGTTTAGGCTTAGGTGGTAGCATTCTTCTCAAGGAAAAGATATTTATCAAGTCCTTCCAAAAGTGTATTTTTCTGTGGCTAGGTTGGTGCAGCTTTTCTCTCAGGACAGCTGAGAGTTGGAGGAAAAACCTAATTATCAGCTTTGGTGGGAAATAAGAGTGTCTTTTACAGATCTGCAACACGGCAAACTTATAGTCCTGAAGCAACCTATATGTCTTTCTAAAGCATTTAGCATGCTGAACTTGCAGCTCCATGGCTAGAAGTGCACACAAAAGTGAGGACACTAACAGATCCCTAAACACAGGTGATCATGAACTCCCCAGTTTGATGTCTAAGACAATTTGGTAAATGCTGTATTCTCAAATTAGATAGGGGATGTATTGTTTAACTTCTGAGTATTTTCCAACATATCTTTAAATTAAGACCATGTACTGGTTGAAACCTAAATTTTTAGCCTGGCAATGGGCACGAGTAAACATGTGGGGAACAGAAGAACATGCACATATAGAATGATCCTTGTCTCTTAGTCTAGCCTTTGAAAATGAGAATTAGAGACCTCTTAAGCTACAGACTGCATGGACAACACACCCAACATCAATGTTGATGTGCTACTTCTATCTAATAGATCCCCTCCTCTCTGAAATTATTTTTCTGAAGGAGTTTATGCCGCACCATGATGTGATATCCTCGTTGATATTATGAAAAAGTCAAATGCGTCTAGAGTAAAAAAAAATCTGATCTTACATATACTCTTTGGCAAAAATATTTTCTCAGATTTCTTCTACTAAGTAATTTCTTTTTCTTAGAGACACTTCTCTGAGGTTGTTCAAACAAGATTATCAGTGTATTATAACCTTTGTTAATTGATTACTTTGACCAAGGCTTGGAAAGATCCTGGGACTATTTTAAAGAGAAGAATACAAAAAGAGAGCCATCTGAATGATGTTATATTTTCACCTTGAAACATCTAGAATTTTTTTGTTAGTTTGTTTTTTACTTTTGCTCCTAAATTCCTCAGTATTAAAAATCATTACAACAGTAAGAATTCTTCCTCCTTTCTTTTCAGATTCAGATTTTGAGGATCAAACTCTATGTGGAAATGCTCCTGACACCCCTTCAGCTGAGTGTTAAGAAATAATTTGTCTATTTTTCTTTTTTAGAAATAAAATTATCTTCCCATCTAGTTGCTTTTAAAATTTAGCCAAACAACACATTTTCCCTGTCTGCTCCCATCATCTCTGGCATTTGAATGCATCATTCTTGACATGATTGTCTAGATAATATGACTTGCTAAATCATAGGGATGTAAAATATACTTAGCTTACCAAGGAGACTCAAGGAGTGCACATGAAAAGAGTGTATCTCATGTGCACAGCTTTGAGCATGTAGGGTCCCAGTCTGATGCTTTAAGCAGACCTCTCTATTCTTCCAAGCAACACTAACGCTGTGCTTCTGCTTGGTGAATTATTTGTCAGGCTCAGATGATGCTTTATACACCAACTCTCAGATCCTTATAATATAGGAAACTGAAGACAATAGCTCTGTAGCTCAAACAGGACCATTCAACCAGAACTCTCTGGTGGCAGCATGGCCTCTACCCCATGATCTGTGTCTACTATATCACATAGATACCACCACATGAGCTGACACAGCAGCAAACCATGAGTTAGAAAATGAATTATTCAAGGAGCCTATGAAGGGATGAAAGGGAATGCTGTTCGACCAGATGACGAACTATCATTTGGAGTAATCTGAGCTCAGATCCTGAGAAGTGTTTGCTGTCAGGGGTGGTGGTATTGGGGAAATGACTGCTCAGTCTCCAAAGCAGGTAAGTCATTACCTTCTAGAGACCATTCCTATTCAGTGGTTAGAGAAGGACTGGTAGATCTCAGGGTTTTTTAAAATGGGATTTAAATTTAATGTGAAAGAGCTAGTAACTAGCAAGGGACAAAGGTGGGCTACATTATATTACTTTTGTGGAGCCCCCACAAATAATATAGCAACCCAAGTTCCTACACAGGTATCTGTCCTAGTTTAAAAGACAGCTGTCTGCCAAGGAAGGTGGGAACCTTCCCAGAATGGAAAAGATGATCCTTTCCCTTCAAATTATTATAACTTTGAAATTATGGGGCTTTCTCAAGGTATGAGAAAAGGAGTTCTTTACTAGAATATATACAAACACACACACACACATACACACATACATATATACATATATATATATATATATATATGCAACAACAACAAAAGTAACAACAACAACAAAAACAACCAAAACAAAGCAAAATCCCAGAAAAGCCCAGTAACAGCCTTTTCTGCCTGTCAAGTAATTTCCTCTTTGGTGTAATTACAAGAACAACCATCTCCCCTCCAAGCCACGTAAAGATTGAACCACTCCCAGTTAAGAAACTGCCAAAAACACACTGCTTACCCCCTCAGCAAGCCAGTGTCCAATCTGCACCCACCCTCCCTGGAAGCTTTTCAGTGGAATGCAGCGGTCATTGGACTGTTCTTTTGTATTTTAGTTGTCCATCATACATTCCTCATGCTCAACCCTGCTCCAGTTTCAACTGCTCTTTCTTTGCAAAGGCTTCTTTTTCAGGTAAAATATGGGAGAAAATTCACTGGGAAAACCAAACCCACGAAAGTATCTGAAAAAAATTCAGGTATCCACTGGTGCTGGGCATTCATAGGTGCTGTTGGCTAGAGTGGCAGCTGTGTTTGCAGGAGTGGAATCATGAGCTTGTTGAAGTCAGTGTCCTACAGACTTCAGCAGGGCCAATGTTTTTATCAAAATGTGTGCAGTTTTCTTGATTAGTGCTAGAGCTCAAGAAAGGTGATGGAATAGAATAATTAATTATTCAGTTCTGAAGTGTTTCTTTGTGTTTTCAAATTATCTGTAAACATATTTGCTGTTTTCCTGAGGGGTTGGTGGTGGTGGCATCATGTTTATCTGTACACAGGATTGCATACCTATGGCATTCAAATGTTCCTGCCACATCTTTTGTCTTTTTGCAAGTGTCCAGTTTGTGGTTTCATCAGACTTAAGGGCTCTGTGTTGCTGTTCAGATTTGTCACCTGAGCTATATGAGATTACTTTGGTTTTGTTTTCTGATTAATGTCTTGACATTCATGAGCAAAGATGTGAACTCAGTAGTCTTGCTCATAGAAGTAACAGCAGAAATAATTGCAATTCCCCAGGACTGGTGAAACGAAAAACACCATTTGGATAAACCTTCAGTGGTAAATTAAAAAACAATGGGTAAAAAATTCAAAAGATGCAACAACACACATACAAATGCTTATTTGCATTCATTGTTCATCTCTGAAAAATGACGGTGCTATTTAATTAAAGGATTTAACAGGTAGTATAGGTATAGTAATCACAAGATAAGGGGCAAAAATATAAAAGTATATCCCAAATACTCTTTCAAGACATATGAATAAGCACATGTTTAGTAGTAATTTCATGACAGAAAACAGAGAGTGTAATTATTTCTTTTCAATTCAGATAAGATTGTCATCCAGTTAAGTGATCAACCAAAATTATACCAGTAAACTGAACTTATGTAAGATTTATGCCTTTGTAGAACCTTATATTTAGACATCTTTTTAAACACCAAAATTTTTCTCTCTCCTTTCTCTGTTGTTTTAGAGTCTTTGATGTTTTGTCTAAATTTAAAGTGGAGATTTCCAACTTTTTCCAAGTTTTTTCATATTCTTTGTCTTTTTCTCACTGCTATTAAATGGCATATCCCTCCATACTCAAAGAAGTCTTTCTGCCACTTCAACTTGCTGTGTGTCATGGAAATAGTCAAAAATTTTCATTTGTGAATGTAATATTATTAGTGAATAATATCTAGCTTTTAAGAATGTTCCTATTAATTTCAGCAGGATGTGGCTCAGACCCATAAGAGTGGTCCTCAGAATAGGAGCAAGTGGGAAATAGAGTCCATAAGGAGCCTACACAAAGAAAATCTCAGCTCCCACAAGCACATGCCTGAATTTATATTTGGCCTCCAAACCTCCTAGGGCACAGGCTGCCTATTTTCCAAGTCTCATGCGGTGCCTGATACCATAAGGGTCCACTCTCATTTGGCTGTGGCCTGTCTTGGAAAGGGTATGGGTAATGATAAAGGTGTGAGAGCTTGACATGACCCTGCTGAAATGAGAGCTTACCTGAATGAAAGTGTGAAGTGACCAACATGAAAAGAAATAGAGATAGACAGGAACAGACTGCTTTGCCTGGATGAAGCATATTAGAGAAGACTCTTAAAAGTACTTGTCCCAGTAGTATTATTCCTTGGCTTCGTAGCCTGGCCTCAATTTTAGTCCAATTGCTTAATTTTCTACATTCCCCACGAAAGCCAATTCCCTAACTGCAGTGTGTCTTCTTTATATTTCTCCATAATGTAGAGTCTGGCTGTTTAACTGCAGTAGACTTTATGATAAGGCTTTTTCCCCCTCTTTCTTGGCAGAATACCGAGACTTAATTTTAAAAGACACTCAAACCTTCAAACACCCCTGAATGACTTACAGGAAAAGCAGAGTGTTTACTACCTCTGTTTTTAAAAATATGACTTTTTTTTTTATTAGGCAATTTTATCATTGTTATAAATAAGTAATTGTACTGGGGAGAAGGGATAATCCTTATTTAATTAAATTCATCTATACTCCCAGGTTGGCAGCAACCACACATATGTGAGACTAATACCCACAGCCTGCCAGTATGCATGTGCAATTAAAAATTCACTCTACAGTAGCACTGGCAGTTTAGTGTTGCTTTTGGCATTTACAAATTCTTTTATTTTGTGACTTTTTTTTTACCATACACATATGCTGGAGCAGATGTTGCTTATTTGTTGTTTATTCAAATCTGTAGGCTCTGGCAGCTAACTCCATTGTTCTATAATGAAGCTTTATTCACTGTCCTGTATTAGGACCCAGCAAATGCATGACGGGCAGAGTTAGCTCTCAGCAGGAGCTACAGTTATTGTCCTTACTTATTGGCTGTTTATACGCTAGAGCTCGCAGTTAAGAAAGCTGGCTGGGCAGGGTATGGGGCTAGATGCTCTATGCAGGGAAGAAATACTTGACTCCACGCACTGCATCTTTGCCCTGTTGAGGTGTGGGCTTGCATGCAAACTCAACTGTTGCAGAGGTTTTGCATTCAGCACCTGAAAAATGGAGTTGTTCTCCCCCTCTACATCCTCTCTCCTTGTCCTCCCCCTTCCACCCCTGCTGCTCCCCCTTTTTTTCAATTACTCTTTGTAAAGTAGTGAGTATAACTAAAGGATGTTTCAATGTTGCTCATGCCATTAACTCAGTGTGTGCCTGAAAATTCATTAACAGCAGCTCCTATCAGGGAGGCATGGGAAGTCAGTGTTATTTGTGTGTGTGTGCTGTAGTCACCCACTCCCTCTTGTTCCTTGCTTACTTCCCTCTCAATCTGCTGGGCCGCCATGCACTGGAAAGGCAGCAATTCCTGTACAGTGCTGACCCAAGGGGACACATTGTTCCCAGGCACTCCAGTGCCAATAGAAACTCATTAGCTTGCTGGAAGAGCCCTTGGTAGCCCAAGAGGTAATGAATCAGGCACGGAACCGCCTCTATTTGGCTCACTGTGACATGGCATCTTGTGATATATCTTGTCCCAACTAGTGGTGGATTACATACATATGGTTTTTGCAGCAGCTGGGAATGTCCCAACTTCCCCACATGCTGAGCTAACACGTTAGCTCCTGTGACTTATCAAGTAGCAATTTTTTCAATTATCACACCTTCACTCTTCCTACTCGCCAGCTCCTCTGATGGTTTGGCACCATTGCAATACTCACAGAATTCAATTGGTATTTCTCTTAAGTGACTGAGTACCAAGAATGTGAATTCTGTTTATTATCCATTATCCATTGTAAATTCTGCCTGTAGTTGAAGGAGCAACATCTTCAAAAGGAAAAGGTATGTATATTTTCCATGCTTTAAAGGGTACAGGGTTTTCCATGTGCCTTTCTCTAGTTTCAATATTAAGAAGTGAACAGCTGTTTCATACTTCATATTTTTGTAGTGCCAACATAACACTGTTTTTCTTAATGTATAACACAGTGACTTTTAGTGTTAAGTATATATTAAAGAAAAGGGAAAGGCGAAGAGACAGACAACAGGAAGACTTGCTAAATCTGCAGTCAAAATTTGGAAGCCTTAACTTAAAAATGTTTTACAACTATTCTAGTGTTGATACCACCTGACATTTACGTTAAAATTTGTCATTGGTTAATAAAGTGATCTCCAAATTGTCCCTTCAAAAAACGTGATAATAGATTCATAATTGATAAATCCCTCTTTGCAGCACTTGTATCTCCTGCAGGTAACCTGGCACAAAGGAGACATACACATTCTTTAGCTGCTTTGTGTTGCCTCCACTTGTTTTATGATGCCACAGCCTGTATTTTCCCCCTCTTATACACATGAAACATGTGAAGACCTTCTTCTTTCATGTTTCTTACGTAAGGGTTCTGTAAATGGGATTAAGAGGAAGTTGCTGTATTTTAATGCATTTTATGTACTGAATAAGTCTGGAGAGGAAGTCCTGTGGTCCCAGAAAGAAGCAGAGACGAAAGAGCAAAGTTGTGAAATGATGAGTCTTCAAACTTTCCTTTATTTTTTCCCCCTAAAACATCTTGAGTCGCCTGTTTTCTCCTCAGAAGCCCTGCTGGAAAAACAATTTACTTTTGCAGCTCTTAGTAATACCTTGTCTGCTTCACTTCATCGTGGTCCTTCTCGATCTATTTCACTTGCTTGTATATGCATAATGGAAAAATGGAAGCTTAGGATGGTGATGTCACCTTCCTCAGTACAGAAACTAGATGGGCAGCAAAGAAAGGAAGATTCTTGAGGTTGTTTCTGTAAGATTATGCCACCCAGCAGAGGTGCCAGGATACCCTGTCTCCAGTCCTTGAGTCTAGAAGCATTCCAAGGCCTTTAGAAGGCTGTACAATTTTTAGTGAGAACATTCCTAAAAGTCATTGCACATTTATGTCATTTTGTTGCATATGTGTGTCATATTTGAGATTCTACTTCAGCAGGCTGATTCATCCTAGTGGAAAAGGATGTGCACACACTGCATACTTAAGGCAGCTGGCCCAGTGAAGCCTATAGAACCTGCTGTTGTTTAAATCATAGGGGGGGAAAAAATAATAAAATATCTTAGGTATCCAGGAGGGCAACCAAATACTTAAAAAAGGAGAGATTGGCTTAGATCAAGTGATAGCCTTTAACATCGGAAAACTTCTGGAATTAAATTTAGTTGCTTTGAAGTTGCACTGTGCCCTTGAAAGGCCTTTCCTATGATTTCTGTCTCTGCCTTTTCTTCCCATACCCTCAACAGCACAGTGCAGTCACAGACCTCTGTGTTGCTATACTAATTGTTCCTGTTGACATCTGGTATTCTGAGCCTTGCTGCAAAATTTAAAATCCAAATCCTACATCAAGCTCAGGCTTTGAGGCAGCTTTTTGAGAACATACATTCTTTTTCTCATGGCACCACATTGCTTTGAGAGAATTGGTTCACCTCTCTGTTGGTGACACCTCTGAGAAGAGGACCTTGTTATCCTGAATGTATTTTTGTGCTCTTGAGAACTCTACATGATTCCTCCTCTATAGACCTTCCACATACTTGTTGTAGTCTTCAACTACTTGTTAAAACTTCACATTTTCCCTTGGGAAAATATCACTGGCAAGAGAGAGGCAATCTTACTGAGCCAGACAATCTTAGACTCCCTGAACAGAGTTTGATGGCTATTTTGATCTCTAGAAAGTAACACCCAAAAATCAGTACTTGTTCTAGCCTTTCAATTGCTTTGGGCACTGCTGACCAGAAGTAGGAGGATCTAGCAAAAATATACAGATTTGTTCTGGTTCTGGCCAGGACAGGGTTGATTTCTTTCAGCAGCCAGTGGGCACACAGCCAGGAACCTGGGGTTATTTGGATACCATCTCAAGACTTGGGCAGAGGGCATGGAGAAGGCTAGGGATTGTCCAGTGTTGTTAGGGTGTGCAGGATGTGCAGTTAGACGGCACCAAGATCCACAGTTCTTCATGGTGAGCAGTCGCACATGAATCTTTTGCCCATTTTATACATTCTGTGTGCTCATTTGAAGGTAAACTGGGGGAGGAATTAACCCCATGCAAATTCGTTGTGAGAGACTTCAATTTGGAGTTACAATTTACTACAAAAGTCACAATGAAACCAAAAAAGTCAGAGTCAGCCTGTTGGTCAGGGTGGTGGTAGCAATACAATTGAATGATGGTTGCAGTCCCATTGACGTGATGAATGTGGTCTTGCCAAAAATGGTGGTCCTGTGGAAAGGCCTGGTATCCTTCTCTGGGAGTCCAGTGGTGGAGAATTCTTGTCCTCTGGGTGTCCAGTGGTGGTTGTGGTGTCCCAAAACCCAGATTATAAAGAGGCAGGAATGTCTGGTACCTCCAACAGGGCAGAGAATTTCACAATGGATGATATAATTCCACGAGTCCTTGAAGGTCCATTAGCAGAGATGATCCCCTCCCCCCAGGGTGGGTAGTGCTGCTACTTCCCCTGAGAGAGTTATCACAGTTGAGTCATGGTAAAGGTAAAGACACATTGCTCCACCTATCATAGCAGTTCATCAGAAGATATTGCAGATGGTGATAGAATATATATTCTGGTTACACCCCATACTGTAACCCAGTACACTCCACTATTAGTATTGCTGTTGTTACTGATGGTTTTCTTATTTCATTGATATTTCTAGTAAATTGTTATTTATTTCAACCCATGTTTCCTTTCTGTGCCTCAAATTCACCTCTCCATCCAGCTAAAAGAGGTCTGGGGGTGAATGAGTGAACAGCATATGGTCTGGGATGTTTCAGCGGGAACACTGAATTAGGAAATATTATCTCTAAACCATGACAAAATCTTTCACGCATTTTTATCAAATGAGTAAAGTTTGTGGGAAGCAATCCTCCCTTTTTTGAGATGGTTTCATTTGCAGAAAGACCTATGAGGCTCCCTGTGATCACTTATTTTTTATTCATTATCTCTGTGCAGGTACGATTAGAAGCAGTTGTGATGTAAAGTGATCTGCAGTATAAGATGAAGACATTCATCTCTACCTCTCATTTTCATCAGAAGAAGATACAACCATCACAAAACTCCCAAATGCAGTGGTACAAATCTGAATAAAAGACTGTTGACTGAAGCTCAGTGGAAATAAGATGGAAGTGATATTGGCAAATTTGGAGGAGGACCTGGGAAAGTTTGAAGCTGTTTCATTAGCTGATTGAAGAGAAAAGACTACTGTCAAAATGACTGCTGTTTGAGGTTTTGACTAGATTCCTCACTACTCCCCACCTCACAGTCTGCAGAAACATGATTTATCATAGAGAACTGACTACAGTGTTCTCTCTTTTCCTGTCAAATTCAGATCATAGATTTCTCATTGTCTTGGTTTGAAAGACTGGTGCCTGCCAAGGAAGGAGGTAACCTACCTTGGAATGGAAAATATGACCCCCTACCCTCCAAATCATTATAAGTTTGAAATTATGGGGCTTTCAGGCAGAGATATGGGAATTACAGTTCCTTACTAGAATTTATATATAAATATATATATATAAATATGTACACACACACACACATAAAACAAAACAACTGAACAACAGCTACAGCACTAATAGCAAACAGAACCCCCAAGTGCAGTGCCAGCCTTCTTTGGCTGCTGGGCACTTTCCCCTCAGGCGCAGTTCCGGTCACAGCCACCAGGGGCGCTGGTGGCTCCCGGCCGGGCAGGGCGGGTGCGATGATTCCCCTGCACCTGCAGGGGGCGCTGTGGCGTGGTCCCAGTCCCTTCTCTCCACATGGTAATGGCGGCACAGCCGGCGGGAAGGGATGGAGAAGGAGCTTCCTTTACAAACCCATGGGGGGCAGCAGGTCTCAGTGCCCCTCCGGGTTGTGAAATGGACCATAGCAGGAATCTTGGAGCAGCAGGCTGAAACAGTAGAGGCAAGCACACCCAGAATGGCACACAAAATGTAGCAAAAATTCCAAAGCTGTGCCAGGAGCCACAGAGCATCCTGGTGGACACCTGGATACTGGGTTAAAGTGTAGCAAAAAGCCAGAAGCAGCAACAGAAAACAGTGAGGCTGGGCAGTGCTAACTGGGCTTCTGCAAGCACTAAGGAGACGCTCCGTCCAGAGGTGGGAGAGCGTCAGGGTCCCAGGTTTTCCCCTGCGTCACCTGAGCAGATGGTGATGGTCCTTTCCACTGAGTTTGGATGTTGGAAAGGTCCCAGTTCCATGGCCGCTGGTAGGAGCAGAGGCTCATCCATGATAAGGAAAAGCTGTGCAGGACAGAAATCTCCAGTGGCAGCGAATTCTTCCGACAGCAGCAGCCTGGCACCAAGACCACGACTTGCTCCCCTCTGATCCCAAGAGCAAGAGACCAAGTGAGGGCCAAGCCCAGCCCCTCACCCGCCAGCCAAAGTCTCCTGGTATCTCTGCACTTCCTATGAGAAAGCTGCCCAGTTAAGAGACAATATCAAACTGCACCCTTTTCCCTCCTCCTCCTCCCATCCACGTCTTTTGCCTCTTAAATGTCATAACTATCATGGGAGAAAATTCCCTGAGAGAAAGAAAAAAAACCAGGAAAAATCCTAACTTCCAACACTCATTTATACTTTTACTATTTCTAGGTGTTTTCTTGTGTAGGACAGGCAGGAGATCATGGGAAGCTCTGATTTTCAGAAGGAAGATGCCTTGCTACTGAGCCCAGCAGTTTGCAGCTGCAGTGTGGGAGATTCAGAGTGTTAGTCTGTATTACCAAACCTGACATAACCTCTTTCTGTAGCTCCAGCCAACCTGCTAACATCCTTTTCAGAGTTGAGGACCAGATTGTAGTGGGGATATACTTGAAAGATGCAAAGCACTGACCTTCTGTAGGGTGAACTAATGCCCACAGACAGCAGATCTCACTGTCTCTAGAGAGGCATAGGATAGTTCAAATCTAGTGGAAATCACATCCTTTTGGGTGATGTACATGGTAGACAACATGCTTCCCTTCCCCATATTAATCTAAGATTTGGGTAAGGAGGAAGGGAAACAAAAGTTTTTATTTTTTTCATTTTTTCTTTATTGAGTAGTCTTACAGCTTGTTATCACCTAATTCAGTTCTTCTCTAAGTCTTCCTGACAAATATCATAGCTCACTTGAATAAGAGTAGAGCTTCTGCTGCGTGTGGTGCATTTTGGAGTGTATTATTTCCTTTTAAATAATATAACTATTCTAATAAGATGGTTTATTTACCTATTGTCTGCTAAAATATCATTGAAAAATGAACTTTGCAGAAGGACATGGTTAACGACTCGACTGTGACAGCCTTTGGAAATAGTTACTGGTTTGTGTGCTGCTGCCATCTGATGGTTATTCTCTTGAAATGCTGCACAATGTGGGATGCTGCTATACAGGAAGGGGTCAGTGCTGCTGTGCTAGAGACAAGTGGGTCTGGACCGGGCTTTCCTAAGAAAAAGTTGTGGAAATGTGTATTGCATCTGGCTAGAAAACAAGCATAAATGAGATCTGTCCCATCTCAGTTTTCTTCTTCCTTGCCATTTCTACAACATGCAAAGTGAATTGGTGTTACAGGACTTTACAGGTATATTAAAAAATAATTTCCTTTGAAATTTCAATAGCACTAGTCAAAATATTTACCTTCATAGACAATGATCAGGAGTCTGCACAGATGCCAATGGGGCAGTTATGTCTTAGAGAAAGGAAAGACAATTCAGTAGGCTGGAAAAAAAATCAGATTTTATGGAACATTTACATATGACCAAGGTTTATCACATGGGAACACCTATTCACATATGAAAAATAAAATTTATTTTCCCCAAATGTTGAAAGTTATACAAAACAATTAATTCTGGAGTATCAAGGCTGAGTGATTGCTTCTTCTGGGTAAGAACAATTTTCAAAAAAGGTCTTTTGTGGCTTATACAGAATGTATATTTCAGTGAACTTTTCCTAGCTCTTAAACATTGAATTGTAGAATGACTTTGGTTGGAAGAAGCTCTAAAGATCATTAAGCTCCAATCTCCCTTCCATGGAGACGGACGCCTTTCAGTACAGTAGGTTGTTCAGAGCTCTGTCCAGCCTGGTCTGGAACACTTCCAAGGATAGGGTACCTACAACTTCCCTAAGCAACCTGTTCCAGTGCCTCACCAACCTCATAGTAAGGAATGTTTTCCTAACACCTAATCTAACCCCATCGTCTTTCAGTTTGAAGCCATTCTCCCTATCCTTTTTTGCTCTTAGCAAAAAAGTCCTTCTCCATCTTTCTTGTATAGTCCCTTCGGGTACTGGAAGGCCATGGTTATGTTGCTCTGAAGCTTTCTCTTCTTCAGGCTAAACAAACCAAATTCTCTCAGCTTTTCCTCACAGGACAAGTGCTCCATCCCTCTAATGATCTTAGTCTCTGGACTCACTCCAACAGGTTGATGTCCTTCCTGTGCCAGGGACCCCAGAGCTGGATGCAGTACTCCAGGTGTGGTCTCACAGCCACAGAACCACCTCCCTCACTCTGTTAGCCACATGTCATTGATGCAGCCCAGGACACATTTGGCTTTCTCAGATTCAAGCACACTTTGCTTGGTCATGTCCAGCCCTCTCATCTACCAGACCTCCCTTCTTGTCAGGGCTGCTCTCAATATGTTCATATCCCAGCCTGTGTTAATACTAGGGGTAGATCTTGCATTTGGTCTTGTTAAACCTCATGAGATTCCTATGGGTCAAATTCTCGATCATGTCCAGATCCCTTTGGATGGCATCCCATCCTTCAGGTATGGAAGCCACATGACTCATCTTGGTGTCATCTGCAAATTTGCTGAGAGTTCTCTTGATCTCTTTGCCCATGTCATTAATGAAGATATCAAATCACACAGGTCCCAATATTCACTGAAGGACACCACTTGTCACTGATGTCCCTTGGGACTCTGAGCCATTGACCCATTAAAGTCTGGATATGAGCATCCAAGTAAATTTTTATTCATATACAGTAATTTCACAATTATAAGCCACACCTGAATATAAGCCGCACTTCCGGGTAGCTGGGCACACCACAGGATTTGTCCATATATAACCCGCACCTGAATATAAGCCGCATTTTTTTATTTTTTTAAGCGAGGACCCATGTGCAACAAAGTAACGAGTTAGTAACAGAATTGCACCAGCGCAGGGTTTGCTGTGAAGTTGCTCAATTTGCAAGCAGTTTTCACAGACGGCGAAGCCTTTAAAGGCAGCCCCAGACGCCCTGCCCGTGCTGTGGGCCCTGGCACGCCTGCCCCCAGCGCTCACCGCCGCGGCTCCCCGGTGGCAGTCATTGCTCCCTGCACTGCGAGAAGCTGGCCAGCTGGCTGGCCGCACCCCCCTCCCCATGGGCATGAACCCGGCTCGCATCGGGACCCTGCTCCTTCCTCACCACGGGCTTGAAGCCGGCTTGGATCGGGAGCCCGTCCCCCGCTCCCTGCGGGCTTGAAGCCGGCTTGGATCAGGAGCCCGCCCCCTGCTCGCCGGGGGCTTGAAGCCGGCGCATGCTGTGAGCCCACTCCCCACCCCGCGGGCTGCGAAGGCGGCAGCACGCTTGCCGCTGTGAAGGCGGCTCACTCGCCCGCGCGAACGTGGCAAAGGCGGCTCGCACACTCTTGCAAAGAGGGGGAAGCCGGGCTGGCCTCGCCAATCCAGCAGCGGCCCGCCGCCCGCTCGCCGGTGGCTCCGGTTCACCGCCCACCCGGCAGTGGCTCCATGGCACCTCCCTCCTCGGCCGGCCCCCACTTCTGGGTTGGCATTTCGCTGGGATTTGTCCATAGATAAGCCGCACCTGATGATTAACCGCACTACTGGGCTAGGCTGGATTCTTCAATGAAAAAGGTGCGGCTTATAATCGTGAAATTACTGTAATAGTCCATTCATAAAATCATCTTTCTCTGATTTATTAGAGAAGGATGTTGTGGCAATGTCAAAGGCTTTATAGAAATCTAGATAGATGACATTTCTAACTCCTCCCTTGTCTTCTGATGTAGTTACCCCATCAGAGAATGACACTAAGGTTGTGAGCCAGGATTTGTCCTTGGTGGAACCATTCTGATTGTCTCAAATCACCTCCCTGTTCTCCATGTGCATTATCATGGCTTCTACAAGGATCTGTTCCGCAATCTTCCCAGGCACAGAGGTGAGGCTGACAGGTCAGTAGTTACCAGCATTATCCTTTCTAACCTTTTTAAAGATGGGTATAACATTTCCCCTTTTCTAACCTGGGATTTCACCTTACTGACACCTCTTTTCAAATATCATGGAAAGTGCTTTGGCAACTACATCAGCAAATTTTCTCAGGGATGCATCTCTTCATGAATGAGTGTTTCAAGTCTCTTAAAGAGTCACTGGCAAAAGTATCAGTAAAAACAGATTTAATATAAAAGTGACAGCATGACAAAGTTCATTAGCAAGGTTCACTGTACTACTTACTAGATGGTTAAAGTGTACCAAGGAAAAGCAAACAAAAATCCAAAGTCAATTAATCTAAATCAAAATAATCCTAAAATTATCCATGTGGAGGCATGGGGGGCAGGGGGGAAAGGAGATAAATCAATAGAAATGGTAAGAATAAAAAGGAGTACAGCCTAAATGTGCAGCAGCACCTCAGCTTTACTTAAATATAACAGCATTTAACTTAATCTTAACAGCACTTAAGGAGCATTTAACTTATTACTTCTTTTAAACCATTTAGCGAATGATTCATATGGGGTTTATTGTATCACAGCAGTAACTTACTTAAGTCCTAACTTATAAACCTAAAGTACTTAAGAATCTTGGAAAGCAGCATTTCTCCGACATTTGATGTATCATATGCACACTTGCATGCACACAGACATAAAGAGTTTCTACAAGGTACCTGTTAAAAATTTCTATTTAAGGTAGTGAAATACTCACTGCAGATGTATTTGCATCTTCTCAATAGGCATCATTTGGTGATCCTCTGAGCACAGCAAACTTGAGAGTTTGATGGCTCTGAGAGGCTTTCAGAGGAACTTTGCTACTCACAGGTGCTTCAGTCTAGGAGAGCTTGAAGGGTCTCATATATAGGGCTGCAAGAGAGTGGGCTTTAGTCATAACAATGTTTCATCCTGGCCATGCTTCAGGTCAGAAAGACTGGGAACAAAAATATTATTCCACTTAGGCTGTTATTCAGGCAAAAAGTTTCCAAGATTGTTGATTAAAAAAACCCCAGGAGTTCATTAGACAGCACAAGTTCCTGAGAGCAGACAGTGCTTCTGATAAGCTCAAGAAGAACTCAGCCCAGGTACTGTTCAAAGCCGAGGTCTAGAAAGAATTTCTCCAATCTTAGAGAGGCCTGGAGGGAAACAAATACACCACCACAGTCCCATAGACTTATGTACATTCAAGTGCTTCAAACAGTCATGAAGCTGATCTTTATTTACAGTGACAGGGACTTTGCTCCCCCAAGCCCCATCCTACTGTCCATCCACTTGGGAGGTGTGAGAAGAGGGAATATCTCAGCCTTCCCATCCCTCGTTACCAGTTTTCCAGCACTGTTATTTTGGTGGGGGAGGGGATTGGGATGTACACCTTCATTGTTCTTACTTTTCTGGTTAACATTGCTGTAAAAGCCCTTCTTGTTGTTCTTTGCATCCCTTGGCCAGTTCAGTTGTACCTTCGTCTTGGTCTTCTTCACCTCATCCTTACTCAATCGTGCTTCATCTCTATACTCTTCTCAGATCACATGTTCTAGCCTCAGTTATCTGTATTTGCTTCTTTCCCTTCAGTTCAGACTCCAGATGAGCAGTCCATGTTTTAATTTGTGAATTTAAAGGTCAAATTTGTTCTTGCATTTATAATGTTTGTTCCTATTCTTCTCCATATACTCAAATGATGTAGAAAACAAATATTGATATTGATATTGATATTGATATTGATATTGATATACATTCATTGGTGTTAATGTGATTCAAGAGACATGCAAAAAATGTGCTAATATTTAGAAACAGTGTAGCAGCACTCATGACATCTTCTGTAGTTTGCAAGTTATTTTTGAGACTGAAGATGGGAAAGAGGTTGTGTTGTTTGCATCCAGCTCCACAGAAAGCCATCTGTGGAGTCTTCAGAAGAAAGCAGAACTTAACTTCAACAGTTATTACTAATTAGGAAATATTCTTTCTTTTATGGTGAACCTAGAAGCCCTATGATTTCAGAAAGTTACTGAAAGTTTCTGAAAACAGGAGCCACTGTAATCACATGTGAATATGGAGAGAAAAGTCTCTTCATTAATTCGGATTGATCAAGTAAAGGGCTAGAAAGTTGGGGCATCTTTGATTTGGAAGGCATGTACTTACACATATGATCTGAAGCAGAAATCCAATTAGTAATTTCCTTTAACCTATTTTTATTTAAAATTCAGGCAGAAAAGAAATGGGATGCAGGAGCTAAATTATACCAGTTCAATTAGCACTGAAGTTGAAGAGCCAAGGTTTGCCTCACCATGATCTTCAGGGGCAATTCTCAGGCTTCCCCTTTCCAACTATATCCAACAACATCCATATGTATTCTCTGAACAAGACCTAGAGTTATAGTTTTTAATTAATAGTTGAATATTGAACTGTGTATGTACTTCTTCTCCAAACATACTTTGTCTTTCCTTAGTGCAATTCTCTGCATGTATTTGCAGAATCTCTACAGATTTGGGTGTCTCCACACATTAGGAGAACTCAGTAGAACTACAAAAATAGTGGATGTTTTGGTTTGGTGGCTGAACCAAATGACCAGCGAAAATGTGTGGTTTGGGCAGACTAGGAACAAAAACACATTTTTCTTAATGTTGTTGATTTAACCCTTTCCCTTTTCTTTTTCACGGTGTTGCCAAAATTATTTTTGCTTTTATATTTCCTTCATATATTCAAAGCTCTGCAGACTATAGCTCTATAGTTCCTAGCTAGCTCCAATACTTTTCCTACCCTGATAGGCAGAAAGACAAACACATCCAAACGGCTCCAAGCCCAAGGGGGTCCAATGCCCCTATTCTATCTTTGTTCTTCCTTGGAGACAAGATTGAAACCTGCTCTTTGAGACACATTTTAATAAGCAAAGTTTAGTTCTTATCTAAAGGGGGGCTATAGAATATGTGGAACAAAAAAAGGGGAATTACAGTAATTTCACTAATATAAGCTGCACCTTTTTCATTGAAGAATCCAGCCTACCCCAGTGGTGCGGCTTATATTCAGGTGTGGCTTATCTATGGACAAATCCCAGCAAAATGCCAACCCAGAAGTGAGAGACGGCCAAGTGGAGAGCTGCCACAGAGCAGCGGCTGGGCAGGTGGGGAGTGGGCTTTCCTGAGCAGGGTGGGCTTCCCGGCGGCAGAGCCGCCAAGGAGCCATGCGGGCTGGTGGTGGGGTTGCCGCTGCTGCCAGGAGGGGCAGGCCAGTGGGGGAGCAGTGCCGGTCGGGGCCACTGCACTTCCGCTTGGC
>VRYO01001463.1:96852663-96865918 GCA_009812075.1 Sialia sialis | reverse complement strand
TTTGCATGTATAGCTAGAAAACCTTTCAAACCCTCAACTCTGTTTTAATTGTTAAGCCACAATCTTATAGCAATAAAAAAGCATACTAAGCAATAGAAAAGTATTTCTGAATAATCCTAGAGCACAAGTGATATTTCACTCATAACTCCTCCAAGCATGTTACAAGGATGACTGGATTGCACCTCATAATGCTGTTGTTGAAGATCGCAGAAAAAAGAATACAAGCAGTAATTTTGGAATCTAGAAAGTCTGGGGGTAGCACTGGTGAATGTGACTGCCAGCTGTGTACCTATATTAACTCACAGTGTTAAGAACATTCTAAAATCCACCACTTCCCTCTGGGGAAATCATATGCAAATATGGTGACAATCTTAATGACAACTCAAAAGAATTGATTAAATAATAATATATCTGATTGAGCATCACAACTACTCTAGCTAGATAAAATACAAATTAGCTCGGAGGTTCATATCTTGGAGGAGTGGGAAAGTTACCTTACTTGTGAAATGGGTTAGCATAAAGCAGTTTGGAAATTTGAAATCTGAAGAAAACTGACCCTGTGACACTGTAGGACCTCTGACAAAAAAATAAAACAAAAAACCCCAAATCAAACCGAAACAAAACAAACCAAAACAAAATAAGGAAAAAATGGAAGTATTTCAATGAAATTATGCTATCTTCCCCATTTTACCTCTCCAATACTAAAGCAGGTAGAACCAGGCTCTTCCTACAGGACTGATGAGGCTTCACAAAGGTCCAAGCAATGTATATCAGACCAGGTAGGGAAAAGGATAAGACACATAGGGTTAAATAGTGTTCTTCTCCTTGCTCTCTGGTGCTCTTTCAGTATCTTTTGCCTCTACTAGCTCCTGAAACTAGCACCTGAAATCCTTTAACTCTCTATTGAAGAGAAGTTTGGCATTTTCTTGTTCTGATTACAGTATCTAGAGTGCAAGGGCAACATGTGACCTCAGCAAAGAAGAAGAGAGGAAATGAAGGAGATAGGAAGGGGCAGGTAAATTCAAAAATGATTCCCTAACAAAGATAAAAAATACAAAACTTAATGATAGCCTTTACCTATTCTACTTCAAAAGCAATTTGTGTAACTTGGATTTTACTTCTTTTGTAATTGTCTTTTGCCTTCACTGGTTTTCCCTATGCCGCCATAAATCTTTAAACCCTGAAGCCTGGTGCACCAGCTTCAATACTGATTTTGCTAAAGAGTGTAAAATCTAGTCAGATAATAAGGAAATTAGTCTAAGATACCCTGCCAAAAGCTCCCATTAGTTGTCATATCAGGCATCAATTCAATCAACCCTTGAGAGCATCCTATGAATAAACATCAAAAGCTCTCTGGCATGTTAATGCATCAGCTGCCTTATTGTCAATGCTGCCATGACATTCCAAGAAAAGTACTATCTTGGGAATTCAGCCCCTTCCAGCTTCAAGTCCAAAGATGATTTGACGCAGGCTTAGAAGAAGGCAGGGTTCAGGAGAGGGGATGTGACAGCCAAAAAATATGGGCACAGATGCTTTAAACATAGCTTTGACTTCCTACTAGATGCACAGTCCAGCCCTACCCAATCTGGGTTTACTCTTGCATCCCAGTGCATGGTGACGTGGTGCCACAGGTCAGGCCCAGGGCTTCCCCTGTGCTGGAATTTGTATTTGAAAAAAACAAAAAGTCTCAAATCTTGGACTCAAGCTACACAAATAAACTGGTTCTGAGCTGCAGGGAGCCTGGTCTGGCATGACATCCTCCCCCTCTCTCTACCACAGATGGCTGGTGCAGATGGAAGAAACAACCCAGGCCAGGTCAAAGGTCCAGCAAGGCAAGAGGTCATCTTCTGGCACCAAAAAGTCTGCAGGCCTGACCAAGAATCAACATCTTGGTACGGAGAACAGATGAGGGAAGAGATAAAATAAAATAACTATCATTAACCAAAGACACTCTTCTTTATTACTAGGAAAGTCACACAAATTAACACAGAGGTAGAAGCCTCTTACAAACTCCCTGGAAAAGTATGGGGCGGCTTCTGCCCAATGCGTGGACAAATCTTCGTGGTTACTTTTCTGGAAATTGAGAGGCAAAAGATTTCAAGGTGTGCCCCATCAGCTATTGGATGATAAGATACATTGAATCCTAATCTATACTATTTCTTCACTAGCTGTAATACATAACCTTAATCACGCAGTGTATGTCATCTACTAGTAGTTATTTTTATTTTATTCCTGTATAGTAAGTAGTCTGTTTAAAGTCTTATGTCTGTTAATCTTGTGTCATATTAAATAAATAATTCATTTACCATAATTAAAGAACTTGTGAATGAGGGTGGGTTTTGGGGCGGCTGGCCACCCCAGTAAAGCTCCTGCCTGCTGGTGGAGGCCTGGGCAAAAAGCAGGGACTTATCTAAGCTCCCGTCTCCATTTGTAACACCTGGTGACAAGAACCCATCATTTATTCCAGGCTGTACCATATGTTTTTTCTGTGATCAGGGTCTTTTTCTTTGCCCTGGGGGGACCCTTATCCCTGGCACAGCTTCCTTCTGTCTTATCTAACAAGGTTTCAAATTCATTGCAGTGAAGTTTTTCTCTCCTAAGATGTTCATAGAGTGCCTGGCACAATAGGGACCTAGTATCAGTTGGGATCTTTACTTTCTGCTGTGGTAATAATTTTATGAGCAGACTTTCATTAAGATCCATTGCTACTTAAGAAATAGCTGCACTGTCACTTTATAAGGCTGTTGACTGTTTTAACTCTCTGCTCCAGAAGGTTTTAGTCTTCCCTGTAGAAATGGGTATGGGTAAAAGAGGCTGAAGCATGAACAAAGGCAATTTTGCTATTAAATGGGAAAATTCAGAATCACAACATCTGAGACTGCCAGGAATTAAAGCACTGTTAAACATAACTGATCTCACTTCTCTAGAGAGGTGCATTTGAATTCATCCATCTTAATTTCATTGTTTTTCATCGTCTTTCCGTGCACGAAACACTCCCTCACCTAGCCCAGATCACAGCTAGTAAGAGGGACACAGGTGTAGACCATGGAGGCTATTTAAAATTGACAGGGGAAACATTTATTACCATGGCAAGTAAAAAAACACAGGCAGCCTTTTCCTGATTTCTTTCTCCTCCCACTCCTTAAAATACAGAAGTCTGTAAGGACAGTCACAGAAATAGTGAGAAGGCAAGATAAAAAGTTGGAAGCCAAGTTGTCTGTTTCATCCCCCACCCTTTACCCTAAGGGAGTGTGAGGGCTCTCTGGTACCTCACCTGAGATTTGCCACAGATTTCCCTTGTATGTCACTGTAAATCTCTGGCTTTTTCACCTGCAGAAAGGCTTCTGCAAATACAGACAGCTAAAACATTCCACTTCCTCTGTACTCTGTGATAACCCAGCTGCCTCCAGGAATAACTGCAGTCAGTATTGATTAGAGGGATTTTAGATAATGCAAGAATCTGTCAAGGGTAACAGGCTGCTAGAAGTCATGAAAAGGAGCAGAACAATAATATCAGGTGGTGAAGAAGACTGTGGTGCTCACCCCAATATTAATGGTACACTACCATTTTCATTACCCTGTACACATTTTTGGGAAATTTCTTTAGGTTGGTTCCCAGTCTGTGAAAGTACACTAATGTACACCTTCCCCAGCAAATATAGTTTAGTTTGCAATAGGCAAACTATTGTAAACTATGGTGAAACAATGGGGGTGGGTGTGAAAGTCAGTGGTCAAGTATAGGCTTGCTGGTAAATTAGCTTTTTAAAGATTGCCTGGACTTTACAGAACTTTTTCTAAGCTATTGGCAGACAAAGAAATTATGGAGAGTAGTAAATAGTTATAATCACTTGGGGGGGGAGGGGAAGTAAAACCTAATTACTTGAAAGCTAGAGTCAAATATATTAATGACACCTTAGTAATGTCCTGCATAAGGGCTTCACTGTCCTTAATTTTTCATCTGCAAGGAATAGCAATAATGATCTCGTTACCTCAGGAGAGTTGTTCCAGATCTAGGGTTTCTCTAACCAGAACAAAGCGTGTTGAAAGCCCAGTAGCCTGGATTCCTCACATCCTTGTCCCATTTAACAGGGAAGTGGAAGCAAGGGCAACTGAGTCATCCCAAACCAGGCCGGACAAATGTGACAACCACCCTTCTCAGAACTGGGTTTCCTCCTGAGCTAATCCACAGAGGAGTGAGTGTGTGTGTGTAGCAGAGAGTGGAGGCTAGGTGGAATGAGCTGTCAGGGGAAACATGGAGCAGCTAGTGCCGAACAAATCTCATTCTGGGAGCTGATAGCCTTTTGATGTCATGAGGTGGTATCCAGCTGCTGCCTGGTGAGCCCATCCTGACACTGCTTAGCAATTGCTGCCAAAGCATGCAGCAGCTGGGCTGACTACCATCCAGGTGGAAGGGGGAGAAAGGATTTGTGAGCAGCACAGAGGAAATATTGTAGCTGTGGATGGGACAGAGGAATCTGAAAATAAAGGGCAGACAAAGAAAGAAAGGCAGAAAGAAAACAACAGTTGAGCAGGTGCAACAGACATAAGAGGCCTGAAACTCGGCAAAAGTTCTTCTATGTGTAGATTCATCGGATTAAAGGTAGCCTAAAAATATCAGTCCATAGAGTTCCTCCAATGAAACATGTTGTAGATATAGACTTTGCTCAGAAATCTAGGTAAACAAATTCACTTGTCCATCTTTCCAAGGACACTTATGAGCATGTCAGGATCACAGATGAACATAGGGCTTAAGGACCACAATCTGATGTGCCTCACCTGGGCTGAGCAGAGGATAACCTCCCTCCACCTGCTGGCAATGCTCTTCCCAATACACCTGAGGAGACCATTGCCTGCCTTGGCCACAAAGGCTCATGGACAGCTTGTTGGCCACCAGGACCCACAAGTCCTTCTCTGCAGAGCTGCTTTACAGCAGTTTGGCCCCCAGCCTGTACTGGTGCAGGATTCTGCATTTGTCTTTGTTGAACTCCAGCTCTTCTCTGCCCTTCAATCTGTTAAGATCTTTCTGAATGTCAGCATAACACTCTTGGGTATTGGCCACTCCTCCCAGCTTTGTGTCATCAGTGAACTTGCTGAGGAGGCATCTTCCCCTTGCCCCAAGTCACTGATGAACAAGTTAAACAATACTGGACCAATACTGACCCTTGACAGACACCACTAGTCACAAGCCTCCAGCTAGACACTCTTCCACTGATTACATCCCTGGCCATTCAGCCAGTTCTCCATTCCACCTTGCTGTCCACTTTTCCAGTCCACACTTCCTGAGTTTGCCTATGAGGACATTGTGAGGGGCAGTGTTCAAAGCCTTGTTGAAGCTGAGGTAGACAGTACACACTGCTCTCCCCACATGCATCCAGGTAGTTGTCCCATCATGGAAGATCATAGGTTTGTCAAGCATGATTTGTCTTTAGTGAATCCATGCTGACTACTGATCCCCTTCTTGTCATCCATGTGGGTAGAGATGGCCTCCAGAATGAGGCACTCCATCACCTTTCCAGGGATTGAGTTAGGCTGACTGTCTAGTATTCCCATGGCTCCTCCTTGCCCCAATGGAGATTGAGGTTACATTTACTCTTCCAGTGCTCAGGCACCTTTCCTGATCTCCACAACATTTCTAAGAGGACCATTAAAGGCCCTGCTGAGGTGTCCACCAGCTCTCAGCACTCGTGGATGCATCCTATCAGGGCCCACAGACATCAAAGCTGCCTATGTGTTTTCTTAACCAGTTCTCCCTGAATGAGATAAAGTCTTCATTCCAAAGTTTCTTGACCCTGGTCCCTGGGTCAAAGATTCCCGAAGGTTGGCCATGTCAGTGAAGACTGATGCAATGAAAGCATCTAGTTACTCTGCCTTCTCTGCATCCTTTATTTAACAAGGTCCCCTCTCCATCTAGCAATGGTCTCATATTTTCCCTGGTTTTCATTTTGTTAGTGATGTATTTGAAGAAACCCTTGTTGTCCACGACATTCTTGGCCATATTTAGTTGTAGATGGGCCTTGGCCTTTCTTGTCTCATTTCTAGTTACTCTGACAACCTCTTTATATTCATTCCATGTGGCGTGTCCCTGCTTCCACCTCCTGTGCATTTCCTCTTTATGTTTGATTAATGACAGTAGTGCTTTATTCATCCATGCAGGCAACTTGCTCCCTTTGCTGAAACATCAGCATGCCTTTTTCTTGTACCTGGAGGATATAATCCTTGAATATCAACCAACTCTTAGATCCCTCTTCCCCACAGAGCCTGTTCCCATGGGATTCTTCCCATGAAATCCCTAAGAGTGTAAATTAGCTGTCTTGAAGTCTGTGTTCATAATCTTGCTTGCTGCCCTCTTTCTTCCTTGCCTGCTCTGAACTCCAGAGTCTCATGGTCACTAAAGCCAAGGCTGCCCCCAGCCTTTGCATCTGATAGAATAAAATATGTTGGAAAAGACCTCTGATCATCAAGTCCAACCTATGAACAAACACCACCATGTAAACTAGATCATGTCTTTCCTTAAAAACCTCCACCACCTCCCTGGGCAACTCATACCACTATTTCATCACTCTTTCTGTGAAAAAAATTCTTCCTAATGTTCAAACTAAATCCCCCCCTTGCTCAACTTAAAACTATGTTCTCTTGTCCTATTCCTAGTTTTCTGGGAGAAGAGGTCAACCCCCACATGCCTATGACTTCCAACAAAGCTTTCCCTGTTTGTTAGCATAAGGACAAGCAGCACGCTGTCCCTTCTGGGGTTCTTCACTACTTCTGTCAGGAAGCTGTCATCAGTGACAGCTGGTGGAACAGGAACATCCTAGACTGCTTGTGCTTCTCTGTTTCTTCTCCAGCAGATATCAGGGTAGTTAACGTCCCCCCAAAAGATCATGTAATGGAAACAAATGGATGGTGGAGGGGAGTAGGTAGGGAATGTATGTCTGGTATTTTTTTAATTGCCTTATGTTTTTGAGCCTTGTTCAAGATTTTTCCAATAAACAGAAAGTCTAGAAACTTGGTTGTGTCACTCTATATCTTATTAAGAATGTAAGTGGAATACAGGTTTATATGTTCTTGGTCACAAGGTCCATCAAAGATAAACCTCTCTCTCCTTGTTATAGCTTAAGAAATACCTGTTTGCAGTCCTTTGAAGCTGTTTCTTCCCAGCATTCATTAACAGAGCATCAGTTTTCAGGGAAAGGTTTTTCTGCAATCTCCTGTGAAATGTTCTAAATGCCTTACTTATTTCTGTGCAGCTACCTGTTCAAATCTGCCTGTACTGTCCAAAAGAAGGTTATGCATCTATTGGTGTTTTAAGGTATAAACTTGACATCTGATAAATTTAACGTGGGCTCTTAATAATACCAAAATTATTCAAAATTCCAATTCCAAAATAAACATTTCAAGGATAAATATTAACTGCTTTCAATGTTACTTCATATTTGATATGCTGCAGATAGTGCTTGTTTTAAGTAAGTGGAAACAGGTGTGTAACAATTGATTTAATTAAATTAAACAAGCAAGTAGGGAATGAAATACACATGGCTATTTTCAAGGAGCGATACTGTAAACACCAATTAAGCAGCTGGAATTCAATAACTAACAATACTATTCCCTCTTCCTAATTCTATGAGATGGAAGAAGTCCTGATGTTCTCAATCATGACATTGTTATTTATACTCTGCTAAGGTATAAAGAAGCGCCTATAACCAGGCCAGCCATGACATACATGCTGCCAGCTGAGTTTTCATATCAGGGCCCTTATGAATCCTGTAGAGATCCAAGAAGAATGATGTAGCTTTGCTTTCACACTGCCCGTTAAGCCCAAAAGAGTCAGTGATTGCCTAAATGAATGATTTTCAGAACTAATTAGCAAAAATAATCCTCCATTCCCCTTCTGGCTCAAATTAAGTTCTTTTACATAAAATAAGGGATGGCTAGTATCTTTAGAGTGCTGGTTCACCATTAATACTACTGTAAATTTTGTGTGCAATGAATAAAAAATACTTAGAGAGAAATGGATTTGCATTTTTACAAATGTCTGAGTCCTCCTTAGCATTTATCTTAATCAATACATATGCTCCCTGCAGAAGTACAGACAAGCTCAGCTTTACAACTAAAATAATTTTGATGGCTTTTTCTACTATTGCTGCGCAAGTCAACCCAGCTAAGTTAGAGCAAGAAGCTACTTTCCAGTCTGTTTTGTGCATTCCTGTATCCAGGTCACAGCAACTACACATATGTTATCCCACAAGTCAGATGCACAGAGTAAAATTCACAGCAGACAACTTACTTCACAGGGTTGATTTCCCAGATCTCCCCATACTGATTAAGGATAGGGACTCCCTGGACCAAATGGAGCATTGCCAATGCTGGTTGAGGAAGTCTTGGCTGCTCAGAAAATGGTGGTCAGCCCTGCCTGCTGAGCATTTGTGTTCACAAAGCCTGGCTCCGACATAGGTTGTAGATCGTTAGAAATAATAATAATAAAAAAACAAACTTCTGTGAAATTAAGAGAGAAATTCTTCTTTTTTTTTTTGTTCCTAGGGGCCCCAGGAAATGGAGTCACATCTTCATTCTATGCATACTATCTCTAGCAAATCCCAAACCAAGTCTGTGTATCTTTTACAGACAGGATTGTGGAGTGTCACAGGGTCTGGATGAATGCAAGCTGTCTAAATGGATGGAGCTGTTTCGCTTTAAATAAATAATTGGATATTAAATAGAACACAGACTACCATATGTTCACCCTCTTCCCCTGCATCTTTCTAACACCATCATCTCTTCCTGCTGCTCTAACGGGGAACTCATAAAAGTACTGTTCCAGAGGAGAGCAGCAGAGGGAGCAGAGAAAAGAATAAGCTCTTCTCCTCCCTCCTGGCTTTACAGAAATGCACCTGCAACATTTATTTGGGGTTTTTAAGTGCATCCAAGTGTTTAATTGAAAGGCTGGATTTACTTTCACTGGAGCACCTTCAGCAGGGACCCACACTGCTGCTTTCACAATGTCTTTGGTCCTCCTTCCACATACATAAGAGCATTTGTGATAGTGGCTGTAGAAAGTGGGCAACCTGCTATTACTCTTCTGCAAGATCCTCACTGAGGTTTGCTTGTGGCTGGAAATTCATGGTGTTTGGCTTTAATAGGCATCATACTTTTGATGAATAAGACTTTATGTAGTGAAAAGAGGGTTCAGTTCAACTTGTTACCAGATAGTCTACACCTGGTGAGATAACACAATTCTTATTTTCCAAAACTACTGGCCTATGGTAACTGTACAATGCCCTTTGCGAAAGAAGAAGAACTGGAAGTTCACCAGTCTCAGTGTCCTGCCAGCTCAGCCAGGTAGCCTGGAACATTGGGGTCTACAACCACTGGGGACGACCAGGCAGACCCCCAAACAGAAGAACACCTGCGTAAAGGGTAGGGGAATTATGGTTAATGATTTCGGGGAAATTATTATCATATGTGTGTTTAGTCTAGGACAATCAATGCATATGTATGCAAAATACAGTACATAAACAGAAACTTCCCTGCACTCAGCATGGATGGGCTTTTGGGAGGAGGTATCCCCTGTGCACCTGCCTGAATAAAGCAAGCCTGCTTCTTAATGCTACACTGGTGTTAAGGAGTTTTTTATTTTACCAAATTTTTGGTAACAAACTTGTTTTCAAAACCAACTTATTGAAAGATCTGTCTGCCTTTTCTTTCATTTTGTACATTAATAATTTCCTGGTCTTGGCAAAGAAAATTGATCCTTTGTGGTCTCACTGGACCATTTAAAAAGAGAGGCAGCTCTCATCTGCCCCCTCAAAATTTTCTGATATCAGCAGATATTGTTCTGCTGTGTCATCACTAATTAGGAATTCAAATAACCTAACCAAAGAACAAGCATTTAATTAAACAACAGGCAAAGAGGTACTTTATGGTCAGGCACTGCTTGAATTAAAGCAGTCTTTATTAATGTAACTAAAATAGACACCAACAGCTGCATATCAACTTCACAGACATTCCTCTTTATGACATTACCCTGGCATTGTTCTCTCCACATAATCCAAATGGTCACTTTTCATATGATACTCCTTCAGAAAAGACATTTCCTCAATGTCTTGTAGGTCAGAATAGTATTGCTGGCGTTGAAAATATATGTGACTGCCTTTAGAGAAAGAAAAGTTTCCCAGTTCATGCTGGTGATATCCAAACTCTATGTGCACAACAGAAAAAGGATCAGATTAGCTGTTTAATCAAACACATTTTCTGTGTATCATGGCAATGTTTCCTATTCTAACAACTGTGTCATCAGGAACATCTTTCTGGTAAGGCACAAAATTTGCCTCTCTGAGCCAACTGAGAATTTAATTTCCTGAGGTCCAGACTCCATTGAAGTCACTGTTCTGAGACAGTTTTCAGGTTTTATGCTTTCTTAGGGAATTAACTTTGTGACATCTTGGCCCTATTAAACCAGTAGAAGTTTTGTCTTAAACCACAGTAGATCTAGTATGTTGTACACTCTGTAATAATTGAAATGGAAACTATAGGAGCACAATTTTCTGTCTGCCATTTTAATGAGCTTAACAACTTCCTAGAAGCAAGCTTCTGCAGATGGGGAATCTGTGCATGTATTTACACAAATCCCACATAATGCAGAGCTTGTACATCTTGAATGAATGAAATGTAATGTACCCAATGCTGGGCTCAACAGCTTGCTGTCGGACCTCCAGTGGGCTCAGTTCTATTGAAATTATAGAAAAAAAATTGATAAAAATTGAAAAAACAAAACAACTCAGGGGGTGGAGGGGAAGCACTGGAAAATGCAAAGATGCAGCTTACAGCTTGCTGCTGACTGAGCAATGCTGAACAAGTCAGCCATATATCCTTCTCAAGACCTGAGTCACCCACAAACAGCAAGTTTGTCAGGACAGCAATGCAGTCTCACTGCATGTCAGGGCAGTAACTACCAAAATGTTTGTGATGCTGTTGTAATATAAGGAACAGAGAGCGAGTAAGGATTCTTGCTTGTAGTAAACTGGAAACTCAAGGACGTTGAGAGGAGTTTCTCTGAAAACTCTCTTACGTGGATCACTCTGCTCCTTGCTTCTTTGTTTCATGTCCTGTGTTGATAAACTTTGGAGTGGCTTCAATCATGTCTAGTTTATTCCTCTTTCAATAAATTGTTTATTGGATAATAAACACATAAATATTCTTTGCCAGGGAAGTTCACAGACTGTGTCAGATATGTACAACTCTTGCCACCCTGCTGCAAGGCACAAAAAGCCTTACAGACAGCCCAAGTTTACCACTGAGTCTGTGTCTCTAATCTGAGAGATAGGCATATGTTGTAGGCTCATGTTTCTCACACTCATATGTGCAATTTCCAGTCAGAGAAGTTGTTTTCTTTCCAGGTTCTCAATCTAATAAAATAAAGCAGACTGTGTGGAGGATGTTAAAAAGGAGAATGTTTTAGAAGCCATCTAATATTTTAAGCTCCAAGTGCAAGAGAACTGTGATGCTTAAAGATTTAAACAGATCCTTGGATGCAGAGTTGGAGATTTTGTGATCTTGACAGGTCCACAGTGTTTTAGCAGTCAAACCCCTTTGTATCCATACACAGGAAGACACTGGCTTGGCACATAATAAACTATAGCAAGAACTTAGAGAAACAGCAACTCCAGGAAAAAGGGTTCTACAGATCTAATGCCCTGAAAAGGGAGGGAGAGAGACTTCTCTGGGAGGTAAAGGCCAGCTTTAAACTCTAGCTCTCCCCTTGCTCCATGCTGCATAAGAGTGATGGATATAAGAAGAAGCACAAATTACATGGGTCAGATGTCATCTGCTACTGCTTTGTTCTAAGTCTCCCTGGAATATATTTTTCACTACCATCTGCCATTTGCTGGATTTTACATCTGTCTTTCCCTAAAATTAACTCTCCCAAAGTCGATGAAGATTAATGAAAACTGTGCAGTGAAGTCTTTACAAGCATCAAACTTGAAAATCTTTCTTCCTCATGTAAAGCCATATCTTTTTCTTTCCATTTTTTCTCCCGAGTTGCTTCCGAAATAAGACTTTGTTGTGAACTAGATATATCAGAAAATGGCTTTTTTTATATATATTTTTTAACTCTAAATGTAAAGCACACCTTAACTTATAATCATTTACATGTCAGCTTAGTGCAATAATTTTTTCTCCTTGCACAGGGAATCTGGGCTTGACCCTGATTCTTGACATAGAAATTTCCTTTTCCACTCTAAATGGGGCTATTGTCTTCCAGAATTTTATGTTTCCTTTGTAACACCCCTAAGCTTTGCAGGGGTAGCAGAAAAGACATTTGCATGAGAGTCATCTGTCAGGGTAGATACAAACCCAGACTCCTCTGAGCCTTAGTGTTACAGCCTTAAAGGCTTTACTCAGCTGTACAATAAACAAATATTATTTCCCTCTTGGACCTGGGACAACTATGCTGTTTTTCAGGATTTTCATTGATCCTTCTTTTTCAAAAATATGACATCTCTTTATGCTTGTGTCTGTGATAAATGCAACTTATGTCCCTATAGGCATATGCAGTTACGTATAGGGGAAAATGTAAATGTTTACAATAGTAAGTCTGAAAAGTGAGCTACATTGAGTACAGGTTTTGATCCTGTACATTTTTAACCTCCAAAACTTAAAGGGAAACTGCCAAAGACAAGTGTTGACTGTATAGGAAGCAATCTATTTGATTAAAAATCCAGCACAGCCCATTCACCTATTGATTAAACTGTTGTGGCTGCAAAGTAAAGTATTTCATCAACTGTAGTCTGTTTTATACCTATGGCAACATTTATAAAGGGACTAAATTAATAAATTGTTCCTACAAGATACAATTCCCTAATTTTCAACATATAAATTTACTTTGGGGGTGAACATGCATGCAGCAGCTTAGGAGTAAGCATAAATCTGGAAGAAACTTTATGTACAGCATAGTACTCTTTCACACACAATAAGAGCACAGGCTGAAGGTGAGCTTAAGCACATTATGAGAGTGTGAGCCCTGAGTTTTCTTACCTGAAGTACTACATTGGATGTAACCACTTCTACTGCACAGAGAAGTGACTTGAGACTGAATCATCAACAGTTTTCAGATAACTAACATCTGCTAAAATAAAATAGCACTTCACTTTTACCTTATCAGCACCTCTTATTTTGTCTGAAAGTAGTGCCAGGGTTGATAGCAAAATCTTACCTTAATGTACAGTAATTTCACGATTATAAGCCGCACCTGAATATAAGC
>VRYO01001463.1:96798372-96851663 GCA_009812075.1 Sialia sialis | reverse complement strand
AAGTTTTGTAAGATTTTCAAAGCCATCTACACTAGATATGGAACACACAGAGGTGACAGCTATGTCATGTTTAAGGCAACAGGCCTTCCTGGTAATGATAATCGTGCTTACCTGTAACTCTTTAGAGACAGGGGTTTGTATGGGAAGGTCCAGTGATATGACTTCCTGGTGATCTCTAGTGTTCTTGCTTCTCTCCTTTCCAGTAGACTCATTCTGGCCTCTGCAGGCAGCATCAGATGCTCTGTTCCACACCCATGACCAATAATAAATGCACAGCAAGATTACAGTGAAATATACACACATGCATACATATATGTACATATGTGCGTGTGTGTATATATATATATGTATGTGTGTATTTACTTGCATTTCTTGTTAGATCTTGTCCTACTTTCCTTTTGCATTGCTTGTCTTCTAAAGCACAAGCCTGGAAACTTTTAGACATGTTATCTTTAATTAGATGAGTAGTTCTCCAAGGACTACTTTTCCCAAGAAGGGAGCACTTGTGTACATGTGAAGAGGATTAAAGTGCAGATTTATGACAAACTCAGACTATTTTCCAGGCTATGTTTGCGAAATAACTGTTCAGAGAAGATTAGAAAGATGGCAGGAGTCCCAACCCTCTTGCAAGCAGGACAACAGCTGCAAACATTTAAAAGACCACATCTGACAGTAAATCCTCCATCCCACTGATAAGGTGACAGACATGCTGTAGAGATGTTAATGCTGCATGGCATTGTGGTAGCTAAAAAACCTAAAAGGTGACCAGGGTTGGATGTGAAATCTTGCTGAGATAGCTGATAGGCTGCTTTCCTTTTGAGTAAGCCTATATTGTAAAATTCCCAGAGCAACCTTGGGATTTGGTAGCTAGGACAGGAAATTATTTTCTTGTCCTCGGGGAATTCTTTAGTGCTATAAATGACTGGCTGACTTTTACAATTGGGACAATTAAAAGGCAATCTTCAGCTGAGTTTCAAAACATATTTCTGACTTGACCATTTTGTTTCATTCACCTCATTCTGATTTTCCAACTTCATAAAAAATATGAAATAATTTTTTTTCTAAGTAAAACACATTCCAGCGACAATTAGAAGGTTTTTAATTTAAAATTCACTGCAACAGAGAGGTCTGCACAATGATGGAGGTGAGCAACTCATGAAAAGCAAGTTTTGTGTGATTTGGGGGTTTGGGGTTTTTTGTTAGGTTTTTTTGTTGTTTTTTTTTTAAATTTAGAAATATTAACCTTCACTAAAAAATTTTTAGGAGCCTATACTCCATTTTTTCAGGAATAATTTAAGCCTTTAAGAACTTGCTTTCAAAGGTGGGCCACTGAGACACATAAGCACAGGTGACTTAGACTTTGCAAGGTAGTGAATGTACTTTTCTCTCCCAGGCATTGATGAAGAAAGCTCACAATTCTTTCAGGTGGTGCCTTTGGAGCATTTAACATGCTTGGCATTTTGTAGAACCACATATGATACGTGAAGGATCCAAGGGCGTAGCACAGTTTGCATAGCTGGCAATTAGCACTTTGCCCCTTTGGGCTTTCTGTACAAAGTGCTGTTTATGAAAGAAAGTATGCCATGCACACTGGCATTCGTGAATTGCAGTCACTGAGTGGGGGAAAAGGAGAGAACAGCAACTGAGAGTCATCACAGTTCATATAGACAAAGGCATTTTTGTTGCAAATGAATACTCAGAGAGAGGCAGTTCACAGTCCCACCACAGACTACAGTATTTCTTCTACAGCTTTTCCAATGTCAGGCATGTTTTTATTTCCTTCCCTCAGCTGAAATAACAGTTCCATCCAAAGGCATGGGCTAAAATAGGAGAGACTGGTCTCCTCTGGCAAACAACTGGCAGCCATGGAAAACTCCCTGCCTGGCCCCATAAACACCATGCTTGTATAACCAGTTGTGGCTATATAAACACACAGAAAATGCAGTCTTCACTGAACCTCAGAGCTGGAGACAGTGTCCATCTGTTTCTATGCTTGTGTGCTGCTCCTGGATGTGTGCCCTGCCTTCTTGCTTCACTTTTATTCTCAACTTTCCCCTGGGTCCCTGACGGCATCAGCTTTAGTCCCTCCCCTTGTGATTTTCTTTGCAGCTCTAGACACAGCAGCTGCAGCTCACCTTTTGGCTCTCTGTGCCAAAGTTTTAACATCCTCCCTTGCTTCTTTGAGAGCATTGGCATCTCTTGCTCTTGCTCATCTGGGAGGAATGATGCCTCAGCCTTGAGGCACTGCTGGTCTCCCACGCATCTTGTTGCCTCTCCTTTGGCCCCTGCAACTTGTGGAAGAGGAAGGAAACAGGATTAGAATCTGCTGGTGGG
Organism: Sialia sialis; assembly: GCA_009812075.1. Lineage (NCBI taxonomy): Eukaryota > Metazoa > Chordata > Aves > Passeriformes > Turdidae > Sialia > Sialia sialis. The sequence goes on along the minus strand of VRYO01001463.1, from coordinate 96,849,329 downwards.
GCAGGGAGTGGTGGTGCTGTTCCCCAGCCTCCAGGAGGACGGCTGAGTGCAGCGTTGCCACAGCAGCTTCCACTTATCCCAAGATAAGACGGGCAAGAGCAACAGCACCAGCCCCAGTCCAGAAAGATCCTCCAGTGAGCCCCAGCGACAAACTGCACCTTCCCCACCACCTCACACCGCTGAGTAAGTACTTCAGCCACACGTTTGCCTCCCAGCTGGTTGGCATCTTGATTTCCTTTTATTTTTTTATTTTAAATTTTTTTTACCTTATCACCTCTGGGGATGAGCAGAAAGCACAGGGTCCCCATTGTGCTGAGAATGGGCTGGGGATGGTCCCATGTGGGGAAAGTTGAGGTATGACTGAACTGAGCCTGGGATTTATGGATAGGGCAATGGGGAGGAGAGTGTTTTAGAAAAACACTAAAGCACTAACTTTAACTGCTGGGACAGTTTTGTAAGTCAACCAGATTTGCAATTCAGCAAAGTGGGAACTGGTATAAGGATTTCTTATCTCACTACTAAGTCTGGCATGTGCAAGGGGTTAATTTGTACCCCAAGGAAAAAATTAGGGAAGACTGTATTTCTTATGATCTCCAAAGATTTTGTAAACAGAACTTGTGGAAATGTATCTCATATTTCTTCAATCAAGCAAATAAATATTTTTATTTATTTTACAAGTTTATTTTACAAGCTAGCGGTGGGAATCAGTCCACCACCCAGCCACCATTTTTGAAATAGTACCCAGAAGCACACTGTCTGTGAGAAGAAACTGCTCCCAGGCAATTCTGTGGCACTTCTGCATCCATGCTATTATTAGTAGCAAAAGTTTTGGGTAGAGAGAGGCATTCAGATCTGGCTATCAAATATCTAAGTATTTGCTAAGAAGATGTAAATATGCTTCATAAAAGTAAAAGTCAGAGTAATCTGACAACATGCCTGTGGAGAGCTGCCTAGTGCCTAAATAACTGAATAAGAAACTGTGCATTAGCATGAAGTCTTGTGTATCCTAGAAGGCATCTCTCTATTAGAATAATGTTAAACCTATAGTAAAATTTGTAATTAAAGGCATGGAGTGCAGAGAAGCAGCACTGAAAATTTCTACTTGTTGGACATCTATTTTCTACTCTGATCACTGTAATCTTGCTTTATTCGCATGATTTGACAGGAAACAGTTGTTATGAGGCTGGGATAGGATGGGGTATGGGTGAAGGTGCATATTTTCTGATAAAGATGCCAGGGCTGCCTGCTGAGAGTAGCTGGAAGAAGCCGAATGCAGCCAGATGCTGTACCATTCCCCTTGACTCCTGACGTGTTTCACATGATTTCTGTGTAGGGCAGATGTGTGCAAGATGGCTTCATCCAATATCTTATTCCTTCTTTCTGCATTTGTAAATGACTTCAAGCAAATAAGGGCCCACTCACACTACAGAGTCTCCTCCACAAGGGGCACGCTACAGAAAGAATGACAGGTCTGTCTCTTCACCTCCTACATAGGTTTAAGGATGCAGGGAAAAAGGAACGGGAAAGGATGCTGGGAGCCTGCCTGTCCCTTTGTGCTTATGTGCTCTTTGCAACTAGACAGACAGGGGCAAACCAATTTAAAATAATTTAACAATCAAACCCCACCAGGAAGCTGTAAGTGCGTGCTTGGTGGGAGAAGAGGCACCAGTCTTAAAGAGCAAACCCTCATGCCACAGCAGCTCTTTGGGCAGGGCAGCAACAGGCGTCTTTTAGCCCAGACTGGACTGTAACTAATGAAGTCCAGTCTCTGCCTCGTGTCTGCATTTGGCAGCAGCCTGTGAGATACTCCCTGCTTACTTCCATTTCCAGCTATGGAGTACATCAGCAGCAGCAAGGCCAGGCTCTGCCTGAGAGAAGGAGGACAAACAAGTGTACACACTCTACCACCCCAGTACCTTGGTTGCCTCTGTTTCTGCCTCTGCTTCTCTCTATTCTTCTCAGGAGTTGCTCTGGCTTCAGAAGATAAGTACAAAGGGCCAAACAGCCTTCTGTGGAAACATTATTACCAACTATCAAAATGAAGTTATTAAATTCAAATTGACTGCTGTCACCCAAAAAGGATGCTCTCAAAAGTACTTTTATTTATCTAGCATCCTTGTTAACATGCTGGTAGTATGCTTAATAATTATGAGTTCCCTGGAAATGAGTATATTTTTCTTCAGAATTTTGTCAATTGTAGAAACAAAATACTCTTCTGAACAAGGGGGAAAAAATCCACATACAATACCCCATGCACCACATGGTCTACTGAAATCTTTAGAGGCACAGGATACCTTATAAAGGGCCAGTTCAGAAATTCTAAGTATTCAATATACAAAGAAACCATGAGCCTTAATGTACAATGGTGAGGAGTATTGACATTGATGGCCACATAACCCCTGTAAACTTTCATAAATATTGTGTATCAGAACTTAATTTCTCTATCTTATAGGTAAGAATGATCACCTGTGGGTGACTCATTCATTTGAGAACTCCATTGTCTCTTCAGATTATATACAACTATCCATAGTACCTAACACCCATGTAGTTACATAGCCCCTAAAACCCTTCAAACCCTAAGAGAAGACAAGAAATGGAGATTTTTCTCCCCAAGCTATTTCCATGCCTAATTCAAGATCAAATGAAAAATAAGGTCAACAACCTTTCAATTTTTTTTTTTCTATCTTACAAGGTAAGTTTTTCTCATGAGATTTCATTTTAAGTTTAAATGTCTCATTATCAGATGGCTTTGAAAGCTTTAAATCATCTTATAAATATGTGAGAGTAGCTCTACTGAGTACTTCCTAAATTCTAAGATAATTACTTGTGACACACATCTACATTAAACCAACCGTGCATTAAAATGGTAAACCAAAACAGGTTTCTTTATCTATCTCTAGCAAAGTATTTTTACCTAATTGTAGCCTGGAACTGGCTGCATTAATGAATTTTGCTTTGGAAACCAAAAATTTAAACAAAGAAAGTAATCATGTTACTTCCAAGTGTTTGTGTATTTTAGGACTATGTTATTGAGTGATAAGATAGCTTTATTTGGGCACTTTAATCAAGCGAGTACAGCAACTGAGAATTCTGAAAAAAAAAAAGTTAGTATGTGCTTTAACCTATTTAAAAATCCAAAGCTGATATTCAGAAAGTGAGAAGTTCAGATATTTTTCATCTGAATATCTTACAAGGGTGTACGCCCAAAGGAGCCATGCTGTTATATGACAATGATTTAGCATGAGATTTCATTCACATGAGGCTGAAGCAGCTTTTAGTAATACTTGCACTTTTCAGTCTGCCTTATCATTCATTGCCCTCCTCTATCTGTAAGCAGAGCCAATCCAATCTCATGCCGAAAGTTTTAACAAGGAGCAATGCAAAACTATGTAGGCAAAGTCAGAACTTGCTTCAACTTTTAGGAAAGCATTTCAGCTGTCTCTATCAGCTCTCTCTTTACCCAGAAATAAGAGACTTGAGGTGACTCATTTAGGTTCATATCTCTGCAGAAGGTGGGACAGCCTAGCTGCATTATACCAAAGTCTCTGGCTAAAGGACAATTGAATCCTAAATCATACAGGAAAATCTATAGCATCTCAGGAGGTATCTTCTATTGTGTGTGAATAAGGCCTCCAATGTAACCATGACCAATGCACAAAGGATGAGTGTGGATCATTATGTCAAGAGACATAACAGAGTGCCAGGAAAAAACACCTTACTTCATCCCATGAATAGCAAGCACTTGCTACCAAGGTGACTGATGGCAGCAGAGGGTGCAAACTGTGCTAACGTGAAGGAAAAGTGTTGCGCCTAATGCATGAAAATCTGAGAACATGCTTCAATTTGTAAAGCCATATTAATTGCTTCATAAAGTCCCCATAGCAGGCTACTTTCCCACATAAAATGTTACTGGAGAAACTATTTCCTTAGTGTCAGGAACTGATTTTAGTGATATGGGAAAACACCATTACAATGGTCACATACAGCAACTTTCCTTTGAAGGAGAGCTCTGTGTGTAATCCATGGTGACAGGATGTAACAGCACTCACAGGTTCACGTCATACACAATGTATACACACCCAAGATACCAAAATCCGGGGTATATTTCGGTAATTTTCATCCTTCTATTCTTTTGTCACACAGACTGTCACAAAATGCAGTGCTTTTGTTAGCAAGGCAATGCTGGCTTCAGGGCAGACTTGCAAAAGAAAGGAAAAGAAAAGGAAGGGGTGTATCAGAAGTTAGCCTGTAAACCAGAATTTTAAAGCACTGAAGATGCCAAGGGCTTGGCATGTGTGACCATGAAAATATGAACATAGATCTAAATGGTGTATTTTAGAATAATATTTTCCAAACAACCATATTAAGAAAAAATAATGAAGCAATCCTATATAAAGTCTCTTTGGAAAGCTTAATTTTTATTGGGTGAAATAATTCAATGAAACAACTTATTGAAATCTGACCAAATTTAACTATATTTTATAAGCCATTTCCAGTAAATATAATTTACTACCAATTTTACATTTGAATTTTGCTATCTATCCTCAGTCTTTTTTGCTTCAAGACATATTAAAAACAAAAATATCCATAGTGTCTGAAATAACATTGCTGACTTTACTGAAAACGTTGTAAACAGAGTATTCTTCATAAAAGAATATTTTACCTACAGTCATAATATTTAGCCAGCATGCCCTAATCAAATCCAGTAAAATCAAATGGCATTGAAGAATAAAACTCCCTCAAATCACAAAATGTAGTGCAAGCTTTTGTATGGCCAGATAATAAGTTTTGTGTTAAATAAAATTGTCTGCTTCATTTAAACCATAGCTCCAGCTTACTAATACAGTAAATAAACGGAGCAACCATTTTAAGGTGCCTTTAAAGATTTCCTTCTGTAGCGTCTTCCCAAATGTAGGGTTTTTCTCGCAGTGAAGGCAAATGAGCCTTCAGGCAGTATAACATTTTAGTACAGATGTGAGGCTGGATTAGGACATTTCTATAGTGAGCATTTGGAGGTGAAATCCCACATCTAGGTCTGATTCAGTAAGATTTTAATAATTTGCATAATTAATTTTTTTTGTAAATTTTAAATAGTGAAACATAAGGGAATTAATCCCATGTACAGTATCATTCAAGGTCAACTTTTTGTGTTGACATGAGTTGAGTCAAATTTGATGTTGCCAGGCAGTTGTGGCAGGACCTCAATTCCCCCCTCCTCTCTACCACTGACAGCTGGTCCATAAAGACAAAACCTGAAAGGCCCAGCAAAAGGTCATCCCTGGTGCCAAAAGTGCTCAGACCTCAGCTAAGAATCAACATCTGAGTCCAGAGAGCAGATGTGGGAAGAGATAAAGGAAATATTCTTGACTGAGAGACACTGTTTTACAAACTATAAAAGACACATGAGTTATCACAGAGGTAGAAGCCTTCTACACACACACACACCCTGAAAGTGGGGGAGGCTTCTCTCCAGACTTTGGATGCAAATCTGTGGTTACTTCCCTGGGGATTGAGAGGAAGGATCTCAATGAGTGCCCCACGAGCAACTGGAAGGTAAAATACTTTGAACCCTAAGTTATATTATTTCTTTGCCAGCTGTAACATTCAGAGGTACCTTTAACCTCATTCTGTATATGTCTACTAGTAGTCTCTTTTTGTCTTTATTCCTGTGTAGTGTTAGTTTAAGTCTTATGTCTGTTAGTTTTCTGTCCATTAAATAAATAATTCTTTCTATAATAAATCAAATCAGCCATTATCAAAGAACTTGTGAATGACAGTGGGCTTTGGGATGCTGGCCACCTCATTAAAGCTACTGCCTGCTGCCAGAGGCCTGGACAAAAGACAAGGGCTTATCTAAACCCCACATCCATTCGTAACATCAGTGTTACTCCATTTATTTTTAAGTCACTGGCATTTAAGACACATGTTTCCATCTGCTGAAGAACTGCATCAGTGCAACCTTTCCTACCTTCTTTTGCAAATATTTCTGTGACTGGATTTTGCTCAAGGGTTAATTGTTCTTTACACAGATGCAAATTTAGTCATGGAAAAAAAATTAACTCCCCTACTGTTCTGTCTCTTGTCAACAAACAAGCATTGCAATTTACAGAGAAATAATAAGGTAATTTTGTTTCTTCCAGCAAGATAAAATCAAACTCCCACAGTTTAGTCTTCTATTTTCCCATCCTCCTTTTCACTATTATTCTCCAGCTGCCTCTTTTCTTACCTTTCTCTTTTATTTGCCTTTCTTTCTCTACCTCCCCTTTTCCCCAATTACTTCTTTCATCTACTATTCATAATGTCTCCAGTTTTTTTCTTTTCTTTATTGCCTTTCTCCTCTTCACAAGAAAGTCACAGTCTGCTCTTATTCCCTGAAAATGGAGAACAGAGGTTGTAAGAAACTACCACAGCTGCTGCTCAATGAAGGCAGATACCAAGATCCCTTGGACTGCACCTTCAGGTTGAAGGTTGTTTCGTTTTAACGTGCTTTTGTCATTCTAATGAGTTTCTGCTAAGCAACCATAGAAATGATCAGCAGTGAAAAATGGTCTAATTCTCTTTTTTCTTGGTGGCAGTCCCAGGGTCAAATCTCAGCTTGCAAGGTGCTGGGGAAGCTCAGGTAGGAGGATGGGTGAGGATGGGATTCAATACCCACTGCAGCTACAAGCAAAGGGGGTCAAAATAGCAATCCAGTGAGACTTACAGAGCACCTGTGTGAAATGGGCTCCCATGGTCTTACTAAAGTGATGAGTAAGTTTACTTCATGATGGCTTTGGGCTCTGTGGGCGCGGGCCATCTTTCACTTTACACCTGGTATGCAAGGTCTCTTAGTGGACCTGGACTTATAAGACTAAGTCATCAGAATTAATGATTAAACTTAGTTCATATAATAAATACCAAATATGATCCTTAGTTTACAGTTGAGAAGAAAATGAAGAAAATCAGAACAAAATATGCTATTTCTTAGCATTTACTTAATGTATGATAGGACTTTCTGTATGAGATAGCTCTTTTTGTACACTCAAAAAAAAAAAAACCCAAAAAACCAAAACAAAACAAAAAGCCAAAAAAACCCAAAAAAACCCCAAACAAACCAAAAAAAACAAGGTAGGTGGAAAAACAGGTTGCTGTGTGTGTAAGCAAGGCAGTGAACTAATACATCGCAGCATGTGTGAGTAAAAAAATCAGGTCAGCAGACTGCTGGAAGGCAAGAACTCCTCATCAGTTATTAGGTGCCACCAATATGTCTGGTTTTTGTCATGCTGCTGAATTTCTATTTTTTTTAATGTGGTGTAGTATCTTTACAGGAGGAGAAAAGCCTGTTTCAATTATGTCAACAGAATGTGTTCAGCCACTTGATATCCCAGATGACAGACTGGACAAGCAAGATTCACAGTGTAACCATTTAGGTAAGTGTTATTTGATGATGCCATTGCACTAATGACGGGTGTTGCCTTCACATCATGAAGTCCTGTCCAGTGTCCATTTTTCCCCTCCAGCAATACAACTAACCCCCATGAAAACAGATAGATTACACCTTCTGCTGACACTTTTAGTGCCAGATGGAAAGACAGAGAGTATTTTTCCTGCATATAAATATCAGCTGAAACTTTAGAGGGAAGTTAATTAAAGAGGAGAAAGGAAAAGGAATCATTGATCTTTTCTCTAGTAGTGAGCAGTTTCTTCATTTATACCACAGGAAATTCAAAGCTAGAATATAGCTGAGCTTTCCCCAAATATATCTTCCATATACAAGTTGAGTAAAAGACTTCAAGCATTCCATTTGCCGTCATTGAGACAGCTTTCTAAAAATGTTTTCTCTTTGATCATCAGTTTCCTTTCTTGAAGCTACTTCATACAACTTTTGCAATGAGCATAGCAAGGTTGTCTTTGCTTTGTCATGCTCCTGACTACCAGACTATGTGCTTGATAGATATGCTTTCTGCATATTTACGGTCTTTGCTTCAAGTGCTGTGATTTCACTCTTACCTTACAAAATTGTCCTGAAGATTTAGCAATCCAGAAAGAAAAACCTATTTGCTTGTTGTTACCCTTGTGATAACAATAATGAAACATAAATGCAATTTCATTTCCTTGTAAAAAACAAAGTGTTTCACCATGGGTTTTATAAGGAAGGTATCCTAGTTCTGCCTCTGCTACGTGGCGTTTCTGGCCACAGACACCATTTATACAGCTGCTGGTATACCATAGTTGGTCTATGAAATTGCTTATTTAAATATATACAGAATGAGTTTCATTATACTGTTGGAAAACTGAGGCAGTGGGAGGGTAAATGAGCTCATTAGGACTATGAAGAAAGCCTATGAAGGCCAGGAAAAAAACCCACATCTCCAGGGACTTAACTTGGAGGCCATCCTTCCCCATCTACCTGCAGGCTTACAGACATAACATGCCTTAAATAGTGTAAGAAAGTCTGGAATGAAGTCATGCTTGCATCCAAGTCTGCAGTCAGGGGTTGGGTAACGAGGTGGGGAGCCCAGCTGAAGGCAAACAAGCAGCTTTTAAGAATTCGAAACATTGGTTTCTGTGATGATACTAATGAGAAGCTCACAAGTGAGTGGTTAAAATGCTTAAAGAATCATTAAGGTTATTGGCAAAAAGTAGGCTTTAATATGAATTCATATAAATGCAGCTTTGAGAGAGGTAGGTGGCAAAGTTCATTCTATTATTCACTATGAATATGAAGCATACATAAGTAAATTGGATTTGAAGGAATTTTCAATTATTTACATGAAGACTGGGAATGTAAGCGGGTAAGGGTGCAGAGGACATGGATATACGAAAAGGGTGCAAAACCACCTAATCATTGACTAATTTAATGTTTTAAAGTAATTCAATAGGATTTACTACAATTATAACAGTGAATTAAATATACTCAAAATAACAAACTTCATACCATAATCCATTCACTTGCACGAACACATGAAAACATACATCTAATGTATCAAAAATTCCCCTCAGGCTTGGTGCAATACTCATATCAAATCCCTTAGTGCTTCTCAACCAGCATGGGCTGCACCTCAAGGAGTATGTTTGTGTAGGGTTGCTAACAACAAAAACTTGTTGTCTGAAACAGTTTTTCAAGTATTGCAAACTTGAGGGCTTGCAAGCTCCAAGAGGCATTCCACTCAGAGGCCCACTGTGTTCCAGAAGAGCCCAAGCAGCCTTATTTAACAATGCTGTTTGTAGCATCAGAAGGTGATTTTCCCCAGAAAGTCCAGCAAAAACAGTACTATTATGCTATCAGGCTATGATTCATTTTTTCAAAAGGTCTCATAACAATGGTACCATTTCAGTTGAGCTACAACTCAGGTAAATGACTTACCAAGGCTAGTTAAGAACGACTGCTTATCCTTTGTTCCTTGCCTTGGTGGGACTGCTGATGTTCCTGGTGCGGTCAGAATAGTTCCTACCTCGACCATGTAAGAGTTCCTAGTATGGTCATGGATGCTTCACCATCCAGCTGGCACAGTTCAGGGGCACTTCACCACTCAGCTGATTCGACTAAGGCTTATCAGAAGCTGCTGAGATTGTAAAGGAGGCCTAAAGAGGAGTTGAGGGAGGGGAATGTAATACCACAACAAGCTATCTTCAGTATTTTCAGCTTGCATAAGCACCCAGAAATACAGACCCTTGCATAAAAAGTCACGTTGACCCTCTGAGACATCTGAGCAAAGGATTGTTTTGAAGGAAAACCAAAAATCCATTGTAATGTTATGTAAACAAAAAGCAAATACCAATTGCTCAGTAGCTCTAGAAATAAAGTTAACTCATGAAGGGAACAATATACTGACTGGCTCATTTTACAACTACCTCAGACTGACCCTATATATGTAAAATTTTCCTTCACAAAACTGGCCTTATAATTCTTGAAGATACAATCCCCACAGTTACCACTGGATAAAGCAGGGGTGGCCACAGAACCTCTGCACACAACAATGCAGCCTTCCCTCTGACATGTAAACACACAAGCTGCCCACAACTCCGTTTTATGTCTACTGCCAGCAACACAGAAGGACTACCCAAGTCACTTGACTCCCATGTAGAACTGCACAGAGACCTCTTTTGTTGTCTTTCTAAATATTTAAGAGTTTTTCCTTCCTGGGCATTTTTATTTACTTGGATTAAAGCACTATTATCAATGTGATTCTTCTCACCATCTGTTTTTTTTACCTCCCTTAAGTTTCAATTTCTGTTAAAAATTTTCCCTGCAGAAGATCTTTCAGAGCAGCTGATTAAGAGCTGTGACCTGAAAAAAAAACCAAGAAAAGGTAAAACTGTCACTATCACAGCTTCCCAGAAGACTGAACAGGAGCAAAAGAAGCCAAAGAGAAAAGATACACCGGCTTTTGCTCCACCACCTCTAACAGGTGAGCAGTAAATCTCTTCACTTTGAAATCCCAGCTCATCTCTGGGGACTGAAGCTGGGTGGAAGTCCATAGGATGTTATTATTATTCAGTTATGCCCCCTTGGATGCAGACAAGAACACAGCTTCCTGCATGTGTACCTGGGAAGGCAGGTGAACAGAGTCTGACTTGCTCAAAGACATTCCATGTTAGTTGAAAGATTTGATCTCACTTCTGGGAATACCAAGGTGGATAGGTTTATGCTCTGAAATACATGCTCCCTTGGAACTCATAGTCTTGCTGATAAATAATGTTACATTTATATGTGAAATGATGTGTATTTGTTGGCAGCTGCTGAGCCACAGTAGATGTCCCAATTGGATGTGGTCCAAAACCAAAAAGGATCAAGTCCAGCCCCTGCACCTTCTCATGAAACTTGCATCCAGAGCACAGCGGGAGGCTGGGAATGAGACTGGGAGTAGACCAGTCAAGCACACAAGCCACCTACAGGATGCTCATCCTGGAGAAGGGAAGAATAAGCAGGAGACTGCCACTGAAACCTAATGCTCTAAGAACAGCAGTGGGAATAAATATTTGTCACTCTCAGCTAACAAGCACTCCTTGTAATAATCTCCAGTGAGAGAGCTGTGCTCGTACATTATTGAGTTCTTCTTCCCATGCTGCACATACATGGAAGAGTTAGGCAGTAACTACTTGTATGCTTCTCTGTATATCTGCAAAAATTCACCAAGTCAAAAACAAGCAACTGGGATTTTGCAGTATTTGTAATTCAGATACTGAATTTGATTCTGTTCAATTTTCACATGTGTCTTCCATCAGCAATTCTCTCTTAAGAAGAGCAGCTCAGAGGCTGGAGAACTGTGTTTTCTTCCTGCAGCTGTCATGTCATAAAGAAAACATTCTTTCACTGGGTAAAACAAGCCACTTCTATGTGGTCACATTGCTCCAAACAAACCTCTTGAGCATCTGTGTGATTAAGCTACTGTGGCAAGATGTCTAAAGTTCTGGAATAGGCGATTACACTTATCTGTCCCATGATTTCTGATGGGCTGCAGTTTAGTCCATGATGTGCAATCAAAAGCCAGCTGGCCTGATAGCATCATTTTCTAGAGCCTATGGGAAATAATGAATTTGAAACAAATGTAGAGTAAGTACATCATGCAGCAGATCACGCAGTTGTGCCACTGTATTTCAGAGTAGTCTTTGAGAGAGCCACACAGGTGAAAGTTTCTTCAATGTAAACAGGCTAAAGTAGCATTTTCTTTACTGCTTGCTTACAGGCATAGTTTCAGACTCATCTGAAAATCTGCTGAAAAGGTATGGCATCACAGAGAAGTCACAGAGAGAGAGAGTGAGTCCAGTCTCTCAAATCACTGAACTGGAGCAGAAAAAGCCCAGAAGAAAGGATACGCCTGCAATACACATCCCACCTTTGATAATAGGTAAGACACTTAGGTAAAGATCCTCCTAAGAGGCAGCAAAAAGGGGCTAGTGTCAGAGATATACTTGGAAGGCTGAAAGGAAGTTGCTCTCTGCCCAGTTTACTTAGCAATTCTTGAACTGGACCTATGTGGTCTAAGTATATAATAACAGTGGGGGTTCAGGAAAAGTCCAATGCATATCCCATGCTCAGGCTTTGGGGATAGAAAGGATGGGAAGAAAGAAAATGCATTTTGTCACTTCATTATCTCTTGCAAACTGCAATCCTGCTTTTCTGAACAGCCAACTACTGCCCTGCTTTTCAAACCTAAGCACATAGAAAATTTTAGGTGGCCAGCACTAAAATGCCTCAAACAGCATGGAGCAAAGCTGTACTGATTAGTAGATCTTCATTCTGCAGTCCCTAACATGCACTGAGGAAGCCAAGTGGTGATGAACTTCTCATTAGCAGCACCTTAAAGTAATTCTGTGCTTCTGGCATGACATGCAATATGTACTACATGCCAATAGGGAAGGGAAGGGAAGGGAAGGGAAGGGAAGGGAAGGGAAGGGAAGGGAAGGGAAGGGAAGGGAAGGGAAGGGAAGGGAAGGGAAGGGAAGGGAAGGGAAGGGAAGGGAAGGGAAGGGAAGGGAAGGGAAGGGAAGGGAAGGGAAGGGAAGGGAAGGGAAGGCCTACCACAGATCATTTGAATAGAGCTAACCTGCTCTTTGGGTAAAGTCAGGAATAAGAGTTCAGGAATGTACACTAAATAAAGCTGCACTGTGCTTTATCGTCATGTTCCCTCTCTTACTTAAATTAACGAGTGATGAAGGAAAAGTATATTTATGTAATTCTGTTTACCCAGTTATAGCGCATAAACCAGCCTTTTCAGAGCAGATGCTAGAGCCAGCTGAAATGTAGGACCCCAAACAGAGGTCCCCAGCTCTCAGATGGACCCATACTAGCAGGGTGTCAGATGCTTACCACAATCAATAGCAAGATCATTACCAATGAATCACTTTGCTAACTGATGAAATCCAGAGGTTCCCAGTAGAGTTCAGGATTCAAAGCTCAGATAGGGATGCAGCCCAGAGATGCAGGTTATAAACTTTCCATGGGCCACCAGTAATGTCAAGGAAAAATCAGCATTTTAATGCAAACAATGGAAAGGGAATAAAAATGGGAAGTCAAAATAGTAGTGGTTTGCATAACACAGATAAAGAGTTTTTTTTCTTTGATATGATGCCCCTGATCACTTGTGAAGAAAAAGTGCTTTACTGAATGCAGTTTGTAAGTTTTGGGTTTAAAGGAGTGAGAAGCATGTTTGATTTGGGAAACATTTGTAAGTTAGTCTTTCTCTGATTGCTGTTTAAATAAATCACTTAGCCTCCCTACCTGTTTTCCTAGCTGTGTGTATTATGAAATGCCACTCATCCTGCAGATCTATTTTAAGGACTGTTAGGTTGTTCTATTAGTATCTGCCAAGGGATCCAGCTAAAGAAAACAGAGGGTAAATAAAATGTAGTCATAATTTCCCCACAGAACTTGCAAGTACTTGCAATTTTTAGGTAGACTCTAGAACCACAATGGCTCACAGAAACATGAGTGTTTCTGTTAGAAAGCTAAAAACTAGACAGAAGAAGTTGTCCTAAATCATCTATTTGTCAGGTGCCACCTAGATCTAAGCCACACCTCCTAGACTACAAATCGGAAAAACAAGAAGATAGCACATGTCTACAGACTGCCTAGGGACAACTGTAACTGAGTGGGGAGAGGCAAGAGGTGAATGGTTAAACTTCCATTCTTCCCACCCAGAGGTTTTCAATGGGGATGTGATATTTTCCTAAAGGAGCCATCTTAACTGTTTTTTTCTAGGCTACCAGAGAGAATGAGGGCTTGAAACCAATTTTACTAGTTATCTCTCTTTTGATTAAGAAACATCAGTCAGCCACTTTTCAGGAACTGCATTCCTGTATTTACACACATATTTACATTCCAGCTCAAACTCACAGGCCTGAAGACCATTCATTTGGTTAATGGACTATATAATGCCTAGTGGGGGTGGCAATAGATTGTTCCAGAGCTGACAACAGGCTTGGATCAGATTCAAGCCATTTACTGTCAAGTGATATGGAAAAAATGACCATTAGAAATCTGATTATATTTTGTCTTCTGGTCTAATCCCTTCAGAAAGTGTTGGCTGACTGAAGGAGAGCTTGCTACTGAAGGAGACATCTGCTCACTCATGACTCATTTGTATGGACATGGCATAACATCAACTGTACTACTTCAGAAGTTTGAAGGCTGAATACATTTAGAAGCCTGACCCTTGTAGAAGAGATTTCAGATATCTAATTTAGTAGTCCCCTTTCTTTATCTGCATGTCCCAATTGGATTGGGTGTTTGCAAAGTGTAAAACTGATTCTGCTTCTCACTTGAACTACATGCCACCCAGTGGATACATTAATTTTATTCATTTTACATGGTACATTTGATTGCTTTTATTTGTGACAGCAAATCTCTCAGACCACCCAAAAGGGAGAGGGACTATCCTACATGTGCTGGTCAAAACAAAGAGGGGCATCTGCCATTTTAGCTGCATTTACAACAAAGTATTTGTGTGGACAGCTGTTCAAGAGAATATTAATTAAGCTCTTTTACTAGAATTAAGTGGAGTTTCTTGCATTGGTATCTAAAAGTGGTTTACAGGGGATCTGAAGGGGAAATAATTAGAAAAGGTCACAATTCTCATTTGTAAATACTGAAGCCCTCAGATTTTAGCTTTCTTATTTTTCAAATCCTATACTTCATTAGTGCATAACTCTAAACTCCATATAAAGTGTAGTTAACTGTCTCCACATTTTAGTTAGACAAAAGAATCCCTCTAGGCCTGTGATCCAAGGACACGCCACAGCCTCAGGCCCTGAAAAGTATAAACAAAAGTGAACTGGGGAGGAGCAAGCTGGGGGAATATGGCTTCATTACCTGAAGCTGTAATTGGAGAATTAATCCCTGATATGCAAATAGACCAAACTTATATCTGTCTGAAAATCCTGTGACCGCCATCCATCTTGAGTGTAGCCTCTGCAAGGCTTTTACACTGCCCAGAGTGTATCTACTGAAGATATTTAACAAATACCCTCTTTAGTCTCTTAACTCTGTCTAGTCTCTGTTCTAGGCAGCCACTCCAAGGCATCAATGCCATGTAGCACTGAGTGCTGCTTACTTCATCAAGACTAATAGCAAGGAAACAGGGCAGAAAGGTTTGTCTATATTTACTTAGCTCACGTAGTCCTGCTGGGTCTTCTCAGGGTTCCAAGTCTTTAACTCAGGTTCTTTTTTGTACAACAGTTCCACAAAAGCTTAGTTTCTATGCAATAAATCTGAAAGTAAATAAGTAGCAAATGTTGAGCCAACCAAAGGCTGTTCATAGCAAATCATAGAGCCATCACTGGTGAATTTCAACCAGAAGAATGATGCATGTTGGTATATATCTTGAAAAGTAAGTATGAATCCTTAGAATAGGAAGGGAATGCAATTCATGCACTTAAATACATATGTTACTTTGCCTGATATAGGCCTAAGTCTGCCACAGGCATTTAATCACTGGAAGACAGATCCAGAATACAGGATGTGAAAAGCTCTGTACAAAGAGGCAGCATCTTAGCAGCTGCTTTGACTCCATGCCAAGTGTGGGCAGGTGGCTTCACCTCTAGACCAAGTCTGGGCTTCACTAGGCAACGAAGTGTCATTGGAGGTATAATTGAAAGCAACTGAAAATGGCATTAGTTTCTGTCATTCTCTCAATAGCAAATGCACATAGATAGAGTTTTGTCACACATTTGAAGGCACATTTTAAGCACATATTAATTATGTTTTCCCTGTTCCTCAAATGGTTCAGGATGTAAAATCCAACAACAAATAACCCCCACTGCCCTTTGAAGCACGCACAACTCAAACCTCAAAGACAACAGGAAAAAAACCATGTCTGCATTTGCCTAGGTTGCCTATAGGGATAGAAGTCTATGTGGGGAATATTTACATCCATCTCCATAAAATGGCATCATTCTTTGCATTTAACAACAATAGTCATTTAATTGCTGCTTGAACAAATGAAGTACTTTGTGTTTCAAATCAACATTAATTTACGCTTTTCAGTTTATCTCATAATGGTGCTGAAACCAGCTCACAAGAACTGCATATAAATGAAGCAGGAGATAACTTAAATGAAGGGCAGTATAGGTCAATATTTTGTACCTAATTGTATTGCATTGTTGTCGTATCACTCTTACTCATTTTTTAATGCAGAAAGCAGTTACAATATTTGTTATACCTTGGTATTATATCAAAGCCTCCAAATCTTCAAAGGTCAGACTTAGTGGTTTAAGAGAGAAAAGGAGAAAGAGAGACACAGAAAAAGGAGAAGAGAGATTTGTGGGAGGTACGATCTACAATCCAAGTCTATTTTCACATTGCCCTTAATTCAGTAGCTTTTGCAATTTATTGATGATGTATCGTTTCAGTGGAGATGTCACTTGTCATGGGTATCTTAGCATGTCTCTTTTGTTGCCTGCACTTGCAAAATCTAAGTAATATGGCTATATACATAAAGAAAATGTGTGTCCACAAAAGCTGTTTCCATCACAAAGATTAATTATGGTATTTGCTTAATCATGCAAGCTCTTTCCCCGATTTAGCTCCCCAAACCTTTCTAACAAACGGATTTCAAATTTAAACTTCAGAGTCTTTTTTTATAGGTAGCAAAAATGTGCTGGATTTAAGAATGCCTAACAATTTTAGCTAAAAATGCAGTGATTCAACTCTAGTTCAGTAAGTATTAGGAGACTAAAAAAAAGAAATGAGGAGCAACTCACATGATATTGGAAAATGACATTAAAATCAAGAAGTAAGAGAGAACTGAAAAATTCTCTTTAGCCTTATATTTTCTAGAAAGTAGTATCTTAAATCAACTCCCTTTTCACCTTTTTTTTTGTTGTTTGTTTTTTGTGTTCTTCTCTTTTCAAGGCACTAAGCTGTTTACAGAAGAAGAACAAACAGTGATTATGGAAGATGAAGAAAAGGATGGAGACACAATCCACAATTAAAATACAGTGATATTTCAATAATACAGTGTAAATAATCATGGGTCATTCAAAGTGGCAGCACATTAAAAAAGATCTTTCACCTTTATAAATAATTTTCTCAATTGTACACTTGCATTTAAACTATCATCAAGCGCTTATCTGCATCTTATAATTCCCAGCAAGCTTAATTGGAGATGAGTGGCAGAAATATCAGTTACACAGGGTTTGAAGGATTCTGTTGGTTTACAACAAGTGGCTTCCTTTGTCAATGAGAAATCCACCTCAGATCAGATCTAGCTGTGTGCAGTATGGTACTCCTACAGTACCTGGGACTAGAAGTGGTAGTGCAGAGTAGTAAAGCATCAACTAATTATTCAAATTGCTTCTTTTTTTTTTTGCCTGACACTTAACCTCATTTGTCCAGCTTTCCTTTCCTGAAATAACAGTGACCACATTAAAAATTCCCATGTGCAGAGCTGAGAGGGCCAGGATTCAACTCTAGAGTCCCTGACATGCAAAGCAAAATTTTCCTCTGCCTGTATCTGCTCATGACTTGTGTCTGTAAGGAGGAAAAAACAGATTTACTGTAGAATTAAAATTACACCTAAGGGCTCTCAGCATTGTCAGACATGTCAAACAGCATGAAGGGCATAGATCTCAGAGGAGAAACACCAAGGAAGTGCAACACATGCCTGTCAGAGCAGTGTAGACAATTGTCTCTACTGGCTTGGTGAAAGATGAAATAGTGGGATAGTTGATCCTTTTGCTCCAAATAATTTCTTTTCACATCTGCTTTTCAAACAGAGTCCTAGGTAATCAGTTAGGCAAGGCTGTAAAGATTCAAAATCACAGCAGGAAGGTAAAAATTGAGTAAAAGGAATAATGTTACTCAATGGTATATGCTTACTGCAAGGTAGAAGAGCATCATCATGTGAATTTTTTAATAGTTTATCTCAATGATTCAAACAAGAATTGTTTTCACAGCCAGCTGCAGCCTTCAACATTTGTAGAGAGATGGTACTCATAGAATATTTTGCAAAAATATATATAGAACTGGACACTTTGTGCTTGCCTTAATAACTCTGGGCTAGATGGAGTAGCACTGCCAGCTGAACCCTTAGGGAACTAAGCAGAGAGGCTGAAGATTATCTAGCCTGGCAACTGAATTTAGTTATCTTTTTAACTCACTTAGAAAGACAGCTGAGGACCATACTAGTTTGGACTCCATTTTCCACTCTGACTGACCCAGCATCTTTCATGAGAATGCAGTGCATTCACAAATACATGTGAATGTATACTCTCAAGATGTAGTCAACAAGCTTACAATAAATAATTGCATATTAAATTGTACAAGAGGTCCGCTATATGATTAATGGGATGTCTCTTACTTAGAAAGTGTACTTGTTTTTATCCTGTTACTCTATCAGTGAGATAATATTTAAAATATAAACAATCAATAGTTCAAATAGCAACATTAGGATCTACAGTAAAGTATATCACAAGTACATGACAAGAAATATGCATGACTCAGGCCTACCTTTACCAGTGAAGTTGGTGAATATTTTCAGCGCATATGTAGTGAGTTGACCTTGGCTAGATGCCAGGCGCCCACCAGGCTGCTCTGTCACTCCCCTTTACAGCAGGGCAGTGGAGAGAAAATAAGATGCAAAACAACGAGTAGGTTGAGATAAGGCAATTTACAAAAGCAAAGGAAAAAAAAATAAGAAAAGCAAAAGTTTACACATGCATAAGTGCAAGGGAAAACATTAAAAATTAAATGAAAAATTAATATGTACTTCCCATGAGCAAGCAATATTCAGCCACCTCCCAGGAAACAGAGGTTCAGCACACACTTCTGGAGTGGTTACTCCAGAAGGCAAAAATGGAAATGTCCCCCATTCCTCGTCACTCCCACAGCTTTTGTATCTGAGCTGATATATGGTCATATGGTATGGAATATCCCTTTGGTTTATTTGGGTCAGCTATTTTGGCCTAGTTGTGTCCCCTCCCAGGATCTTGCCCACTCCCAAACCCTTGATAGGGGGCATGGGAGAAAATGTTAGAGAGACAGTGCCAATGCTGTGCCAGTGCTGCTCAGCAGCAGACAAAACACCAGTGTGTTATCAACATCTTTCCAGCTACCAATGCAAAGCACAGCACTGTGAGGGAAAATGAACTCTATCTCTGTCAGCCTCAATACAAATCTCCACCCCTTATTCCATACCATTTGTGTCCTACTCAGATCCCACATAATTTATATCTCTTCTGACTGTTCCATTATATTTCCCATTACTGGAAGACAACCAACATAAACTACATCTTTAAACAATCTCTACACCCATTATACACTTTGATTACTGCTCTCCCCCATCCTTTAACAGACTGATATTAATTTCCCTTTTCATGGGCTTCCTCCATCCCTCCAGATCCATGACTTGGGCTCCATTCCATCAGTATGGGTAGTCAAGACAGGAGAAGCAGCATACTTTTAAACCACAAATTATTTTCTCCCCGAGGTTAAACTTCCTTGAGTCACACAGTAGGTCTTCCCATTATTCCACACTACCCACCAAATACATCCTGGTCTTTGGGCAAAGCAATCGCACAAATGGGTTTGCCTTCTCCCATGGAAGAAGAAATCCACACCAACTTTCCTAGCCATTTCTCCACGTGTAGTGAGGGGACTTTTCTCCACCCACAGTATGGAAGGGTTTTGTTTGGGTGGGACTAAGTGCTCAGCAGAACTGCTCTTGTTAATCAGCTTAGGCTTCTGCTAAATTTGCATCCTATTGCTTCCATGCCCCGTTACCTTAATACCATTAACATAGCCTTCAGCAGTCCATTAATTCTCAATCTTTCCAGAGGCTTGTGAATGATAGAGGATGTGATATATCCTCTCGAGGCCATGTTTCTTTCCCCAAGAGTTTACAAGATTATTTTGAAAATGAGTCCCATTGTCTGATTTGATTGCCTCTGGGGTACCATGTCACCACAAAATGTGTTACTCAAGGCCTAAGCTAGTGTTTCAAGCAGTGGCATGGTTTATAGGTTATGTTTCCAGCTAGCCAGTTGAGGCCTCTACCATGGTGAGTATATAGCTCTTGCCTTGGCACGTTCATGGCAGTGGTCCAATCTAGTCAATTTGCCAAGCTTCCATGCTAGAAATCCAGCTACCAGCCTCAATTCCAAGGAGATTTTGCTCACGGGGCTTGGTTGATTGCAGCACATATTTCACATTTATGAATAACCTATGTAATAGCCTCCATAGTCAGATCCACTCGTCAATCATAAGCCCACCTATATATTGCATCCCTTCCTAGATATCCTGATGTTTCCTGGGTCCATTGGGCAGTCTTCCTCTCCCAGACTAGGTCCAACTGAGCTATTCCAGTTTTGGCAGCCTTATATATTAATTCATTATTTTGGTTTTCTTCAGTGACATCCAGCAATGTCCTGCCACAATGAAGCAGCCCAGATGGGTTTACCTCCTCATCACCAATTGGTCTTCTTCCACTGCTGCAGCTACCCCCCAGAGGGCATGAGCCACCATTCAGGAGTCAGTAAAGAGATAGAGTACAGGCTGCTTTTCTTGAGTTCTTTTCACCAGTCTCAAGGGCTAGTGGGATGGTTTTCACTTCTGCAAATTGGCTTGACTCACTTTCCCCTCCAGCAGCATCAATGACTCCTTGTGTGGGACTCCAGGCAGCAGCTCTCCACCTTTGATGACTATCACACAGCAGGATCCATCAGTAAATAGGGCATAGACTCTTTAATTTTCTCATAGCTTGTTATATGGTGGTGCTTCTTGGGCACCAGTCACCACTCAGAAAATGCTCAAAAATCTCTGCCTTCCAGCCAGTCCATAATATCTTCCAGTATTCCTGGAAAACTGGCTTTTCCTATTCAGGCCCATTGTGTAATCAGTACTGGCTCCGTGTACTGCTGATTGCATGATTTGTCGAAGGGATATTTCCTTTGAACATCCAGCATAGCATGGGTCATTGCAGTGCCAAAAGGAGACATATTTCTGTTCCAAAAACTTCTGAGGTGGTTCAAACCTCCACAGAGGCTGCTAATATCTCTTTTTCAGCTGGAGCATAGTGGGCTTGATAACCTGGGCTCTGAAACCTTTAGGTTGGGTTTCTCCCGATGTTCTTTGGCAGAGGCTCCAGGTGAGACCATACTTCCTAGCTGCACTGTAGAGTACATTTTGCATGGCTGGCCCTGTCCAAACAGGCCCAAGAGCTACCACACAAGCTATGTCCTGTCTGATCTGCTCAAAGTCTTGTTGATGCTCAATGATCCATTCAAATTGGGTCTTCTTTGAGGGCGCTTCGTAGAGGGGGCTAACAAGTTGAGTATAACCTGGAATGTGCATTCTCCATAATACCACATGGCCTAGAAAAACTTGTTTTTCCTCCTTGTTAGCTGGTGGAGACAGAGTTGCCATATTGCTAACCACATCAAAAGGCACATGATGGCATCCATCCTGCCATTTTATTCCAAAGTACTGGATCTCCTGTTCAGTTCCCTTTACTATACTTGTTTTTATGTTAAGACCAGCTTTCAGAAGGATTTGAACTGTTCTCTTTCCTCTTTCAAAAACTTCTATTGATAATAATAATGATATCTAATCTTCTAATGATATCATCATTGCAGGTGTTCTGGAGCTCCATCCTGTTCCAGTGCAGTCTGGATCAGTCCAGAGAAAATAGTGGGGCTTCCCTAAATGATCTTAAAATATCTTCTTTAAATTAGTATCTTGGCCTCATGCTTGAGAGGAGCTGTCTACAGAGGCTGCAAATTGCTCCTTCTTTTCCAGTTCCTGTTTCAACTTCCTGATCTCTAGCAAGGGATTCCAGCTGTTGGACCTGTTGGACTTCATGACCTTCTAACTGCTGACTGTTGGCTCCATTATCCCAGCAACAAAGAAATCTGCTTATCTGGCTGTATTTTTTTCCCAAGTCTCAAAGTTCTGATGAGGTCAGAGTAACTTGGGTTTCCTGTTTGATTTGTGTCACTCCTTTCAATTTCTGAGAGACCTGCTGTTGAAGGACCTTCTTCTTCCATCTCCTTCTTCTTCTTGTTATAGATGGGTAATGTGATGCTTGGCTCTCGCAGTTTAGGGATGAATACTGTGTGTATGTTAAGAGAAGTTTCATTGATGTATAGCTGTGTTATTTTAGCTTGTTATTTAGACATCCTTTGTTTTCCACATAGTCCCTTTTCCCCCTTCTGTATGGTTGCCACCAGACAGCCTTGGTAGTCAGGGTTGTTAGGACATGTGGAGGGAGGGCATGCCCCTGTGCTGCTTGCATGGGGCAGTTGTGAATGGGTAAAGCTCGCTGCTGGGGAGGCAGGGCATGACAACATCCCACCTCCAACCAAGTTACAAGAAAGTCTCCACCAGTGGATGGTGAAGAAGAGTTGACAGAGAGACTTTGTGAGGGGCCAGAATTGATGATGCAACACCAGGGGTTTAAAAGGCGGAGCAGCCAATTTTGTGAGCACGTGGCAGAGGGTCACAGTCTTAGAGCTGCCCTTTTCCCTTATTCTGTCCTTTGCCTGTGTTTGTTAAGGTTTAATAAACCTTTGAAAATGTTAAAATGAGCATCATTTCTCATATTCTTCTTCTTTCTTTCTCCTCCTCCCTTACTAATCGATGGTATGGGCCTGTAACTCACCTTGTCCTTTCTTTTTTTGTCTTCCCACTGCTGGGGTAATTAGTTACTGTGGTTGGAATCCTTGTCTCAGTTGTAGTGTCCTCAAATGCAGTTTGGGATCCTGCACAACTACAGTCCTCTGAGAATGCTGAACTGTGGTTCAGTAGGCACATCCCAGTACAGGGTGAGAACCTGTTGGGGTTCATTAGTGTAGGCAAGACACCTTTCTATCAGTTTCTATCAACCAGCTTGTTTGGGTTGATCACCTGTTCAGGTGTAAAGCCCCAGGTTTTAGGGGTTTAGGGTTTTAGGAAAGTGATAATTTCCCTAGAAACATGCCCAAATCCTTCCATGTACCCTGCCACCCAGCAACTGGATGCCTCAGGGCAGATTTCAATATCTCCTCACCAAAATTAATTTCCTCTTACATCAGATTGGCACCAGATTCCACAAATTCCATAGTGAACCAGCAGTATTAGTTGATATTATTAAGAGAATTATATAAACAGCTTACATAAAGATGAGCAAAAACTGTGGAAGACTGCATTATAAAAGCATTCACATCAGTCTTGGGCAGGGAGAAGGAGTGCATTCCTTCATTGTCCACAGAAGATAGCTCCCCTAGCATAACAAGGTCACCAGTGTAAAGGCAAAGCACAGAGCGACTATTTGTATTTACATGTTCTCACACTCAGCAAAATAGAGAGATAAGTAATGCAGCTGACAAACTGCATGTCCTACACAGAAACTTGCTAGTTGATAAGTGCTATTTATAAATATGTATACTTGTATGTTACTGCTTTTGTCTGACATCACACATAGGGTGCCAGAAAGACTGTAGTGGGCTAACCTTGGCCACTTCCCAAGAAGAAGAGCTTCAGCACACACTTCTGGAGTGGTTGGTCCAGAAGGCAAAAATGGAAACATAAAGAATGTCCCCCATTCCTCCTCTCTCCCATAGCTTTTATATATGAGCTGATATATGGTCATATGGTATGGAATATCCCTTTGGTTTATTTGGGTCAGCTATTTTGGCCTAGTTGTGTCCCCTCCCAGGATCTTGCCCACTCCCAATCCCTTGATAGGGGGCATGGGAAAAAATATTAGAGAGACAGTGCCAATGCTGTGCCAGTGCTGCTCAGCAGCAGACAAAACACCAGTGTGTTATCAACATCTTTCCAGCTACCAATGCAAAGCACAGCACTGTGAGGGCTGCTAAGGGAAAATGAACTCTGTCTCTGCCAGAACCAATAGAGGACAATACAGCAGGAGTGGAGTGTCAACCCCCGAAACATTCAAATTAACATCAGCAACAGATTAGCTACGAAAATCTACATGTTTAGACATGAAGGGGATTAACAACACAAAGCAGTAGCACAGATATGATGTGACTGACTTTGCTGCTCTAAAAAGGATTTGTTTCCAAGACTGGGAAATGCTGACAAAGTTTAATGGGAAATTAAAAAACCAAAAAAAATCCAAAACAAAAATGAGCATCCTTTAAGCCTAGCACTTTATATTGCTCAGCAAAGAGGAGTTACAGTCTGAGTGACATCTCTAATGGCACAGCAGCCTAATTTACCATCCCTGTATTGATGAAATTGAAGCCCATACAGAAGAATGCTGCTGTTTCCTTTAAAAACAGTATATTCAAAGCCTGCCAATTCATCATTATCCCTTTTTTTTCCCACCCAGGACCAGCACAAACAACTAAAAGTAATTTTTCCCATCAATTAAGTAAATAGGAGGTTTTGTAGCATTCCTAGCTAGCAGCTGTAAGGACCTGGTAGTAAAAATACTGCCTCAAAAAGTGCTTTATCATTATCTCTTTGACCACCTGAATACTAAGAGCAGTCTGCTTTGAGGTCCATAAAAAGGAAGGCAAAACTTGTGCAAAACTAGGGAGGAGGCCTTCCTCCCCCTCCACTGATGCCTTCCAGGCTTTTCCACAGCTGCAAAAAGAGCTTAAAGCTGAGACACCATCAAGCCTCGGATGCCTCCAGCCTGGGGAGAACAGTAACCTGCTGTGACACAGATGTGGCTTGTGCTCTGCTCCTGCATCCTCTGGTGTGAGCAACAAGAGTGCACAAAGTCAGCTGCAGGGACCACATGAGGCACCTACTTTTCAGAAGGTAAATGACTGCATTCTAGCTAAGCTGCTAACCCTCAAGACTGGAAAACCATGTAGGCTACTCCAAGTAGCTGAGAAGGAAAAAAAAGGGCAAAAACTTCTTTGCCCACTACCTATCTCAGAAAAAAGGTAGCAAGTGTGGTTGGTAAACTATCCTATGCTTGTAAAGTATCCTTCAGTTTTTTTGCACGTTTTCTCTACTTTCCCTTTTCTCTCTGCCTCTTTTACAGTTAATAAAGTGAATATATATATTTTTTTAAATTATTATTTTATTATTTATTTATTTATTTATTTTTGGTATCAACATATGACTCCTTTTCTTTCAGGGAGTCAACACCATGCTATGAATCCCTTATGATGATGATTGTAGACCCTGAAATAATGATACCTCTCATCAGAGGTGACCATGAAGCCATAGGCATCCAGGTAAAAGGACAAATAGAAAGCCTCATGAAATGAGAAAGAGCTGTAGCCATCTTGGAGGCAGATATTACCCCAAATCATAACTGAGAAAAAAGTAAAATTTGGACCTGGGGGTAGGTGGCACAGGAATTAATTAATTATGGGAGAAAATATGATCCAATACCTTCAAGTACAACTGATTTGAAATCAATTTAGCACACAAACTGCAAAACAACTGTGCCTCCAGTAAGAATCCAAAAGGCAATGTCCTCCCCTGGGCAAGGAGGACAAGCTAACACAGGGGAAGAACACAAGGAAAAAGAAATACCCTGTGGAATGTGGGCCTACAAAAAGGGATCCCAAAAATCCTAATGGATGGCTAACCCACTAGTAAATTAGAGATATTAATTTGAGAATGGCAAGCAAAGGACAGATAGCATTAAAATCTAATCCCTGTTACACCCCCTTTCCTCAAGGGATCACAGAAAAGGGATGTGCCAGGAAACGCCAATCTTCATCCACAGTAGGTAAGCCAGAGCACAAAGGGCTTACCAAAAACTCCAGAGAAGACTTATTGGTCCCCACAAAATCCCTGTAACTTTTCTAGTAAATACGCAAATGCTCAAGTGCTCAAATGTCTGCCTTTAAAAATCAAGATGCTTCTTCCTGTGGAAACACTCCCTCACATAAAGGTATACTTGTTGTGGATAATTCTGTATACAAAAAATCCCAGACAACAGCTCAGGTAAGATGCTTCTTACCAAGAGAGGAGAAAGCAGTAGAAACCCTAATTTCCTACAGATTTTCTACATCTTACTTCCCTAAAAGGAAGGTCTTGGACTAATGAAGAAGGAAAAATATGGGCTTTTGGGAAAGAAACCAAATATCTGTGTTTATTAAGTTCTGCCTCTGCTCTTCCCCTCTCCATAGTAAGCAGGGTCAAACCTTACCCCTCACCTCTGTGAGACAGTGAAGGAATCACCAAGTTATTAGAGATCTGAAATGGGAATAGTGATGGCAACACATCTCCTTACAATCCTCCTGTCTGACCAGTCCACATGCCAAATAGCAATTTGAGACTGATGGTGGACTATTGATGTCTTGACTCAGATTTAGAGCCTCTCACTGCAGCAATCCCAAATATTGCTGAGCTGATAGCTACTATACAAGAACAGGCTGATAAAATTTTGGCCCCTATTTATGTTAAGGATATGTTTTTTATGGCAGGCCAGCAGGAAGAGGATCAGGAGTATTTTGTTTTCATGTGGGAGGGCCAGCAATACACTTTCACCCACTTCCCACAACACTTAAACACTCACCCACTCTAGCACATCATGCACTGGCACAAGAATTGCCACTCTTTTCTCCTGCACTGGGAGTAAAAGTATACATTGATGACATTTAGGTAGCAGAAGATGAAATTTCACCTGTACAATCAACACAAACAGATATTATTAAGCATTTAGAGTCCCTGGACTTACATATTCCTCCCTGCTCAAGAAGTAAAACTCCTGGGAAAATGGGGGAAAGGAGGAATGGTCTGTATTGCCCCTGACAACCCTTACCCACCTAGACCAAATTAAAATGCCAGAGACTAGAAAGATCTGCAGCATGCTTTAAGCTTGCTGAGTTTTTGGAGAAAATACATTCATGATTTTTCAATAATTTCAAGGACCTTATATGATCTGCTATAGAAAAAGGCAAAGTGGGATGGAATCCCACTCCATGAGGAGGCCCTACAACTCCTAATTTTTGAAGCAAATACATACCAACTACAAGGCTCTATACATGCTACAGATCCAGTACAAGTTGACTGGGGATTTGCAAACTCTGGATTGTATTACATTTATGGCAGAAAGGACCTAACAGTCTTACCAGGCACATAAAATTTTATTACTGCAGTTTTAAAGATGCAGAAAAACAATACTCTACAGGGAAAAGGGGTTAATACTGCTTTTCAGGAAGCAGAGAAAACTATCCACCAACAATCACTAATTTTAAGAGGACCTTTCAAAGTCATCGAGCCAGTTTTGGCAAGAACACCACCCCCAGATGGGGTGGCCAAACAAGCCTCTGTTCAAAAATGGCACACTCAAATTGAACACTGAACAACCACTTCAAGCCTTCAGGGGGGAATTAAGTGCTTCAATCACTGAATAAAAGACTGATTGCAGTCAGGAGATTGTTAATGGCTAATAGCTTTGAAGCAAATTACCAATTACTTTCTACCTAGAAACTAAGATACAGGTGTCCATTTACAATAAAGTTGCAACTATTGGATTTAATGGCCTAACACTTTGACAACTTTCAACTAAGAATTACAGAAAGCCCATCACCCATCTTAAGGGGTTGTGGAGCATTTTTGTAGTGCTAAATATTCGGTTCATAGGTTATGTGACACAAATTCATGATGTTTGTAAACTCACACTATATTCAGAAGTAAAACAGAATTTGCATGCATTAAGTTTAGCAAAATTTACATTGAATTTTTGCTGGTTAAAATTTTGTCTTACTGTTCAATAAATTGATAATTGTATTATGCTTTGACCAAATTAATTGATGCACATAGAAATTATAGCAGATTCTCTTCCTGTATTTTATATGCAATTCCCACTTTTTGAGATTACACTTACTACACATGGCAGTATTCTTGTATGCAGAGAGACTGCCCAGCAATAGCATCTACAAACAAAAATCAAAAATACACGTCAGGGAAACACAACAAAACTTTTGGTTCCCACTTATATTTAGATAAGTTCCTAAATAGATACTAATCTGTTCCTTACATTCTCCCCCTAAAAAGTGAGTTGGTGCAAACAGAAATACCAAAATTTTGGCAATGTAGATCTACAAATAGAAAGAGTGAATATTTAAAACCAGTTTCTAGTCCATGATATTGGCTTTTGGTCCTAAATGAGAGAGATTGTAGTGTCCATCTTTGGAGATTTTGACAATCAAACTGGACACAGCCCTTTATAACCTGCCTCAGTGGACTGTATATGAATATGCAAACTCCAGAACCATGACCCAGACTTAGCAATTCTGTGATAGGATCCATACTAAGGGAGCTGCCCAGCAATGCTTAGTAGGTCTGTGAGAGATAAGGGAAAAAAGTTAATGGTAACTAAGTGATGTCACATGAAGCTTGAAATTCACAGTAAAAAAGTTCACTGTAAACATAA
The DNA here is from genome assembly GCA_009812075.1 of Sialia sialis. Lineage (NCBI taxonomy): Eukaryota > Metazoa > Chordata > Aves > Passeriformes > Turdidae > Sialia > Sialia sialis. The sequence continues at coordinate 96,821,058 of VRYO01001463.1, read as the reverse complement.
GTTAGTTTTAAAACTATGACAACAGAATGCCAGAGTAATGCAGCAACGAGAAGTTCCCAGGAAATACCCCAAACATAAGAAGTGAATACTCAAAAGAGTGCCTCTATGCCTCATTCACTGTGGATTTTAGCATTCAGATTTTAATTCAGACTTTAATCCTTTCCTAAAAAGAGAAACCAAAACAAAAAACCAAAACAAGCAAATAAACAAACAAAAACAAAAACAAAACAAAAACTCAACCCCCGCCCCCCAAAACCCAACCCTCTTCAAATAACAAAACACCAAACTTTTTTTCCATAGGTAAGCAACCCAGTTTTTACAGTGAAGACTCAGTTAAAAATGGACTAAATAGAAAACCATATTAAATTTTCAAGTGCTGATAGTTGCAATGACTTATTGATTACAAGTTTAAACAGCATCATAAGCCTATGATAGTAAAACTTCTAAGAGGGATGGACTTTTTTCTGTGCTGAGAGCAAGGGTTAATGTCAGAAATCATAAATACAGAAGAAAGCTGAGTGCATTGCAAAACTAGTCCCCCTCCAAATAACACAGACTATTCGTGGAAAATTTCCCTTTGTTGTACACTAGATGTCAGGGTTGGACTGAGTGGATGAGCCCATCCATTTCATCACACACTTCTATACATCAGGCTGGATGCCATCCACACAACTAAGTGGTAAGTCTGGGAATTATTTTTGTGAAGCATCTGGTATTCACTAGAAGCCGTCTGCACAAGCATCCTCTCTCCGTCACTTGGCAGTATTTTATTTCTGCCAAAAGCCTCAGGCTTTGGAAGAGGCAAAAGACATTCTGAGATGTCTTTCCAATATCAGCGAGTGTCTGGCAGCATTCTTCACCTTCTCCAGCTCCAGGAAAAAAATTTATCAAATGATGCCTCTGAACCACTTGGGTGAGCACTCACTTTCTGGAGATGACTCTATTAAACAGCAGTTCAGCACAGCATGTGTTTAGCTGGAGGAAAGTGAGAGCAAAGGAACCTAATCAGAACTCCATTAAATTTTAGAAGCCATAGGCACTCCCCATGACTCAACAAGCTGTGTGGTGCAGCTGACACTCCTGGAGGATAGGATGCCACCCAGAGGGATCTGGAGAAGTTTGAGAGGTAGCCTCATATGTACTTCATGACCTTCAACAAGTGCAAGGTGCTGCACCTGGGTCAAGCAACCCTCAGAATCCATACAAGCTGGGCAATGAACAGATCATGTGCAGCCATGCTGAGAAGAAATAGGGGGTGCTGGTGGATGAGAGGCTGGATATGCAGCTCAGAAAGCCTGGATATTAGGACTAAATTCTTTACTTTGAATAGTGAGGCACTGGAACAGTTTGTCCAGAGAGGCTGAATGTGTTCAAGATGATCCTGGATGGAGCCCTGCCCATGTGGAAGACGTCCCTACTCGTGTGAGAGGAGTTGGAATGAGATGATATTTAAAGACCCTTTCAACCCAAACCATTCTCAGAGCCTGTGATGACACTTCACATATGTCAATTCATTACCCTGTGCCTTGACTACACAGCAATACATTCAAGATGACAGCTTATCTCTGCCTCATGGCAGACATGAGAGCATGGACCAGGAGAGCAAAGACAAAAATCTCCCCCTTTGTAAGACACTAATGACAGAAGAATGATAACACAAATAAACTATTGATAATAATGAAAGAAAAAAAAAAGAGGTTTCTCTTTCAACCACTACAAGTGACCTAGCTATCCATCCACAGGCAGAACTCTGTTAGGTAAAGTGTCCTATGGGGAAGAAATGACAGAGACAGAAAATGTGTTTGGAAAGAGACTGTAATTTTGCACATATATATATGGATACAATATATGCAGTATGCAGCCTATTTGAGTAAAACATTTTAGGGTATTCTACAAGCAAAATACAGTTCTTAGAAAATTCCTAGAGATATATCACATTTCACAAGCAGGAGGCTTTCAAGTGCATTCCTTTCAGCACTGTCTTTAGGCAGTGACCCAGCCCTGCTGCTGGAGTCACAAGTTCTGGTGGTGGTCAAGGTCAACATCACAAACATGAAGCACAGAGTACAAAGGATGAAAATAACTGAAACACAACAGCATCAGAGTACTTGGGCAGTGAAGATGTCTAGCAAAATATTGTAAAAAGGTGTGAGATCTTGAGGGGAGTGCACCTAGAATTGCACTGGTCTTCTCTTAATGGAGTGAAGGGCATCTGTAGCACTGGGTAAATACCTTGGCTTTTTTCATGTGACAACCAGATTTGATTTTAACATGACTGTCATGCACTAGTGGTACCAGCTGGTGTAGTTTTAATGTTGAACACAATTACAAATTTGTAGTATACAACCATGTTAATTAACAGTGAACAAATTTTTAGAAACAGGAATAATAGAATTGGTAGGTAGCAGGGATACTTCTAACAAGAATACTTAAAACAAAGAGTGTTCAGACAGGTTTCTAGACAATAAATTTTGCTTCGCAAACCTTGACACTCCTTGGAGGAGCTAACAATAGTTTTCTCCATTTTTCCAAGGTCCTGATCAAAAGAATGTCAAAGGTACTGAATTGTCATGGATTAAAAGAGGATTGCAACATGTGATCTTAAGATGGGTAAATAACTAGTTAACAATGGGGAGAAAAACAAAAATGCATAAATAAATTTAAAAGTATGACGAAAGCATCAGGATTCATAGTAAAGAAGGATTGCTGCTTCTGGGATTCAATGTGCTTCTTCAGATGTGATTTGGAAAAGTTGTTAATGGAAGAAGAAAGCAAGTGGGGAACAGAAATGAAGAAAAAGTGAAGCAGTAGAAAAGAAGCAGCAGCAGCTGCTTACTTCAGTGTAGCTGGCAAATCCACCAATTCAGTGTTGGTTAGTGCAGAAAGATGCACATAAAGAGAGGCAAAACTAACTCCACAAGTCCAATTGTGTACTTGGGCTAAAAATTAATTAGGGCTTTTATAGAGAATTCTACAGAAACTACTATTCAATCCTCAAGGAGGTTCATAAACTAAAGTACAGCTTTAAAATCTATTCAGAAAAACATAGGAGGTAAAACAAAACTGTAATTACATTATTCTAAACATTTCTGGTATACTTGCAACTTGAGCAGTATGCAGTGCTTGTTCTCTTCTTTTAAAATGAGATTAAAACCAAGAAAGATATAGAGAAGATCAGCAAGGAAAATTAAAAGTAGAGTAGGTTTTCCTGTGAGAAAAGTAAAAAGAGGACTGCAAAGGGACAGTTGAGCTCATATGTAAATCACCAGGGGCTTGAGGAAAGAGGACAGAGAGCTATTTGCCACTGTTTATTAAAGTGCAAAATCTGGGGCAGGAGGAACTTTTTCACAAGGGACATGTGAAAATCAGGCCTGTGGGATACTGTGTACTGAAAGAATGCACGGGATCAAATTCAACTAAATTAATGCCATAAAAGACAATCAGTGTTACTTAACATTAAACAGAATTTGAGCAAAGGACAATCCTAATGTTGTGCTATACGCTCTTTTTCTGGTGAGTGAAGTGAGAGGACTCTTTGTACTCCAGTCTCCTACCTGCATCTTCCTGAATACTTTTCACACTGTGACAGGAGGACATTTATTCCCAGTACTGTTAGGCAAGAAAAAATTTTCCCATGCTGTCTGAAACAGTAATTGTTTTAACAGTGGTAGGCAGAAGGTCACACTGAGAACACCATAACTAATCCAACAATCTAGGAAAGCATTGACTTAATTTGACAGGAAGTAAGTCACACACAATTACTTCGTGTATGTAATTCTTTCAAGATAACAGACCAATATTTTAGTACTAAGTGAGCATATGCTACAATAATAAGGCTATCGAAGTAATTTCTAATAGATTGTCCATTCTAGTATAGTTAAATCATACACTTGGTTTTAGTTAGAACTGCAGCTGCTGTCAATGTAGTGTGGCCTGTGCAATGATTCCACAATGTTCTCTGTCTGCCATTCCAGAAGAAGCCTCTTTATCTCTTCTGCTATTTCTTATTCCAAGTCTGGGAAATATGCTGAATTTTCTTCATTCTTCCCCTCTCATCAAACACCTTACCTCTCACTGGACGCTCCTCCAATTTCTTGTGTAAGGCAGGGAAATTGTCTCCTGGGTTGTGAGTAGGCCTCCTGAGGTGATGTTGCTGAGGTTTGATGGCTGGTGGTGACAAAGGAAGAACAACAATGGTTAATGTGCCTAACTTTTACTCACCTGTGGAGAAGAAATGGATTCCTCAGAAGCTGTATCCATCCCACTCAACACAGCCTGTCTGTGCAAAGGAGGGTTTCTCAGCCTGAGAGACAAGATTCTCTTGGGTTAGTGGGTAGTTACAGACAGTTAGAAAAAAGGTTTCAAAATATAAATCACCAATATACATGTAAAATGAAACACAGGCATCTCCAAAATCGAAAGCAGGACTATTAAGCACTACAGAATACTGGATGTTGAAATCATGCCCTAATTCTGATATCTCAGCAGATCACATCAACACATGTAGGAAAGAACATGCTCGTGGTTAGAAAACAACAGTTTAGAGAAGTATATGAAACTGCCAAAACTATGAAGATTGATGAAGATTGAACTATGAAGAAAAATGAAGAAGCAACTTTATTTTTACTTACCTATCTACATACATACAGTGAAACACTTCATTGTTTTCAAAATACTGGTCAAGGTAATTTAAAGTAATAAATGTGAATTGAGATAATGTTTCCCAGAATTCAGTAATAGGGGATCTGAGGCATTTTGTCTGATTTTCCAAAAAATTACAGGCCATTGTGAAAGTTGGAAGCAGTCTGCATATGAATCTAACCATTCCCAACTTCTTGACTCTGTTTATTTGAACCTCCATCTTGCTCTCTTACCTCTTTACATAGATAGACTAAAAAATTAAACATGACCATGATCAAAATATTTTCATCTTCTGCTTAGTTATTAATTGCAAAACAACCAATTGAATAATTAGTATAATAAGAATATTAAAAGAAAAGTCATTGTTCTTGGAAGGAATCCTAAGAAGCAAAAAAGACTCCACTGTGCTAACAGAGCTAGATTCCAATCATCACTGATTCAAATCATCACTGACTGATCATTCAAATCATCAGTGATTCAAATGCTAAACTCCATGAGTGATTAATCATACCCTAAAATGTCTTGGGAAACAAAAAGCAATGAATTTTCTAAACTTTAGAAACGGGCATCCATGTTTCTGCACAGTCATAATCCTTCCTGTTCTCAAGTAGATTAGTTTCTCATTCATTAAAAGGCTGAAAATAACCACAAAATTATTGTTCTTTGAGGCACATTCACTTTTCATATTAATTTCATTTTCTGTACTCAGCATGGATTTGGCCAAACTGTTACTGGATTTTCCATTGCTCAGTGGGGGGAAATGTTTATTGTTACCAGTAATTTCATTGGAGATTTTGCCAGAAGAGATTACTTTGGTAATAGATTTAAGGGGGTTTATCCAAAACAGTGACAGTACCATTTATCATCTTCATAGAGAAGTAGATAAAGGGAATTAATGACATTTAACTTCTTAAGACTTCAGTGCATCAAAGTGATGAGCAAAAAACTCTGCTAGAACTCTGGAATTTTGTTCCCAGATCTCTCACTGACTTCTTGTGTTACCTGGACTACAACTTTCACTCCAGTTTCTCTGCATGTAAAATGGGGATAAAAATGGCAATACTTACCTCACAGGGTTTTCATAAGGGGCCTTCAAAGGGCTGTGAGTCTCAGGACCTTCACATATAGAGTAATGCAAGTAGTTTTTTCGAGTTTCTTTTTTTTTGTTTTTTTTTCTTTCGATTTAGGGAAAATAATTATTTTTTAAGATCATGTCTATCATCAAGGCAATGGAAGCAGAGAAAACATATTTAGTAGCACCATGTTGGTAGTGCCACTGCAGAATAGTTGCACAAGTAGCACCACAAGTAGATAAACTGTGTGCTGTCCAGACACTAACTCAGCAAGAAGGCTGAGTGCTAAGCTACTCTGTTTGCTTTGACTGGTGGGATTTGCAACCCATCTTATAGATAAAACCTCAGATTTGCCCAGGGTAGAGTGCATACAGTACTTCCTCTTAACTCTTCTTTGGTACAACTCTTTCATTGATTCTTGGAGAGATGCGAATGGACATAAACACCTGGACCTATGTCTACATCACATTTTGATTTGCATACCCAATGAAAGAATGAATGTCAGAGCTGATGCTTAGATAACTGCACATAAAAAACAAGCCCAGTCTGCTGGCAAAAATCATCTTTATCCCTTCTGCAGCCTTTGTCAAGAAAGAAGGTTTCCTGCTGTAATTATCAGAAAGATCTGCAGGACAGAGGAGCTGGAGAATCAAGACTGTGTTTCTTTAGAGTGATTCAAGAAATAGTATCAAACCTGACCACTGGTCAGGCTCCTCCAGTCCCTTTCGGCCAGGTTGCTGCCTGCTGCTTGAGCACCATGAAGATAGCTTGTTGTGCCCCATTTCCATTCTTCTTTTGTCTTCTTCGAGTGATTGTTACTGAAACTAATTACTCTCCTCATGAAACAGGGTTTGATTGGCCTGTATTCCTTCTGCTGCTTTCTTTGGCTCTGTTAGATTGACAGACATCAAAAGATGCATTTTCAAACACAACTGAGATGCATCACCCAGTTCCTGGCTACACATGGGCATTGTGTCAACACTTGTGATCAGGGGCTGTGAAATGGTTTCAGAAAGATAACAATAAACCCAAAAATGAAAACCTGATTCCAGTTGTAGCCTTCGTGCTATTTGTCCTTGAAAGCATTTTTGGTGCTGAAAAGTCCATGGCATTTCAGGCAAATTAAATTTCTTTTCACCATTTATGTTGTGGGGCATAGGGAATAGAAATAGAAAGAAACAGAAATAGAAGTAAAAATAAATATAAACAGAAATTAGAAATAGAAATAGAACAGAGAGTGTTACTCCTAGAATTCAGTATGACAAGCTAAGATCCAGGTCTGAGGGCTCCATCCTGGAGAATAGCTCTCTGCAGTGCAGGTTCCAGGCCTACCCAGGGGCTGGGGACAGAGATGGGCATACCTACATCAAGGCTCAGACAGAGACTGAAAGTCCCAGGCTGAGCTGGGATCCTTGGCAAAAGATGGTGGGGGTCTTGAGTAAGGCAAATCCCAGATACTGAGGCTTATGTGCACTTCCATGACCACAGACCTCCCTCAAAATGTTTCCAAGCCACAGAAATGAAAATATCGTCACTCAGTGATTGCAAATAATAATAACCTGGTACATCAATACCCCTACTGAGCTTTCTTATCACACTTAGTCCAGCCTTAAAGAAATGTTGAGTTCAAACTCTTTATACTCAGAAAAAGGAGTCATTCCAAGAGGCAGCAGATGTGCCCATGGCCTCTGGGCTCCCTATGGTGTTGTGATATGCTGTTGAGTTGCCAGTAGACTCTGGTTTCACCAGTGGTCAAGTCAAGGTAGGAACTCTGTCAGGGCTCTCTCCTGTATGCAGCTACCTCACCTCATAGAACTTCACCTGCTGAGTGACCACTTGGGTGATTCTTCCTCTCTCACACTCAAAATTTACAAAGGTACTGATTCAAAATAGAGCAGTGAAGCAGACCGACCAACCTGTTGGCAAAGAGATGGGTGGGATCATATGCACACATGCCTTTAGAAGTGATGTTAAAATGTGATAAAGCTTCCCCTTTTAATTCAAGATGCTGAGTGCAATTTGCACAAAAAATAGCAAGACATTAACATTTACTCAATTAGAAAATTGTGTGTGTGTGTTAACAGCAGGCTGTTTCTTAACTAAATGTTAGTGGTTGCTTCCAGCAAAACCAATCCTCCCGAAACAAGATATATAGAGAGCATAGAGAAACAACACAATAATGGCTGTAAATAAAATATGTCATCAGTACTGTACTATATGCATGGAAAACATTGTACTATTATCTACTCCCCAGCACATACTGTAAATAACTGCACAGAAAGGGCTGATTTGCAAACCATACCAGGACAAACAGATTGCTGTATAAACCACAGTAACAGGACATGGGTAGGAAGTTACCAGTGTTAAAATAGCCAAGTCAAAAAATCCTCTACTCTGTCCCTAATCCAATTGGTACCAAAACACACACTGAAGTAGTAGGTCTCTAAAAGAGAGAGAGATAAAACACAGGCTAGTCGTTTCTGTAAGTGCCAGACAGAAGCCACCTTTGTATAATTTAATGGGATATTCTCACAGTGAGTGTTGCTGTTGGAAGCAAGGAATGACTGGTAAAATATTCACAGTGTCTTTTTGAAAAAAAAGAAACACTATTAGGTTGATTGCTCCCCTCTTTTGAAGGTGGATCCTCTCTACTGCGATTTTTCTAATCAAAACAGTAGGGAGATATTGTTTAAAGGGAATTAAATGTTATCATTCCCAAACAAATGAAGAAACTGGGGTGCCCAGGAAGAATTTGAGCAAGGTCATTTAGCAAGTCACAATGAAGAGACTGTACTTGGTAGCTTGTGAGAGACATTTTGGGGTGCATGTATGTGGAGAAAGGGGAAGGTTGAGCATTGCCCAGGCAAGGCAATGCACTACACTGTACACCTTACCCCCCAGAGCATTACCCCCCAGCCTGGCAGAACCTCCCAATTCCTGGAGGCACTGCTTCTCACCCACCTCTGGAGCCCCTGATCAAATCCTGAGTGGCCAAATTACCAGAAGTCCCAGTTGGGGGAATGGGCTCAGGAAGGCCAAGGGGTGTTTAAGGTTGAACATGAGGAAATGACATGTCTTCACCCTACCATCTCTTGGAGTTTCTATCTAAACACAACTGGAACTCAGAATCTGGTAGCTATGTGTGTGCTTTTTAATATCTTTTCTATTTTCTCTCTTTCTTCTTCAAATTCTCTTTTCTGGGTAACTTAAAATAGTATGGGCTTAAAATTTCCTAAGTTGAAGGGCCAAGGCAATGCTTTGAGAAGTGTTTTATGCTGACTGAATGTTATACTAAACCTCTTGCCAAATTTCTCTGGTTTTCTGAAGTAGCCAGTAAAGTATTTTTTGTTATTTTGACCTCTTGAGAATATCTTCTCAGTATTTCTCCCATGCTCTGACTCAGAGTTCATGAACAACCCTAAACCCTGTTCAAAACCTCATTGAGCAAGTTGTCTGGGGCCTTACACCTTTATGCCAAAGCCTTTTCTTCTGTATTTATACCCCTAACCTGCTTATTATAACGGTGGTCTGCAGGCTCAGAAGAAGTTGTGCACATAAGGAATGTGCAATTTGCTATCTGCAGATTCTCGTTAATGGATCAACGGGTTAAAGGTGGGTTAAAGGTGGGATAGAGTTGGAGAAATTAATGAAAGATCCTGTGTAAGCATTGCTCATTAAAAATAAACAAAAGACCAATGCAAATATGCTAACAGGTATAAAAATGAGTTAGTTTTAATATTAGACTGTTCGTATTACATGAGAGTTATAGGTGTAGTGAGACTTGAATGTTTCCTTCCTCCATTTTTCTTTAAAACAATATTTTTCTTCAAAAAGCAAGACCTCTCCAAGATCTCTCCAAAGACCAAGACTTCAATGCCACGAGCAAGAAAACCCTGGGTCATCCTCTTTAGAAGGATGCTCTGCCTAAGTGGGCAGCTTTACCTTTACACTATTTGCAAAAGTTATCATTGGTGGATGGAGAAGTGGGATCAAGCTGCTTTTGATGTTGAAGAATGCTGAGACTATCCTGACTCAACAATCCCAAGGTTAAACATTCAAACTCTTTCCTGACAGAAACTGGCACCAGTGAGGACAGACAAAATTCCCAATAAAGGATCTTTGGATAAACCAACAAGTTATAGTAATGATAACTTTTCTAAACTTGCTGAGCTAAAGGCTGCTGAGATGCAGTGTGCTGTTCTTGGTGTAGATACTCTCACAGATTGTGATTTCAGTCAAGAGAAAAGTAGAAAGGTGATATTTACCTTGGGGTCCTTAAATAATCTAGTTGAATTCTCTACCTCAGTCTCCCTATCTTTAGAAATTACATTGATAATGACATTTACTTCTCCCAGGGGGCAAGTGGTAAGAAATAACAGCTGTCCGAGCAACATTCCCACTATGCTCAAAAAAATGCTTGATTATTACTAGGACTCTCTGGGGAGCCAGATGCTGAAAAGTAAGTGGAAGCACCATGCCTGTATTGATGTAAAAAGCATGAAAAAAAGAAAAAAAGTTAACCCTTCTACAACTTGAATTCGAATGAAGGGGAGCTCTCACTGTTTGTATTTGGTAATAGGATGAACATACACAAACTCAGTTACAGAAAAACTGAAAATATTGAAAAATGTTTCAGAGTCCACAAGCCTCTTCTTTCAAATCAAGAACAATAAGTACATATTGTTAAAAATTAGTTTCTGAACAATTGCTAATATTTTATATTACTTGGTGTCATTCATTTTGGTTTTCTCTTTTTTCCTTACAAGTCTTAAGAATCCAAATAGGTTTTTACTCTATCTTTTACTCATTACCCACTCAGTCCCAGGAGCAAACTTGTGCTGAGTTTTGTTTTCAGCCTATATTTTAACTTGTTTTCTATTTCCTGAATATAAAACATAGCATAACAATCTGCCTTTTTTCTTCCTTGAAGAATGGTAGAGAACATGGATCTTCCGTTCATCTTAAGTCAGCTTAGGAAAGACATCTCTATTATCAGTTCTGCTTATATAAACATACTCTGAAGTTGATTATCAACATCATACATGGAATTCACTGCAAAATGCGAGCTGAGAAAAGATTATTTTATAAGACTAAGATTATTGAATTTGGTTACTTTCCCCTTATTGCTTCTACCAAGAGGTTTTCTGTTTCTTTACTTATAACTGTCACCGTAGGGTTACCCCCAAGAGCAGTGAAATCTACTGTCCCAGATAAGCAACAGTGCCCACCCTTCCTCCCTGCTGAAGGTAGACAGTGAACTAGAGTTTGAAGTATATTATCAGAACAAAGAGACATAATCTCTCATTTATAAAATGCATAGTGGTGTAATCAGCTCCTACCACAAAAGAAGGTGGCCCCACCGTGGTGCACACGTTTACACAGAACATCCTGTGTGTGGTGAGCTGTATGTGTCTTTGTTGTTCAGTCTTTGTCCCCAGATGCTGCCCTGGGACTAACAGAACTATAAGAGTGGTCAGGGCCTAAGTATTATTTTGCACTAAGTTTATTTACGAATGCAATGCCTTTTGTCTCTCAAGTAACAATAGGGAGGAGAAAAGGGTGGTGAAATATTACTGTGAGAATCTGGGCCTGTAGAAAACTAGAAAATCTGGTAAAAGCCTAACAAGAACACTACAAGAACAACAGTAAGGATTTTTTAAAACTGCATATAAATCTTTAAAAATATCATCCAAGCAAGAAGAAAAGCAAAATGCTTACTCTGTCATTCTATTGCTAGATTTTATTGCTGGAAAACTCCAGTGGCCAAAAGTAATTAGTCTGATAGGTGCACTCCTACAACCACCAGCAAAGACAATGGAATTATTCCATTGCATATTCCTCCTGCCTCTGGATAGTATCTAAACTCAGGGTGTTAGAATATGTTTGTGCATGGAAGAGACCAAAATAATACAAAATGCCGAGAGTGTGCTACGAAACTTGCGAGTGTGTGCTGTCTTGCACTTCATTACAAGGATAAATAAATTTGCTAAAACCGAGTTTCAGATCCTCAGCCAGCTTTCTTGGAAGCAGTTGTTTTATTCTACCTGGTGGTCAAGTCCGCAGAGCAGAGTGAGATGATGCCTCAAACAGGCCTGCTTCCTGGTCCTGCTTGGGTACAGACCAGAATTCTCTGTGCTTACTAGGGATCAGAAGAGATGTTTCAGCAAAAGGAAACCAGTTTCATCAAGCTGAAGTGCACAAAGAGCATTTAATTCCAAACCCGGAAGTGCGCCTTATAGGCCAGTGTGCCTTATTTATGGACAAAAATTGGAAAGTTGCCAACCTGGAAGTGCAAACTGGCAGCAGCCCTGAGCCGAGCTGAGCTTGCATGGCCCTAAGTAGGGCCAGAGCTGCCCCACGCAGCCAGGGGGCCAGGGGGGCCACAGAGCCACCGGGGATGGGGGGCCGCAGGGCTGGAGGGCCGTGGTGCGCCAGCCGGGGGCAGAGCTGGGGGTGAGGCTGGGGGTGAGAGGGAGTGCTGGGGCCCGGGGCAGGGCAGGGGTGCCTGGGGCTGCATTTAAAGCCTATGCCATTCTATGAAAACTGTTTGCAAATTGAGCACCTGGCAGTATTCTGTTACTAATTTGTTACTTTGCTGCACATGGATTCTCGCTTTTTTTTAAAAAAAAGTGCGCCTTATAGGCTGGTGCGCCCTATATATGGGCAAATTACGGGGACTTGCAGGCAGCCCAGAAGTGCACCTTATAACCCACTGCACCTTATAAGTGTGAAATTATGGTATTTGCCTCCTTAATTCACCCATCAGGAACCAGGTCCCCTAATGTCAGATTCATTCTTGCTGTATAACATCTTGCTGTATAAATAGGAATGTGTTTACTCCAGACTGAGCTGTACAAAAGGCTGCCTCTAGCTTCAGTCTGCTTAGATTGCCTAATCTGAAATGTTTTAAATCCATCAAAAATTGCAAAATTTATTGTTTTTTTAAATTTACCACCTACTTTATTACCAGGAAAAAATAAAAAAGTTGCCTTCCCTTATCTATATTTTTTCTCAAACATAGAAAATATAGGTGATATCACTAATCTGTTGCTCTTTGAGCCATTTAAATAATTAGCAGGACAAAATGGAAGACTAAGATGCTGTTGAGACACTAGAGTAGGTTGCCCAGAGTAGATGCCCCATCCCTGGAAGCATTCAAGACCAGGTTGGATGAGGTTCTGAGCAACCTGACTCAATGGAAAATGTTCCCTGCACATTGCAGGATGGTTTGGAATAGATGGCTTTTATATATCCTCTATGTCCTTTCCAACGCAAACAAATCTGATACTATGATTCTCTGAAAACATTGACACTTTTTTTCTGCAGTGTGTTCAGGAATTCAAGCATATGCCACCGTAAGTCCAAAGTTTGCTAGTTCCCCGAATATCAGTCCCAGATAAAGAACAAAACACTGATAATTCCAATGGCATCCTCTCTGTTTTAGGAGGGGAAAGTGCCTGGATGCTCACTCTCAAATTATACATCTGTTTCTGGGAAGCAGAAGACATGCTCTTTCAGCTAGGCAGAGCTTTCTGAGAGCACCAGCAGTCTCCGTGTAGAGGTGGAAGAGTGTCATCTTTATCACAGAGCTTCCTGTGCTGCCCTCTGCAAAAAGCACTCTGGCACCAGAAGTCTCCTTTGTGCCTACAGGTGGGTGCTCCCACATAATTCTGTAAAATTTCAGTCTGAAATATCTGCAGAATTTCTCACTTATTCATTGCTTGTGTAGTCTTACTGAGGATGGAAAAGAAAGGCACCTGAAAATGTAATTTCTATACACCTGGGGAAAGTTAGGTAAAGATGTGAAAACAGAAAGCCCTCCTCACACTATAAACATAGGCCATTAGCTGATGAACATCTAATCCAGTTTTTCATTGATTGCTTTGTGGAATAAAATAAGAGAAAGCAGCTGTGTATTTTTTGATCATTATTCTTTATTATTTTTTTACACATTTCCACAGTGGCTGATCTCTAGTTTAACTGGGAGGCATCTAAACATATCATACTTTGGCTCATGATGCACCAGCACAAGGCGGCAGACTGTTTCATGAAGATGAGGGGGCAAAGTAAGGAGGCAACCCCACAATAGATGCTTTCACTTGGCCCAGTCTCTTTGTAGGGTTTTGATTTCTAGATTTCACTTTCACTTTATATATTTTCCCAGCTAATAGATTTCACTTCTTTTTTAAATTTGCAACAAAAATAACCTAAAAAATGCTAATTATCCACTGCAGCTTACACAAATAAATTAAAAGGAGGAGACTGTTAGGTCTATCTCTGACTGTCTGTGTATTAAAAAGCATTTTGCTGTACAGCTGTGTGCTTAGATCAGTAACTTTCCCTATAGCATCTGTTATAGAACAGCAAGTGTGATTTGCAAGAGATATCAAGTCTACCACTTCCTTTATTAGTTCCTGCCAATAGTGAATAACCCTAATAATCAAGGACAAATGTTTTCCAGCCCGATTCCATACCTTTGTGCCGGTGCATGATAAACAAGGACAGACCAGCTATGAATTGAGAGAAAGAAAGAAAGAAAGAAAGAAAGAAAGAAAGAAAGAAAGAAAGAAAGAAAGAAAGAAAGAAAGAAAGAAAGAAAGAAAGAAAGAAAATAGCAGAAACAGGTAAAAAAAGTTTTTTTCAAAAGATGTTATAATAATCTGCATAATCAAAGGCATCTTTAGCCGCTGTAAAAGGTAAGAGTAACTTAAATATTGACTAAATTGCTCTGCACCTCTGACCAAATACTTTCTTAGGGTATATTCTACCTGACTCCACAAAGAAGTTTAACTAAGCACAGACTGTCACCACTCTGGTATTTAGTTCAGAATTATTGTTATTTCATCAGTGTGCCTTCAAAAGACCTGCTCAGGGCATATTCCACTACTCTAATTGGGGCTGAATGCTGATGGAGAAGGGACAAGGGGAGTCAGAAAATGATAAGAGGTGACACAGCCTGTCAAAACATGGAATGCGCTTAGTGTGGGTAGTGGAGCCATTGTTTTCCCAGCCTTTCATTTTCCTCAGAATTTACACCAGAGCTGCTATTGAAACACAAACTCAAAAATGGGAAGACCATGTTCCCTTCTATTTCATTTAAATGAAATGGTTCAGTGAAGCCAATTGAGAGCTCTAAAAACTTCAAGAATTATTTTTGTACTTTCTGAAAACACAAGATTGAACTGCAACTTTTCACAGCATAAACATAATTCAAATCTCTGGCTTTAAACAAATTCAAACTGGAGTACAGAAAAAAAAAACCCTTAAAATATCTCTAGCCTCAATAATGAAAATCCCAGATACTAAACACTCTTAAGTAAGAATGTGTTTACTTTTAAAATGGATTTAGTCTGAGCTTACTGCTGTAATTTTTGCTAGTGTCACAGGATGCTCCTCCCTATATATGTAGAGTTTAAGAAGGAGCAGATACCCAAATTTTCGTTGCAAAGTTATGGGCTTTTAAACATGAAAAGGAAATACTAAAGATTCACCTTCCTAAGCCAATGTTTTGCATGTTCTCGACATAGAAAAGCTCCATGACAGGAGTATGATTCCTTAAAAAAATACATATATGAGTAATACAACAAGATCTCATCCTGAACAGTAAGCTGTTCAGCAAAAATAGTTGCATGTGTATGTACATATCTTGAATTCCACATAAACAAGCAAAATTGCTTACAATTAGCTGGATTCCTATTAAGATCTCAAACTAGAAACACAAATGTGCTTGATGTTCCTCATACATTCTTATTTTGGTTTTTTTCCGTCCATCCTTATCCAACAAGACTTTTCATTAGACTGTCTATTCAGTCAGTGATAAATTCAGTAGAATTGATCCATGTGATTCCCTCCTCCTACATCTTCAGGTCAGACAAACAGCTACTACTAGAGGGCCATGAAAAAAATGTGGGAAATAGATAATTTCCTGCAATATTAAGTTACACAGGCACATCACACAATACATTAATACATGTGCTCAGAGTCTGACAACAAAATTTGCCCCAAGAGAATATTGCTTTCATGGGTTATTTCTTCCTAACTGCAAAAAGAGAACAAAATCAAAGGTTGAGGGACTCTGATTGCTGTTTAGAAAGAAAAACATTTTTCTATCATTTCTATTGTATTACCTGTGAAAGATATCAAATCCCAAGAAATAGTCAAATGGCTCTATAAATTCACTGTTCTTATTAATAAAATCTTCTACAGGGTCTGATGTCCTGTTCTGATGTCATATTCTGTCTACTAGCAAGCGGAAAACACTTTCAGTGAAAAGGAAGAGCAAAAATAAATTATTATCAAGGAATTTTTGGTTTGGCTTTTTTTTCTTTTATATTCTTTTGCATCATCTTAGTGTTGGTTTCACAAGCTGAGGCACAGCAAAGGGCAAAACCAGCTGTTGAAGAATACTTTTTTCCTATTTGTTTGACCTGTCCAGAAAAATTGAGCCATTTGCATAATGAAATCACTATTTGACCTTTTAACAAAAATAATTCCAGAAAAACAAACAATAAAAAACATACATACATGAAGAAACAAACAAAATTAACAAAAAAACCAAGGCCCCCACCCTTGAACACAGAGCTGTAAGCTATGAAGTAGACAGTGATAGGAGGAGTGTTCCGAAAGTTGTTTAATGCTTTTCCCAGAAACTGGTCTTTGCAGGAGTAGGAGAACAGGAATGAAGAAGGTCAGATAAAATGATGAAAGAGATTTGCAGTCTTTTAAAATATATTTCTACTCTTCTGTATCTGGAAAAAATAAAGGAAAAAAAAAAAAAAAAGAAAAGTGTCAGATGCTGCCTTTCTCCACTTTGTCCAAGGGGTAGGTAATCTGGGAAAGTAAAATAAGGGTATCACTTTGGACAGCCTCGTTTTCTGCAAGCAGTAAAGTTTTACTTAACTTTTGAAAGGGTACAAGGTGAAGCATGCCAAGGCAATACCTCTTACAGGCAAAACTGGAAATATCATTCTGCCCTAAACGAATTGAAATATATTATGATCAGACTAATCTGGATAGAATTCAGATTTAGGCATCAAGAAGATCATGTAACAGAGCCCAGCATGCTAAGATCAAGAGATTTTAATAGGTTTCTTTGCTGTAGGGCTCTCTGATCATCTTTGATCAACACCTTTTCCAGCACCTTTTTGCTTATGAAGGCAAGAATGTTGTATCTGTGGTCTAAAATGAAGTAAAGAAAATGCTCCAAACAGAAAAGAACATCACACCTTAAAAGCTCCTTTCTCCCATTGAGTTTTCAGTGAAAAACACAGCCTTAAGTATGGAGAGGCACCAAAGATATGACAAAATATGTGCATTTTGGAAACTGATTGATGCGTCTGTCAGATATTCATAATCCTTCGGCCTCATCATTAGGCTATGTTTCACTAATATTATCCTGAATTTACAAACAAAATTGTTTTCTATCTAGTCATCATACACATGCATCTTCACAATAAACAGATCTCCTTGAGAAAGAAGTATAGACAAGAAAACTCTTTTATTATTTCCAGTGAAAATGGACAGTTTCTAATTAAAGAGGACAGCCTATCCAATTACTCTCCTAACCATCTCTAGAAATCCTCTGGAAAATCTTCAAGCAGGAACATAAATAATTTATACTGGCTGTTCTAACTGGCTCCCTGAGTATACCAGGCACCTTGTTTAGCTGCCCTTATTCTGACAATGCTTATATCAGCAGAATCTGAAAGCACATTCAAAAGAGTCTCTCAACCAAGGAGATTCAACACAGAGAGAGATGAATTTACCTGTAGGGCTGGGCATGCCTTGGAAGACATTATTGCATTAAAACATATTTTGGTCTCTTTCAGCAAAACAATTTCTTTCACATTCAATAATATATTGCCTTTTTTTTTTTTTTTAATATATTTGGGCAAAGGAGAAAAATTACTGCCAAAACAAAGATCTTTGCTGCTGGATTGCATTGTCTGTGATGAATGCTGCACACATCTACTAGTGAGTAGGTATCTTCTACCATGCAGATGGCAGGGGAAGCTTTCCTTTCAGGATGGAACCCTGTAAATTGCATAAAACTTACTCTGAGTTGCTTTTCTTCTTGGCAGAGCAGATGTTTTGGTTTCCTAGACAAATTTCCCATTGGATATAACAGAACTTCCCTTCAAGTACCCTAGCTTTGGAAGTCATTCAGCATCTTTCTCATTTAAATACAATAGTTTTAGTGCAAATACTAGCATGCATCAACAGAGGTAGTTAAAAGAGAAAAAGAATGAATATGCAGTGCTCAGAACACCTAAGACTTCAAGTAGTCCACTTAGCATATATTGAATATCATTATCTGAAATAGCCTTGCCTGAATACACATCTCAGTCCTGCAGTGTCACTGATGAACTTGATTGAGTACTGGCCTTCACTTTGATCACTAATGTGAATGCCAGTGCCTTCTACAACTTTTCCATGTTGTGATACTAGCACCCACTGTGAATCCATTTCTGCTATCAGTTTCTAGTTTTTACCAAGGCATTTTCAACTTTTGCCTGCTGGTCTATGAAGCTGTATATCTACACACACTGACACACTGAAACAGAAATACACTGCAGTTCATCTTTTTCTTCACACAGAATTACTAAGTGTAAGAGTATACCCATGCAGAAGGAAGCTGGCTGTCACTTTTGCACAGTAATTAATCTCTCTTAATGACGTTTTGGAGTCCAAAGTCTTAGAAGAGCTATCCATTTTAACAGTTTGCATTTATTCCGTCTATCGAATTAAAACTTTCAAAATATGCTCTCTCAACACAGAGGACACACAGAAGCATTTAGGCTGAGGTAAGAGTTTAGACAAACTCAGAAACATGTTCTGTATTGACTCCTGCTCCTCACCAAGCATAAATCACAGAGATGATAATGGTTGCACCAACTGGAAGTGGAGAGCTGACCTCCCCCAGCACGGCTGATGGCAGCCAGCTCTCCTGCTCCAGACAAATGCCTGCCTTTTACCACCCCTTCCTCTCCAGCTGCCAAAAACACAGTGCTTAGTACACTGTTGAAGTTAGGATGTTTCTTAGTTTCTTTTTTTTTCTTTCTTTCTCTCAGGGACTTCTCCCATTTGTTGCCTAAGAGATGGGAATGACAGGTACTTCGGAGAGAAAGAAGTTACCAGGATGGGGAGGAGGATGGAAGGGATGAAGCTTGCTTCAGTCTTGCTGCAGCTGGGGTAGTGAGTGAGGTGGCTGGGAGAAGCTTTTGGAGTGCACAGAGATACCATGAGCCTTGACTGGGGGTCAGGGGCTGGGCTCAGCCCCCTCTCTCTGGGACATTGGATGGCTGTGGTTTTGGTGCCAGACTGCTGCTGGCTGAAGGATTTGCTGTCACTGCAGAGTTTTGTCCTTCCCTGCTTCTCCTTAACGTGGCTGAGCCTCTGCTAGCAAGAGTGGTCATTGAAGTGGACTTTTTACCTAATAACACTCGTTGATTTCTTCTACATTTGTTATTGCCTGCAAGTATCAGGTTTTGAAGTTAAGAAAAGGAAAGAACTGGTTTAGAAGGAGAGAAAAGAATTAATTGCCTAGTGATGGATGAGTTAATGATTATAAGTAATAAAGATTACGCTTTTCAGTCATGAGTATCTGGGCACCTGTGTACTGCTTTCTCTTTTGGGATGGGATGCCACACTATAAACTGGCTCCTGTTGCTGGTATGCTCAAATTGGAAGCTAGTTATTCAGTGAGTTATTGAAGATGCAATCTAAATGTCAGCATTGTCTTCTGAAGAGCCATTTAATATTCTTCCTTTCTCTCATGAGAAGACACGATCCTATTTCTCTTTCAGGACTAAGTGTTGCATCAGGAAAAAGAAGCCTGTTTGTCACTGCTCCAAACATAATTCTTGCAGCTGGGAGCAAGGAGGACACTCCTCTTGCTGAAGTGGACGATTTCTATACATCATTGAACAGGCAAATTTTCCTAAATGGGATAAAGACTATAGTAGGAGCAATGTCACAGCTGTATTCCCTGACTGGTGCAATAAATTAATCGATGGTGCAAAATAAAGGAAGAATTTCTGCAATACACTGTGTAAGTTACACATTCCTCTATGTCTCAATCACCATGAATGTTATCCCTGAGGAACAACGCAACCATCTGCCATCTCTGAGTGGAACTATATATAAAGGACCAAATGTAACATGGAAAAATTTTCCCCATGCGGGTAATTTCTTAAAAAGGCCTGGTTAATCTGCCTCCACTGATAACTTTTTTTCACCATGCACTGAATATTCCAAATATTCACTTAAATCAAGACAAATGGAATACCCAATTTTTCAGCTTGTCACAAATGTCTGTAACTTCATGTAAAGTAGAATCAAAAAGTAATCCAGCATCCTAAAGACTGTGTATCTAGGCTCCTATGAATAACAAAAAGCAAGCTAAAAAATAGACACATAAAAGTGTCAAAGGAAAACCAGGTGCTTTCCCTAAGACTTACAAAAAAAAAGACACACAAAATTGACATGTTGCAAAATCATCTTCATAATTATAGAAGTTATCCTTCTACATATTCCCTATATTCTCACCAAGCATGCATACTATGGTGATGTACTGCTTGCCCTGTCTAGATACTAGCAATGTATTTTGCCCTTAGCTTCAAATATCATATTCATCTGCTATTAAAACTGCATCAAATCTTCTTCAGAATGCATTGTTCTATGCAAATTCCAGCTTGCCTCAGGTGCCACTAGCTAAATTAGACAAACTGTTTCTTTCAAAAGAGCACAACAGGATTTTAAAAAGCACAAGAAACTGTTCCACCCCCCCAGTTATTCTACACTGCAATACTATGGAACAACTGTTCAGCAGAGATAAATTACAATGAAGTATGTCTTTTTGGAAGGCAAAATGCCTACATGTTACAAGCAAGTTTTTCCAGAAAAAAAACCCAAACAAACAAGCTTTTCTGATTTGTAACTTGAGGCCATAGCTGTTAATGTAATTCAAGTAACAGACCACAAAAAAGAAGTGAGAAGAGAAAAGAAAGGAAATTGTCTTTGGTACGTAGGCTTAGATTACAGTCAGTCCAATTTGCCCGTGTTGCTGGATTATGACACATAATATGAAGAGCACTATCAAGCAGCAAGGAGAAATGTGTTTGCCTTACAAACTGAAATGGATTTTTTGTTTCTGACAATAATGGAGAGATTAGCTTATCTTTTGAAACAATTAGAAATGGCACCATTATTTATATGACCTGTAATTTACCTTTTTACCTCTCTCAATGAGACATAAACAAATGTTCTTTACTCATACATTTGAGTAACCTGTTTTAAAACAGCATCAAAATTGTGAACATTAAATGAACTGGATTTCATCAGAAGTCTGTTCATTGCTATGTAGTGGTCATGGCTAAATTGACACATACAAAATTTGTATCTTGCAGAAGGCTGCAAAGACAGGCACTATTAAATGGTTGAGAAGTTTTGACAAATGAAGCTGGGAAGAATCCTGTTAATTCAACTCCCTCTGAATAATTGTGGAGCCCTTATCATGGTGTCTTCTCACCAGCATGTTCCTATATCAAATACATTGTCAGATAACATTCTGGGCCAGATACTCTGCCACTTGATTTTTGGGACAACTGGGTCAGAGAGAAATTAAGGCTATAACTTAATAATCAGGGAAATTTTCACTTGCTGAACAAGAAACCATTATCAAGAAAAATTAAGACTGAATGTTGGCATGGGCAATGTACAGAACTCAAAGGAAAAGCCTTTAACTACTGATAAGCAACATTATATCTTAAATCAAAATAAACATAACTAAAATCTCCATCCCTGAAATATAGTCCGTATATTAAAAAGGCTACATATAGTATTGAATTATATTATATTGAACTATATTCTATTCTATTGTGTTGCACTGCATAGAAAAATGTAGTACTGATACAGATACATCAAAACACAGGTTTTGATTTGACCATAAGGTGGCAGAGCTGCTCAGCACAGAGCCAGAGCACATCAGGCATTAACTTATGTACTAGCTGTTGAAAATGCAAATATCCTGTATATTTCCATGCTAAAACATGCATGTTACCGTTAGAGTAATACATTCCTAGGACAAACACACAAAAAAGGAATGTTTTATTTGTCTACAGCTGGTAGCTGAGAGAGTATATTTGATTCAATGGATTGTGTTTTCCCCAAAACAAGAAGTTAGACTGAAAACTTTGCATTTAACATTGCAGAAGAAAAACAAGGACGTGGTAGAAATAACCTGTCAAAATGTTAATCATAGGATCATACAATCAGAATAGTTTGGATTTAGAAGGACCTTTAAAGGTCATCTAGTCCAATTTCACAGCAATGAGCAGAGACACCTACAACTAGATCAGGTTGCTCAGAGCCCTGTTCAACCTGACCTTGATTATTTCCAGGAACGAGATTTCTATCACCTCAGTGGACATAATGTTCCAGTGTTTTGCCATCATTACTGCAAAAAGTTTCTTCCGTATATCAAGTAGGAAATGGGAACGAATCATTTTCTCATTAGTTTTATTTTTTAAAAAAATTCTTTAAAAAAAAGGTTGGAATGTAAAGAAAAATTATGTCCATAGGACTGCTTATAATTTTCCATTCAAAGACTTGCCAAGCAATGATTTCACATGAGAAAATTCCGTTTTCCAAGATAGTTTCACCATATTCTATCCCACAGGAAACAATTGATTGACTACTTGTGCTGATGATGTCTCTGACAGGGATGTATCTTTATTTGGGAAATTGCATCTCCATATTAATTTTCTTGAAACTGAGAAAAAGGGCAGTAGTGAGTAACAAGCAGTATCTTCCACAGAAAAGCCAATCAAACCAACAACAGTAATTTGAAGATCAGATTAACATGAGAAGAAGACTAGTGTATATTCAAGAAACTTGTACAAGATTTTGAAGAAGTTAAGTCTGAAATCCAAGAATCAACTACAACTTGCATAACCATCCTCAAACTCAAACT
>VRYO01001463.1:96762193-96797372 GCA_009812075.1 Sialia sialis | reverse complement strand
TTGATCATTGTTCCTGGAGGCATATCCTCCTGAGTATTTTTTGGTAGCTTCAAGGTAACTGACACAGAAACTACATTGAACACCTGTGACTACAGGGTAGACATGTAGTTTCAACATCTTTGTGTCAACATGTCTAGCTATTCTATATCTCTCTAGACACTGGGTTCCCCATATAGCAGAAGGACAAACATATTAGAATGATTTTGGCATGTATGCATGCCTAGAAGTACATATTACAATAACTGCCTTTGTATATCATATAAAAAGCAATTTGGACACATATCCTCAAAAGATTTATGCAAAATACAGTCTGAAGCTTTCTTTTCTGGGTGCAGGATGCCTGTGCAGTAGGACAGAGTGTTGTCAGTTGGGTTTAGGACTTCAGCTGATGCAAAAGTGTAGTGGTGAGAAAGCTGAACCTCTTATGTTAAACACACACAAATGGGCCTGTTTAATACAAATACTCTTCAGCTACAGACTGAACAGGGACTGTAAAACACAAAAGCAGAACAGAGGTTATAAAACCCAAATATCCTTGACCCTGAAAAAGTCCAGGCTGTTTCACCCACCAGCAAATCATGTGTGGTGAACACATTATAGCCATAATCTCAATCTTTCTAATTCTTAAATCTTTTTTCCAGCATGTGACATGTGAAAGGCCATGCACTGGAACGAGAGAAAGCATATGTTTGAGTAAACATTTTAAAAGTCTGCAAACAGCTATGTATTATCCATGGATAATATTCCTTTCTCCACATCCCTCACACGGCTGGTAAGGAGATTTGCTCTGGAGAGGGTAATGGACAGAACAGGTTTTGCAGTATTTGGCAAGGCAAAAGTGCCATTGTAGTGTTTTTCTTTCTAAAGTGCATATTTCACAATGTATTTTTCTGATTTTTATCAATTACATTACTAGCTATAAGCTGAATGAGAAACAGTCTGCCTACAAATTGTTTTTGCATGGTTAGAGTTGCTTATTCACTGTAATCAATTGGTCCCATGGTACTGGCCTTTTCCCTAGAGAGATGAACTTAGCTATCTCTTACAGGACAATAAATAACAAATGGAAATAACACCAAAGGTAAGCAACTTGCAAAGAACCAAATTCACATCCTCAATCTTCAAGTTCGTATGACACATTCATTTCTTGGTCCTCCAGCCCAAAAAAATATGTTGCACTAATCCTTCTAAAACCTTGAGTGATGGCCTTCAAATGTACAGCAATTTCACACTCATAAGCTGCACCTGGTTATAAGCTGCACTTCCGGTTAGCCAGGTAGACCACGAAATTTATCCATAAATAAGCCACACTGGGTGATAAGCCACACTTTTTTTTTTTTTTATAAAGTGAGGATTCATGTGCAACAAAGTAACGAGTTAGTGACAGAATTGCACAATTGTGGGGTTTGCTATCAGGTGAACAATTTGCAAACAGTTTTCACAGACCAGCAAGGCCTTTAAACGCAGCCCCAGGTGCCCTCCCCGCGCCGCAGGCCCCGGCACTCCTGCTCCTGGCGCTGGCTGCTGCGGCTCCTTGTGCCGCTCAAAAGCGGTGGCTCGGCAGGCTGGCCATGCGATGCTGGCAAAGCAGCGGCAAAAAGCGGTGGCAAAGCAGCTCGGCTTCGGGTGAAGGGGCGCTCCCTCCCCGGCCAGCTCGCACTTCCGGGTTGGTATTTCACCAGAACTTGTCCCTTAATAAGCCACACGTGTTGATTAGCTGCACTTCCGGAATTGGCTGCATTCTTCAGTGAAATAGGTGTGGCTTATCAGTGTGAAATTACTGTAACCTTTTCCTCAAAGTTAGAGAGTCATGGCTCTACCCTCTGAGCTGGTGCTCTCGAGTCCTCCTAAAATAACCCCAGTATTTCTGCATTCACCTGGTCCTGCAAGGAAGCAGCCTTCCAGCACAACAGTTGCTCAGCCATCACCTATTAGAGCCGAGAGAGCAGTCGTTCCGCACATTAATCTTTCTGGAATCGTGATAGTTACATATGTAACTGCACCTACTCCTGAAAATGTAAGGAGTCACATGTTGTTTCATTATTTGTGCTTAGTTTCTGCATGACTGCAGTAAGAGATGTGATTGGTACTTGTTCAAGACTGTTTTCCTGACAGACATTTAACTCAAGTATATAAGTAACATGACCTCTTAACAAAAGAACTGAATTTTTCTAAACAATTGTTACTAAGGGGCCTCTTAAGAAAAAGTACATAATTATGTGTCTGAAATTAATACATGCTTCTTGATGGAATTTTCTACATGTTTAGCTGAGGTATTATATTTTCTTCCTATTTCTTCTGCTAGAGGAGCAGGAATTTAAATAATTTTGATGGTTTTCACCATCAAAACAAAGCACTGTATTATTTATATTTAGGAATAGTTACATTTCAGTAAATTTCACTGACACATACACAAAGAAAATAATAGAAATTGTATTTGCATTTATTTTGCTACCTAATAATTCAGAAATTGTCTTTGAAGCAACATAGGCCTGTGATACACAGGTGAGGAAGTACTAAAGTGTAAACACACTGCAGAACTTAGAGATGTTTTTCCAAACTGTTGAGGCTGCTAAAATGTCTGTGACCACTACTTTAGGCTCAGACTCATTTGAAATTATTCCCAGATGCCCATGAAACCATCCTATGGCTTGAGATTGCTACAGTTCAAAAATGTTTTAGCAGCTTCCCTTTTCAAGAGTGTCCATAATAGAACCCCTTGTGCAGCACTTTTCTTCAGTCTGTTTTCTTTGTGTCCAATGCATCCTGTCCTTACAGACAGAAGAATACAGCCTGAAGAAAGTCAGGAGGATAGAATCTCACAAATCTGCATTTCCTATTAAGCAACTCTAATAATCCAGGATTTTTCTTTCAGGCACTGCACAAAATTTGATGGATAAGGCTTACCAGCTGAACTAAGTGGTACTAGGCATTATGTGAAAGGAATGATTTTCCCTCAGAATGCTTCAATGGCTTTTTTCATATCTAATGACTGTTTCTTTTAAGTTTGTTTCTGTTTACACACAACATTTTGGTTTTAGAATAAATTGGAGATGTTTAGGAAACAATGGATTGCATACAAAAATGGGGGTCAAAAATGCAATAAAATGTCATCCTTACCATCTGTTTTCTTTGATTCATCCCCCACACTAAACTCATCTTTTCTGTCCAATTTGTTGTCTTCCTTTAATTCACCTAGAAAGAAGCCATAAGAAACAATCAGAAACACTACAAGCATTTTAATACATGCAGAGTGTATTTTAATGCTTGTAAGTCAATTAAATTGCAGCACTCAAAGGATATGTTGTTCTTGGGAGGAAAGATCTGAGTTAAAAAAGAACTTACACATTTTCATAGAAAAAGCACCAGGAAAAATTTTTCCAACTCTGACGTATAAGCAAGTTTTAAAATCTACTTATAAATTTATTCAAATTATCAAAACCTTTTAAAGTTCATATGCAAACTCACAATTCCTCTGATTGTATGTAGGCCATTAAAAACTTCATCATAAAGTTCACTTCAGAATCAGGAGTCTGAAACGTTTATGCTCCTCAAAGAAATGAGATCCTGCAAGGATTCATCATTAGTGTCTGTTTTAAAAACCACCTTAGATACCCTGAACAGGTCTATGTAATTTTGCCTTACTTTCTTTTATCAGTTTCCTTTATCCACAGATTTGCCTGTGTTATTATCAGGGAACAATCATCCTATCACTGATCATTACCATTAGAGTCTATGCAGCAAACCAGAAACCCAAGGCATTTGGCAGAGCAATGGAGAATGAAAATAGCAGCTTAAGATGGTGTGTATTTTATGAATGTCAACCAAGAGTGGCTCTTTTTTCCATCCTCTATTAGCCATAGAGCAAAGCGCTTACCAGACCATCCCTTCATGGAATGAGAATGTTGAATGCTAGATCAAATAAAAACTTAAATGGAAAGCTGTAGCAGAACAGAACTATTTCAGCTGCAGTGTCCAAACAGCAAGAAAGGCTTTTTCCTTTTGTGATGCACACTTCAACCCAAAAAGCTGTAAAAGCCCCACTTCAGAATGTTGTAAATGTGAGGCTGTATTACAGTGATGCTTATTCCATTTGTATTACTATTTTTGGTACTATAACTACTTCCCAGCCTTTGGATCAAGATTAAAGGTATTAAGTGTTAAAGAGGATATGATCTGCCTTCAAAATACTCATGGGCAGTGGATATTTATTTTCAGCACAGCTCAAAACAAGAAGAGTTGTAGAGAAATGAGGTCTCCCTCTTCCACAATGTACCTTAACCATTAGCATATTCATTATTCTTGGACAGTAGTGGATCTATATCTCTGTCCAACTAAGCTCCATTACAGTATAAAAGAGAAATTGCTTTCAAACCATTAAATATTTAACAGGATGGAACCAAAGCATGTTCTATTCAGTTTTTATTCAAAATTTTTCATGTTTATCTTCCTAAGCTCACTGTGTGTGTGGAAAAGAAGAGAATGTAAGATGATACAGGACAAGCAGCACCCTCTGTAGCTGATCTGGGTCAGCTGCCATTGACTTGGGGTATTTGTATAGAAAGGTTATGAGCAGATCCAGCAGGGTTTAGATGCCTGCTTGATGAAGGTGGTCTTAAAAAAAAAATGGTGCAGTCTTCAGGAACTGAAACAGACAAGTACATAGCAAAGCACAAAAGTATTCTTGCATTTCATCCGCCATCAGACAGCTGATGGTAATGATGAGCTTACAAAGCTTTTTTGACAATTGCATGAACAAGTTGCTTGACCCTATGTGTGTGCAGGAAAAAATGCTGGACATCTAAACATGCACTGTTTCAGAGTTCAATCTCTCAAAGAAAGCACAGGGCAGTGTATGACAGAGAGACTTTAAGCTTACCTAAAACCACAATTTCTGAACTTTCAGTGAATATCATGAAAAGGGGACTTTTGAGTAATGTAGTATCTACCCTGTCATACTGCCAGCTGCAGAGCAGAATAATGATCATAATGGTCTTTTTGAAAGGAATTACAGAGGCAGAGAAATAAGAAGACAAATACATTAGATGAGATATTTACATATAGGCATAAAGGAAGCTGTGGTAAAATTAGAGACATGAATGTAAAATTTCATCAGTCCCCAGAGACCCCGCAGTGATTGTTCCTAATAAAAGCTTTATCCCATAAATAAAAGAGCAGAATTTCTTTTCCTGAGGAAGACACTAATTTTCAGAAATCATTATCTTTCCTTTCAGAGCATTTTTGACACCTGTAGCAGAAACACATTGCTGAAAAAAGTATTAACAAAATCATTACAGCACACTTAATTCCCATGTTGTTAGAAGCATGCAAAGCAAAGGTTTGCAGAAGAAAAGTCTGGTGCAGTCTAACTTGCATTTTCTATGTCCCTGACCTTTTTGTCTTCCTGAAGGGCCCATTCCTGTTCACACACATAACACTATCTGAAGAAAAATCCCATACATTTAGCAAGAATGACAGCTTTGATTCCCACAGCTCTTCCAATCTAAAAACACCCCTAATTACGAAGGAATTACTGGGAAAGGCGAGCAACCCTGAGAATTATGTCAGGAATGTTTTAAACAGAATTTCTTCATCTCCTGCCATCTAAACTCACTGCTGAGCATGGACTTTCAAAACCGAAATGCTCATTCAGTCTTTTTCTGAGAGGAGGTTTCTAAGTGATTTTCCACTACTTTTGGACTGCATGATATGATCCAATTTTGTGACTGGACACATGTGGATATACTGCCATTTTTTGATATTGGCTCCAGGGAACAGGAGCTGTGCAGAAAAGGACAGTGTAATGGCCAAGAGAGAAGTCATCTCTTCTGTTGGGTTTAATAAGTTTTTTTAATGTTTAATGGAGTTTTCAAACATTTTTTCCACTTTTTTGGGGTGCAGAATGAGATTCTTATTTTAACTCAGTTCTTTAGCAAGTTTAAAAAACTGGAATACATTTCTGTCAAAAAGAAACCTCAAGAAATAAAGGCTAGTGATTGTCCTTATTTAAAAGAAAAAAACAAACAAACAAAAAAAACCCAAAACAAACAAACAAAAAAAACCAAAACAGAACAAAGAAAGGATGGGTGAAATACATCCCAAAAAAAAGAGAGGAGAAAAAGTCTCTGTTCCAAAACATATTTTGATCTGAGTCTCTAATCAAAGATGACTTTAATTAGCTTTAAAATGAGTTTATTAACCGACTTTGGCTTCTCCTCTGCCAATTACTCAGTCAATGAAGTTGTTCATTGAAGCTGGAATATTTGTTTCAGCTATCCATGTGTGTATTGTAAGAGGCTACTTCAGTTCAATGAAAAAACTATTTTTTTTTTTCCAAGCAGGGATAGTGAACCCTATCTACATAAGAACGCTGCTTGGAATTTAATTTAGTTTCTGATTCCTGTGTGTAGGTAATTATGCTTATGTTAGGAAGAGACTCTGGACCCAGGAATGCTTTTTCAAGACATCAGGCTCCCCCATCACTAAGGTGAGATATTGGTTTTTGGGCTGGATTGATGTTGCAGTAGAGGAAGAGAACTCACCATTCTGGACAAGCTGTTTCTCTTCTCCCACAGTATGATGAGGATCCATTTTCTTATCTGTCCTAGGTGCATTTTTCCCTTTATAGGCTTCATGTTTGCTCATACCACTTTGCCAAGTGTCATTTACAGGATTCTTACTGGAATCTGCACTTTTGCTTTCCCCAGAATTTGGTTCTTTACTCTTTTCTGTTTTTGCTTCTGTGACATCTTCACTTGGTTTCCCATCCTGTTCATCTCTTTCCTTTTCATCTGTTCCCTGATTAGCATTCTCCTCTGCTTCTTTCTTAGCTTTTTCTTCTGCATCTTCACCAAAGAGAAATGCCAAACAAGGAAAGAAATCACAATTATCAGTCAATTTGACAAGAACAACTCACTCAGTATCTAAATCTACTTCACCTTTTCACAAGGAAACAAATTTACTTAGATAAATATAGGAAGTGACTTGACAACAGAAAAAGAACATAGGAGGACATTTAACAAAATATTCTGAAAATTACCCCCCTGGTTCTCCTAAATGTATTTTATGTGCAT
The DNA here is from genome assembly GCA_009812075.1 of Sialia sialis. Taxonomy (NCBI): domain Eukaryota; kingdom Metazoa; phylum Chordata; class Aves; order Passeriformes; family Turdidae; genus Sialia; species Sialia sialis. Next base: position 96,790,299 of record VRYO01001463.1, on the reverse strand, counting down.
GTTCTTTTTTTACCATTTAGAGATCACCTTTGAAAAAGCAGTTCCTTAAAGTTCTTTAATAGAAAAAAGAGATACTAGCTACTGAAAGCTCTGTATCATAGCTTTCACAGAATATTCTGAGTTGGAAGGGATCCATAAAGTCCAACTCTAAAGTGAATGAGCCATACAGAGGTCAAACCTATACACAACCAACTGAGATAATGTCAAGGTCTCATGGCATACCAAAGGATTCCTCTCAGTTGGGATCTGAAAAAAACAGAGCTTTATTCTGCACCTGAACCACAGGTTGCTTTGTCTCAGGAGAACTGGGCTTGCTAAAACACCATTGAATAAGTGTCTCTTGTCAAAAGTGGCATCAGAAAATACTTTATCTAAATGGTACTTTGTACATTAGAGTGTTTGTTAATCAGTTCTTTTATTTGTTGCTCTTTAATGATGATCATTTAGGCAAAAAAAAAAACAACCAAAAACAAACCAATCAGTAATCAATGCACTTTTCCCACACAGTATGAGAAATCCTTTATTTTTACAAATCTCTTTACAAATAATTTAATAAATGTATTAGCTACAAAAATAGCAATAATATGTTCCTTCCTTTCTGATCCCCAACATCTATTTGCAGTCAACAAACAGTAAATGTTTCTGTATTGTCTTAATAATAATTGTTTTTATTAGCAATGCATCTTGACTGCATGACATCAGTTTGTCAAGGGTCAGCAATTTAAGCCCCTGCTGTGTGTCAGGCCTTGCTACAAGACAGGCAAGGAGGGTGGTGCAGAAAACTGCTGCAGGACAAAAGAAAATAGCAGCTGAGCAAAGATACTGATGCAAGTGGTCTAGAGTCCAAAAACAGTTCCTTAGTCCTCAGCCCATACAAAGACATGCTGGGTCATTTGTATAGAGTTTTTATAACTCTTTCAGGATTAAAAAAAATGTGTATGTCTGTATATGTCTGTACTGCTAAATGTACCTAGAAACACAGAAATTATGCAAAAGTCCCCCACAGGTCTGTCTTGCACCTAGGATTTTTATACAGTTTAGGCTAGTCAAGAAAATATATATTGGATACGTTGAAATTAAATTCTTAAAACTAGTTACCTGTATTGTAACTTCAGTCACTCAACACTCCTATACTGCAAGACACTGAACATGTTTAATGCTTTGCTTGTTTGGTTAGCTTTAATTTGGCCCATAAGGAATTGCTAGATGGTAAATAAAGCAAACAAAGAAACAAAATCCCACAACAGAACAGAAGCAAGCAAAAAATCCCTCAAAACACACACACACACACACAAACCCAAACAAAAACAAACGAAAAAACAAACAAACAAAACAAACAAACAAACAAAAAAGCAAACAAACAAACAAAAAAAAAACACAGCACAAAAACCAACCAAACAACTAACAACAACAAAAAAAAGTCCCTGGGAAATAGATTTTGAGTTATGGTTTTCTTTTCATGTTCCTGGAAAGTGTTTTTCCTTAATGGCAAGTTTTAATCACAAAAGAAAACTTGTTTTGAATAATACATAATTTCCTGAACCTTTAGACAGTCCTTCAGTTGTAGAGGGAAAATCTGCACTTTGGAGAACTATGCCAAATCCCTAAAGTCACAGCCACATAATACATTAAAATCAAACTCCTTCCATTTATATGAGATTAAAAAAACTCCATTAAATAAGGCTTAGTATTTCCAAAAGAACTCCAATAACAGAGATTTGCTAATGTCTAACTTATTAGACATCATAATAATGTCTATAATAACCTGCCAATCTTTTTTCCTCTCAATGGTCCAGGGTATTTGAATAAAAAATAGTTTCATTACTTTGCAGCTGAACTAATCTTCAAAAAACTGCTTTCAGCTATACACTTTCTTAGCTATAAACAAGTTATCATAATTTTCATTGCTGTACTCTGCATTGACTACAACTGGTTCATATGTTTCTTCAACTGCAATGGCCAAAACTGGACACAGAGCAGCACTGAGGGCCTTGTAACTGCTGAAAAGATCAGAGGAATATATATAAACCTCCATTTACAAATAGGATTCCAACTATTTTTGCACCCATTGAGTCTGATTTGTGACTTTAGGGGAATTCCCTTTAAATCTTTCCTCCTCCCATTGTTCGCATCCTCTTTGTTATGTACACTTACGTTGCCTTAGAAGAATATAAGTCACAACTGAGAAACAATGTCCCTCTCTTTCTGAATTCAGAGTGGGTTGTTGAACTCAATCGGCAGATTCTTTCAAACAAACAATTTGGGAATGGTTAGACTGAAGATGAACTTGAAGAAGAAGAGGTCAACAGAATTTTGTTCTTTCACTAGGAGGCCTGGCTGTTACCTTTGGTGGCTTGTGCTTTCCATTTCTCCCTGTTCTGTTGCACCACCTCAGTCCAGGTGGCTTTAAAATCTTTGAAGTCCACAGTGAGTATGGAGCAGTTGAGTGAGGCACTTCCTTCGGATCCAGTGCTCTTGACACTTGATCTTTTAACTTCAGAGGGACTAATGCTATTTAAACTGAGACACAATACCACAAAATACAGAATAAATCAGGATCCCATACACTCAAATAGAGCTAAGAAAAAAATAATGGTTGAAAGCCAGATAACAGCTAAGCTTGAATCCCTTATCCTGCCCCTCTCTCCCACCTCAGGCCAACCAATGTCAAAGCAAAGAGCACAGCCTGAGCCAGTATTAGAAATAAAGAGCTGATTTTCTCTGTCTGTTTCTTTGCATTCATTCTCACTGAGAAATAGAATCACTCAAAGTGCTGTAACTAATTTTTTTGTATATCTCCATTCCCTAAATATTACTGGAAACTCAGACAATTCTAGAAATCAAATACGTCACAGGAGTAATCTCCTAAATTTCACCAATGGGAGGTATTAGGAACAGGTCCATCTCTGTAAAGAGCTTGGTGACCTCAGCTGAGGCTCAGACAATAATTTCTGTTAAAGATCCTACAGGTGACTTTTGATGTTTTACTGCGTACATTTTAATAAAAGCAACAAGCAAACACAGAGAGCGATATTAGTGTTTGGTCTTCATTTGCCCAAGAGCAAAGAAATCACCTGAGACAGTGAATCCTGATTTGATAGCCCTACTCTAGGAAGCACTAGTCATGTGGGATTTGAATCCCAAGATATGCCTTGTCAGTTAAAATGATAGAAGAGCAGTATCTCTAAAACAGCAGTGGAGGTTGAATGGGCCAAGACTTCCCACACCTAAACTGCGGGTAATTGTGGTTATTTGCATAACCCTAAATACTGTCACAAAAGTGTTCTTATTCTTTTCAGCTATAATTTATGTTTCAACCCCATTTATGCTTCCAGGCATGAAGAAACAAGTGCCTCCCAAGTACTTTCATTGCCTTCTCTCTGACAGTAGTGACTGAGAGAGGACTAAGAGTGTATCTGATTACATGGCTACAATAATTTTTGCTCCTTGCCTTAGAAGGTAGGACTCAGGCTCATGCCACCCACCTCCCTCTTGGACTGGTTCCAGGTGGGACTTTCCCTGCACAAAGTCACTTCATGAGGTGAGCTTTGGTGCTGACAATGCAGATAGGGGTCTTTAAGCCCCAAGAAAGACATACAGTAATTTCACAGTTATAAGCCGCACCTGATTATAAGCTGCACAACTGGGTAGCGGGGCAGACCACAGAAATTGTCCATAAATAAGCCGCACCGGATGATAAGTCGCATTTTTATTTTTTTTTAAGCGAATCTCCATGCGCAACAAAATAACAAGTTAGTAACAGAATCGCTCAATCCCGGGGTATGCTCTCAGGTGCTCAATTTGCAAACAGATTTCACAGACTGGCAAAGCCTTTAAATCCAGCTCCAGGAGCCCTCCCCATGCCGCAGGCCCCAGCACTCCTGGTCCTGCCACCCACTCCGCTCAGCGGCGACCCCACCACCAGCCTGCCCAGCTCGCCCTGCCTGGCAGCAGGCTTGCCTGCTTTTCCCCAGGCTTTGCTTAATATTATGTTCTCCCCTGGGGCTGCTAAAAAGCAGAAAAACAAACTCCTGCCAGAGGAGGGAGGAAGCAGTGGGGGGACCGGGGCTGGCAGCAGCTGGAGGATAACGGGGGGGAAGAGGAGGAGGAGAAGGAGGAGGAGCAGGGGGCTTCTCTGGGGAAGCAGCAGCACGATCGGTGCCGAGCATCACTCCCTCTGCCTCCCAAGCACCGAGCGGCCAGGACTGGGACCTCAGGAAGCTTCACCCCACCCTTCCTCCTCCTCAGCCTCCTCCTTCTCCTGCTTCCGCCACTCGCTGCCCACGGCCTGGGCACGCCCTGCAAAGCACTCGGCGACGGTAGCGTGGGGGGAGCACAGCGCGAGGCGGACGGGCGCAGGCCGGGGGTAGCACGGGGGTTCCACAGCGCTCTCCCTGCCGGGGTCCCGGGGTCCGTGGGGTCAGAGCCTGGCAGTCATGGCGGAGCTCGGTCAGTGTAGGGTGCAGCACGGCATGGTACTGCAGAATTGACAGGGGCAGGGACAGGGGCAGCAACAGGGACAGGGGCAGGTGGTGCGGGCAGCGCCGGTGGCCCTGGCGGCCCCAGGCCCAGCATGCCGCGCTGCCGGAACTGCTGCCCGCCGCGCAGCTCACGGCTGCCGGACGCCCGCAGGTGCTGCCCCTGCTGCTCAGGGCCGCAGCTGGTGGGGGGCCAAGGATGGCGCAGCGCTGCTCACCCTGAGCCCAGCCCGGAGGAGGACGAGCGGCGACAGCAGGAGGAGGTGGAGGAAGTGGAGAAGGTGGAGGAGGAGGGGAGTGCCCATGGTGCAGGGGCGCCAGGCGCTGGTGCTGCGCACTCGGCTGCACAGGCTGCGCCTCATGTGCCTTTAAACGCAGCCCCAGGAGCCCTCCTCATGCCGCGAGCCCCAGCACTCCTGCCCCCGCCGCCAGCCCACTTGGCTCACCCCGCCTGGCAGTGGCGGCGACCCCACCGCCGGCTGGCCCGTCCTGCTCCCCAGTGAACCCGCCACCGGCACGCCTGCCCTGCTCCTCGATGGCCACGCCGCCGGCACTCTCGCCTTGCTTGGCAAAGCCCCTTCCCACCCTCCTGGCTGCTGCTCTGCGGCAGCTCTCTGCCCAGCCAGCTCACACTTCCGGGTTAGCATTTTGCTGGGATTTGTCCATAAATAAGCCACACCTGATGATTAGCCACACTACTGGGGTAGGCTGGATTCTTCAATGAAAAAGGTGCAGCTTGTAATCATGAAATTACCTTACATTGTAGAGGAGAGAAACCAGGGCAGTTGTGATTGCAATGGCAGCTAGTGCAGAGGGAAGGGAGAGGGTGCAAGGTTATTCACCTGGAACGCCTAAATCCAGACAGGCCAGAGTGGGAAGCTTCATCAATTAGTGGAGTCACAATTTTCTCTGTCATGTCAGTCAGCACAGTAAATGTAGGTTCCACAATGAAATCAATGAAACCTGTGCAGAAACACAAGCAGAGAGTCAAGCAGGCAAGAGAAGGTTTTATGTGGAGTCTCTGCTTAGGTGAATACAGATGACTACACAGAAAATGACAGTAAAAAAATGCCCTTTGAAAGAGGAATAAGCACATACTAGAAAGATAAAACTGAGTTATACATTAACCCCTAACCCAAACCCCTTAATATTGTATTCAATAAAAGGTACCTACTTAAACATTGGAAAGAGATTCTGGCAAATCAGAACATAAACAGACTCAACAAGACTTGTTTTATAAGAGAAGTTGTGCAATGTTGAATTCAAATTCCTAGCAGATTTTGATAAAACTTCAAAATAAAGTTCACCTTCAAAGAAGGACTCTCTCAAAAAAGAAAACAATTATAACAACAATAATACCAGTAAGCTTAAACATCTCTTACTGCATATCAATATGCTGCTGTGAATTCTCTCTCCTCAATGCTTGGCCAGCTTTTTCTTGTTGATAATAAAACAGATCTAGATGCTTTTCCCACATTTTTTAATATTAAAAAAGGGAAAAAAAAAAAGTATTTTCAGTACTCTGTTTGATAGAGATGAATATGGTTCTAATCTGAGCATTGGGAAGTGCAGACTGAAGAGGCCTGTGGCCATAAGGTCATGAGATGAAGGAAAATCCAAACTGTATTAATAAAATGTGGAAGTGAGTTACAGTAGCTCACACATTTCCCTAATTCTTTTAGCACTTCACTTATGAAATTACTAAGTGTTGCAGGTAGCCAAGAAAACAACTAAGTCCTTAATCTCTCCTAAGGCACATTGGAGTCCAGGTTACAATTACTACTGCTACAAATCTCTACTATTAATTTTTAGATATTTTTTAATTATCAGAAATTTATTATTCTTTAATCATATTGTAATTCTCTGACCAGGTCATGATATGTTTCTATGGTACTGGTGATTCTAGGTGATAAGTGAACAACAAAAGAAGAGTTCATGAGGTTCAGGCACCTGAATTCCCAGATGCTTCAATCCACATCCCCATATTTTTGCTAAATTTCTAAAAGGATGGATTATCAGGTGTATTTTCATGCCAATAAAATTTAAAATGTTATTTTCAAGTAATAACATATAACAATAATCTGGAGACACATGCAATCTTATCTGGACATGTGAATCATGTGCCTCCATAGCACTGGGTCAGTCTTATCTGTTAAAATGTAGGAAAATAGGAATTCCCAGGAAGTTAATCAGAGTGTATGCAGTTTAAAGCTTGAACAGGAAAATTGTATTCTAGATAACAATGCAGATAGTCCCAGCAAACTTCATATAATTTTTCTAAGCACTGAAAATTTTACTGACTGAGAACCGTGTTAAGTATGCCACAGGAGAGAACTTGATTTACACATCTGTGTGTCTGTCTATATGTCTTTTCTATTCCTCTTCACTCAAAAACTTATTTACCTCATAATGACCAAAGAAACCCAAGTCATAGTACCTTGATATTCTGCTCAGCAAGTAATACCAGTGCCACTTGCTCCTTCACTACTAACAACTTGAGACATGCAAATCTCTGATACCAGACACATTAATGTGTCTCTGACTTCAGCAGCAAGATGGTGAGATCTGTTTCATGAGATACTGAACAGTTGCACATAAATGCATTAAATAGTTGTGTCTAAAAATCAAGCTTTCCCTGTGACAGGTCTTGCATCTCATCAACAAAGATGAGAAGAGATGCCAAAAGGGACCATTCAAATTAAACAAAAATTTAAACAAAAGACCTCAAATTCATAGGACAACTTTTCTTTGGTAAGTGGCATTTTTCCCTCTATTCCCTATAACATGAGTAAGTTATTTGACTATGTTACCTTAAAATAGGGATTATAATAAAGTTGGAATCATAATCTGCTACTGTAGAAAAAGAAATTATGACTTTATTAAAAATGATGTAACTTTTGCCATATTCCCACATGCCTCCCCTTACTTGTGTGCTCTTACTCTTTACCTGAAGACACTGAGATTTAAATAGGGTAATTTAGTTTGCTACTTAAAACCCTGCATATCAAATAATGAGCCTGAGTTTCAAAATCTATTAATTGTAATGATCAGTTTATCATTCTTTTTCTCCTTCAATAGAATGAGCATGATAAACATTCCTGTACCCTAGAGACTAAGATGACTTTACCAGTTAATGTTGCATGCTGAGTGAATTCCAGGCATATGACCAGTGTTCATTCATTATACCTATGAACATCAACATAGAAAAAATCGGGTAGAGGACAGTTTCTCTGAAATCCACCATAAAAGAAAATCAGCAGCATGCTCTCATCAGCCTTCATCCAATGTTTTCTAAAAGTGAATATTTATTTTTTGACAGTAAAAGGACAAAATAAAAGCATGCTGTTGCATTTACAAGCTGCAATAGAGGACAATGATAAGAAAGGCTGATCTTCAGTAAGACAAGCTTCCTAGAGTTCAAGCCAGAGAAGTTTTACTTTCTGATATGCTTCTTGGAAAATGGGAAAGTCTTGGTCTGGTTTTCTTAGTTTTTTTCTCTCACCCACTCTGACAAACAGCTTGACCTCCCAACAAAAATCTCTCCAAGTATTTCACTATGGTACAGAAGTGTTTGCTATACTCATTCTGTTGAATAAGAGAAAGGATGATAAATTGGCCATTATAGTCAACATTAATACGCTTTCAAAATAAAGTTCAATGATTTATATTTATGGGATTTTTATTTATTAGTTTAAACTGAACAATTTTTTATAATCTGACTCGACAAGAGAGACACATTCTCTCCTTTGAGAATTTTTCTTCTGTTGGATGCAAGAAGTCCATACTTCCACAACCTTCAATCTGCATTTGTGAAAAGCTTTCATTAATGAAAATGTGTGCCCACTGTTGTTGCACCTACAGTGACCTTACAGCAGCAAACCAGTCAGCACCTGCAAAGAAGTTGAGCCACTAGAACATGATTTCTAGGCTGTGTCCTTGATAGAACCAAAAGCATAACTTTATTTCACCAAGAACAAAGGTTTTTAATTTGAGAGAATTGATGGCTGCTTGGTACAGATGACAATCATAGAATCACTAAGGTTAGAAAAATGTTTAAGATTGTCAAGTCCAACCACATAATAGCACAATCTGGAATTCAGTAAGAACTTAATGATGCAAAGAAATGTAATTACTTTTCCAGGAAACAATTTTTGAGGCTATTAATTGGGTAAATAAATGAAGGAAAAGAGATTATTTGTCTGAAAATCTAGCTACAACTTTGAATGTCTTATCTCAGATAGCCAGAAAACAAGTGGTTGCAATTTAACAAAAGGGACATTAAAGAAAGACACTGTCAAAATGTGCAACATACTGAGAAATTAATAATTTTATAATGGTAGAAGGCAAAAATAAAGAGTAGTCTATTAATGTCAATGGGTTACAAAAATGCACAAATTAAATAGTATGCGACTAAATAAAACTGCCTTTGCCTACTGACAAGTATCTCCAAGATTAATTGTATTTGTGATGGTTTAATATAACATTAGTTTTGCCATGATTTGACACAAGGGGTGTTGGAACAGAAGTTTATTTCCTCTTCTGGTCTTTCTGAGCAAAGGTGGACAAAAGGAGAAGACCAGCAGACTGGTTCCCAAGCACACACAATCCTGTGTAGAGGGACCCCAGAGAAGGCACAACTCCTCTTCCCTTTAAGGAATGAGGAACATTTCTGAAAGCTGATGAAACAGATGTGTAAGAGAAGTATCCACCTGTACATTTCCTCACAGCTACAAGAGAGGGCAAGCTTATCTTCTTCCACAGCACAGCAATAAGCCTATGTCCAGGAGTCTTCAACATGAGTTTTAGTTGAGACTGTAGCACTTCAAGTTTGTCACTGCTTTCCTCCACCAAGCTACTGGCAGAACACAGTTGTATGGTAGGTTTTGGTTCCAGTGGAGTAAATGCTACAAGCCTGGTAACCAGGCCAGGCTTGTATAGGGTTCTTCAAACTCAGATTCTTAAATAAATTTTCCAAATTTCCAAAGCCAGAAAAATCTGGGATGCCATCTCTGAGATAATGGCTTGCCCACCAGGAGCAATGAAATAATTTTAAACAGAAACACTTCTTAGCCAAAGATATGAATCTGTACTTTCCTAGATTCAGGGAAGTCTTAGTTTCATTATTTGAGAGAAATTTCTTGCTTCAATTTTTTGTTTTCTTTCTTTAATGTATTTTATGTCTTTCTGTTTTTCTCAGTTCTCTCAATTTCAGCGTCCATGTAATCTTTCTTCTTTTATTCCATTTGGTTGGTGAGGCTGGAAGATGTTCTATCTCCTTCATTTGCTTCCAAGGTACAAAAATCCATCACTAAATCCACCTTTTACATGTTCTCTTTATTGTAGCAATGTCCCTGAACAGTTTTACTTCACTTAGACCCCTTCTTGTTCTTTCACTAAATATGAGCCTTGTTGCCTCATTCTTCCTCTACTTTTTTACTCAGTAACTGAAGCAGAGTTAGAGAAAGTGCTGTTGGTGAGTAAAAAGATGTCTTTTGCTTAATGCTGGCGCAATAAAAGGTTTGCTAGTTGATTGGCTGCCATGAAAAGTAATGGTTGGTTTAAAGCATTGGGAGGGAGAGGGTGAAAGGAATAAATTGTTTTGTCCAGCTCATCAAAGGAACTGATATTACATTTTCATATACACCAACGACATTCTCATGTGTATCCTGTATTCACAGCTCACAAAATCATGGAGTAAGTGTCATAACCAGGTACTGTAGTTATTCTGCAGACACATCAGAGGTCATTTGGTTACTGTATGGAAACAGCACCATAAATTTAATTGCTTTTCTTTGAACTTTTGATCTGGAGAAAATAATGCCATTGTTCCTTATTTCCTCTCTTTAACATAATTCCAAATGACAAGATCATTAGGATTTTCTTGAGAAGATGAAGGGGTGTTTTTTTAAGATGTTACTTTGCATGCACCGAAAGGGACATACCTATTTGAGACTGAGCAACCATAGTAGATTTCCGATCACACAGAGGAGAGAAGGGCAGCCCTAGTTCTGCTTCTTTGTCACCCTGGAGAAAAAAATTGAGAAGAAAATTTTAAAAGGCAAGACACATTGCACTTTTCATATATTATGTCACAATTGTGAAAGCCTCTCATTTTACTTTCTTTAATTAAGTTTGGATTTTGTTCAGATTGGGGTTTTGGGGTTTTTTTTAAATATAAATTGTGAACAATTTGAGTCTCAATAAAAAGTTGTAGTACAAGGAGAAGCTGGTGAATAAAGCACCTTGATTCCTGTGATATTTCATTAGAAATTTCCCTGCTTGCTTGGTACTTCTATGCACAGAGCACCTCTCCAGTGGTTGTTTCCACCACCATAAATACATAGTACTTTCTTGGTGGGTTTGAGATAATGTAATGTAATCAGTCTCTCAGGACTCCACATATTTATATCTCAACCATTGTCCTCCATACCACAGAGGCTTTACCCACTTGGCCTACTTGACTTCAATGCATATTTTACAGCTGTGCATAACCTGAGAGACAGGATCCATGGTTAAGTCTACCCTCAATCACAAGCCCATCTCCTTCGTTTTATCTTTTCCTTGGTGACCTGAGGCCACATGGGCCCATGGAGCCAGAAATAATTCACCTTTATTCTGCCAATCCAGATCCACCTGAGACACTTTCATTTTGGTAGCTCAATCCACCTATCCATTGTTGCTCTTCGGTAGCCCGATTCTTAGGTACACCTGCATCTACATGACTTAGTTTTACAAGCCAGGCAGCAACATCCTTCCACATTCCAGCAGTATGGATGGGTTTACTCCACACAGCCAACTGGTCTTTTTCCAGTCTGTGGACCAGTCCCACAGAGTTTTTGTTACCATCCACAAGTCAGTGTAGAGGCAGAGCACTGGCCATTCTCTCATTCATAAAAATCTAAAGCCAGCTGGACATCTTACTGCTCTACAGCCTACAACCACCTTGTCCAATTTCTGCAACTCATCACTCAAAACTCCATACAACAGCTTTGGATTTTCAGTATATTCCTACAATACAGCAGAACCATCACAAAAGAGTGCATATGACTTCATTTTCTGGTAGCTGGTTATATATGATGGGACCTCCTCAGCACATCATCTTTTCCTCCTCCAATGATGATGATAGCCTGAAATTTTTGCCTTGAGGTCAATTCATGATTTGTGATTTTGCCTTCAGGCCAATATCCCTGGGGAATTACGGGTCTCTATTTGAGCCTTCTCAGTGATCAGCACAAACCCCTTTGCATGCATCTGAAGCATGATGTATGAAAAGTGTTTTCCTTTTAAACATCCAGCCCAGAACAGGCTATCAGGGTGCCAGGAGGAGTTGTGCTTCAGTGACAATCTCTTCTGAAGCAGCTTGAACTTTTTCATAAACTGGCAATACCTCTTTTTCAGTTGAGGTGTAACAGGCCTCATAGCCTTTGCATTTCAGACTCCAGAATCCCAGCAGTTACCTTCAAGTCTCCCAGGGTACCCTTTGCCAGAGATTCCAGGAAGGACCATGCTCCTTGGCTGTGGTGTACTGCACATTTTTCACATTTTGTCCTGTCCTAACTGAGTCCATCACGCCCAAGGAATCTCCTGTTTAATTTTTTATAAAGCTTGTTGCTGTTAAGGACCTCACAAAATGTTTTTCTTCTGGGTCTTTGATAGAGAGGGTTTACCATCTGGAATATGCATCCTTCAAAAATCCACAGTACTGAGGAAAGCTTGTGTTTCCTGCTTGCTGGCTGGTGGAGACATAGCTTTGCTTTTGTTGACCTTATCCACTGGAATCGGATGATATCCATCTTACCATTTTGCTCCTAAAAACTGATATTCCTGTGCAAGTCCCTTGACTTTGCTTTATGGCAAAATCCACCTTCAGGAGGATGTGGATTACCTTCTTTTTTTCAAAAAGCTCCCTCTGTTTTGTTGTGCCACACAATAATGCCATCAATATGTTGCAAGTGTTCTGGATCATCCCCTTCAAGTTCAGTCTGGATCAGTCCATGGCAAATAGTGGGGATGTGCTTCCGCTCCTGGGGCGATCAGTTCCAGGCATATGGGACACCCAGCAGGTAAAAGCAAACTGTGGCCTGCACTCTCTTGACAAAGAAATGGAGAAAAATGCATTAGCAGTGTACATGGTGGCACCATTTTGCTGCCTTGGACTCCAAATCATCCTCAAGTTCCAACATGTCCTTCACAGCAGCACTCGGTGGTGTGACTTTGCTCAGGATACAATAGTCCACTGTCGGTCTCCACTGGACTTATGCACTGCCCATATGAGGCTATTAAAAGGTGAGTGAGCCTTACTGACTGCTCCCTGGTTCTCCATTTCAGGAATCATCTCATGGATGAGGGTCACAGAGCCTGGTTGGTGTGGTTCTGTTGATGATGCCCTGTTGTGGAGTGATTGGTACCTGTTGTTCTTTGACCTTCACCAGTCCCACAGTAGAAGGGTCCTCTGAGAGACCAAGCAAGGTATTCAGCTCTGTCTCCCCAGCAGCTAACCCAAAAGCCCAACAATATCCTCTAGTGTCCTTGAAATACTCTCTCTTAAGTTAATCTATGTGCATGGGGTCTCAGAGCTGATAAAATGGGGTGATTTTGCCATTAATTCCCAGTCAGGCTCACCTCAGCTTCCAATCCTGTCAGGTCTGTTGGGATCCCCCTGTCACTCCAGGAAAAGAGACAGATTCTGCCTCTACAGATCTTGATGCCATCAGGGTACACTGTGTGCCAGTATCAAATAAAGCCTCTCATTCTATTGTGTCTGACATTGCTCACTGGAAACTGGAGCAGCATTTATCCTTGAAGAATTTCCTGTGATGGTTGTCCTTCCTCTCAATTCATACACCTGTGCTGCTGAGGCAGAGGTGGGTTTTCCATGCAACTTTCTTATATCTTCTCTGTGGTCAAGTAAAACTGGGTGTTATCTCATGGTATGAACCCTTTCTCTTGTGCCAGTGAGTGCATGCTTCCAATAGACTGTGGTCCATACTGGAGGGGCACAGAACATTTCCTCTCTAATATGCTTGAATCTTTCAAGTCTGTCCACAGTCAGGAAGGAAAAAATATTTCATATTCCCATAGTAGTGTAGTCACCTGCATCCCTCTTTGTTGCATTCCTTTAATTGTCATCAATGCTAATGGGTTGGTGTACAACGTGGTGTGCTGCATACAAACTTCTGCCATGGATTGTGTAAGCTGGACCTGATCTGAGTCTACAAAGGACTGCTTGTTATTTGAATCCTCCTAGCTTACCTCCAGCACAGCTAGTTCTCTTAGGTACTAGATACACTTCTCTACAGCTTTCCCCCTGCGTGACCACACTTCTAGAATATATTTGTGAGAATTAATACCTTTCTCTCACACTTGATGGGAGTTGCTCCAGAGGCTAAGAGTTTCTGTCCTCTTTCCAATCCCTTTGTCAATGCCCACATCCCAGGACAGGGATCCCAGTTGCTTGCCATGACTACCAGGTTTAGATACCTCAACCTTGTGAACAGGCCAAGCAACACTGTGACCAGTGGCTCCATACATAGTAAAACTAATGCTTAGATCAAATTTGTTTCCAACATTCTGTGGTCATATCTGTTGTTATCTCAACTCTTTGAGACCCACAGTGGGTGCCGAACAAGGCTGTTTTGGTTTAGGAATGGTATTCTTTAATTTAGTGCTCCCACCAAAAACTCCAAACCATGTTCTGCTCACTTACTCCTCTCTTCCTCTTTCCCTCACACTCCCCCTGCAGTGGTCTGGAGAGTACAACTGGAGGCACAAAAGGTAAAGATTAACAACTGAAATAACAATAATCTACTGGAAACAGCAATGAGATAAAGTTTAAGAAAGAGAGAGGAAGTGACTCACATGCAAATGCTCACTGAACACCATCCCAACCCATAAAACAGCCCTTCCTCCATCCCGGGAAAATAAAATGAAATGGAATAAAATAACCTAACCGTGGCGCCTCCTACTGCAAAAATTAACCCTATGCTACTGCAAAAATTAACCCTGTCCCGGCCAGGACATCAATTTGTGAGAAGGGTGTGTGTTTTTCTCCTAATGTCAAGTAGGGATGTACTCATTGATCTAGTACTAAACAACTTCAATGAACACAAATCCATGCTTCATGGTAAACTTAATGGTTCTCCTGAAGATGAAATTAACACTCCATCTGAATTTGGAATTAGAATACCAGTTTTATGTACAGTTTCATCTAAAAGTCTGGTTAATCATCTTACAAAACTTAAGTGGAATTTGTTGGCTGAAATTAAAATACTCTTTTAAATATAAAAAATAATAGTTTTGTCTTCATTACATGAGTGAAATAAATCAAAACTTGGAGATTTTGTGGTCTCACATCTTACTATGAAGTAATCTTAATTCCCTCACAGTTCCTTGGCAGTCATGTATTTTAACAGATCCAGTATAACTTTGAGTTAGAAAAGCGTAAATATACACAGATTTTTCCCTAAAATTAATGTTGAAATCATCCTACATACATGAGCCTCTTGGGTAGCAAGACAGAATCAGTTGCAGGTATGAGCTATCTGCTTCCACACAGTAAAATGATTCTTGGTTTGAAAAACTAACCAAAGGATTAATTTCAAAGCAAATTTTTGCAATATCCTTGTAAAAAAAGTGAGGGGGAGGATTACTGCAGTGCATTTAAAAACAGTTACCATTTCTTAAAATTGTCAGAACTCTTAAAGAATTGTCATATTTTTCCCTTTTGCATTTAGATTTACTATAGAACATGTAATTATTGGACTGTGCAGGGAAAAGAAGCACTTACGTGCTAGCACTGCTTAGATTAGTAATTAGAGAAAAGTATGCTATACACTCCTTAAATGGTCTGTTTGCTTTTACCTTTTTTTAATTCTTTAAATGATTTTTATTAATCACTTGAGAACTTTGCAGCCATCATACAGAGCTCAATGATTTGTCTAGATATGTGGGTCTGTCAACAGGTGATCTACTGTGAACTATAATTTTGATCAGTTCACTTCTTTTAAAGTAAGGCAAAGTAAGCCTTTTTCACATCCATCACAACAATGTAAGTAGAATTCTATAAAGTATAAATCTACACAAACATGGTTTTATGGCTCTAGAGCTAAGTAGAGTGACATACATTTCAGCTTTTCCTAATTTGAAAGTCATATTAGCTCCCAAATTTGCATTTCTACTATGTAGATAATGTTTATATGGAATGTATCAGATACTAGCTTCCTAAGAGGCGTAATAACCAATGCCAATGATGATAGAGGAGAAAGCTTCATATCATTTAGAAGGTTCTTAAAAACATCAGAGAAAAAGCAACATAACTGTGTTAATATTTTCCTACTTCCTCACCCAATCCTACATGCTCCCTCTCAACTGCAGAAAAGAAAATAACTTCCCTAGCTTTACCTGTCTGAAGAACTCCTCTAGCAGAGACTTGGTCCAGCGATGATGGAGATCCCAGGCCTTGGCTGGATGACTGATATCTGCTGTATGCAATAACAGTGATAAGGCTTTCGGCTTGTCAATTCTGAAAACCCAATGAATCAAATAAATTAGTGGTCTGTTCCTGCAGGGAAGAATGTAAAAAATCTTACCTACAGGAAAATAAGGTACAGTAATTTCACGCGTATAAGGCGCAACTTTTTGACTGAAGTTTTGATCCGAACCCAGAAGCGCGTCCTATACGCCGGTGCACCTCATATATGGACAAAGTTTGGAAAATTGCCAACCCAGAAGTGAGAGCCATGAGAGCTGCAGGGGGAGTGGGCAGCCCCTGCTAGCAGCCACCGTTTGGGGGGAGCGGGAGTGGGCGGCCGCATCCGGCAACCACCACGCTGGGGGAGCAGGCAGCTGCGACAGCTGCACGGGGAGAGCCAGCGGTGGATCCCCGCTGCAAAAAAAAGGTGCACCTTATACGCTGGTGCACCTTATATATGGACAAAGTATGGGAAATTGTCGACGACCCAGAAGTGCGCCTTATACTCCAGTGTGCCTTATAGTCGTGAAATTACTGTAATTAGAATCTTTGACCAGCATATTTGTGGTTTCCCTGATCATAAAATCAGACAACTCTGAAAGACTGTCTTATTTCTCCAACATGCATGACTCTTGTTTTAAAAGAGATACTAAGAAATGCTGAAAGAAATATTGCTCAGCCTTGCTCGGCAGCTTTCCAGTCTTGCTTGTCTGCACTAGCAGTCTTGAGGAGCTGTTCTGTTCCCCATTTCATCAGTGCTATATTTTATGCAGCTTAGAAGAGAAGATGGTTCCTGTCATCCCACTGCAATGAACAGTGGAGATCTCTGGGGCTCTGACAAGTCTACAAAATAACTGATAAATGTTCCACTGATAGAAAACTAGTGTGAGTACAGAAGGGCTCCCTGATTTCACAGAAAAAATGGTGGTCATTTCTTATGACCATAACCTAAGAGGCTAGCCCAAGAACCCAGTAAATAATGCTTTCTTGGTATGGGTGTTCTCCTTTTTTAAATTCTGCTTTTTGGCAATCCAAAACGGTTGAAAGAGTTGTAGCTTCTGAGGGAATCAGGTGGCTAGCCACACTCTGCTCTGATACAGGTGTAATTCTGATATAGATATAATTCTAGGAGGTTCTGGACATAACTGTGGCCAGGGTGAAAAACAGCCCATCATTCAGAGCAATATAGAAGGAACTTTTTGGGGAAGAGATGTGGACAAAATATTACAGCTCCCAGTGGCATACTGGGAAGAACAAAAGGTTTCTCCCATACTGCGCCATCTGTTACTTTCCCATCATTCCCTCAGTGCATCTCAAGTTTTCATCTGTTCTCTGGTTAAGAAGCAGGCCCCTTCCAGGGGTGACAGCTGATACCAGCTGCATAAGGACAAAGTGCAAGTTACATTCTAATAACTTTAAGTCATTCACAATTATAGAGGTCACGCTAATGAATCATGTCCTTGATGTTACCCACCAGGTAACATCAAATGCTCAGTGAGGCTGGCCCCAACAATGGTGACATTTGAAAGCTTTGGGCCACCAGCACAACATATAGATGTGCATAGAGGCATGTGCCCATCCCTTCCTAAGTGAATTAATTCAAAATTCAACAGTAGAAAAAAAATTGCTGTAGATATCAAAGAAAAAAAGGGCCTCTGGAGAGGCACTTTTGAAGTTAAACATATTGGCAAAGCACCAGCAGAAATGCAGCCCCCTCACTGCACTGTGTTGTGAAGTGACTCACCCTTCTGGTTGCTGCAAAGCATTCTTCATAGCTTTGATTTGCTGGAAGTGACAGGACATATCAGTAGCCAACACCATCTCAATGACTAGAGCTCTAAATTCCCTTTTGGATGTCATCACAATGAAAGCAGCAAGGAAAGAGAAGCACAAAAACCAGCATCAGACACACTCCAGTTTCTTTCTGTTACCTGCAAATTATTGACAGCAATGCTTTTGTATGTAACTCTTTATTCCTCTTTCAGGGATGGGGAAGAGGATGAAGGATTTTCTGCACAAACACAGAAATGAGAGGAATGCAAATGAAGCCAGGTAGCTAATCCTCAGTAAGAGAAATATTAGATATGTTCTGAAGAGCACATTGGTATTAGTACTCCTTTTTCAATTAAGCACAAACTTCTTAAATTGTTTTCTTTTCCAGGGCATTCTTAGAGGGAAGGGGAAAGAATGTTTAAAGCCTCAGAATCAGGTAACTTGATTCAAATGGTCAATATGCATGTTTAAAGTTGAGTGACAAGTGGAATATTGCCACACTAACAAAAAATCACCTCATATATATGACGCATATATGAAATAAAGACCTTTGAGAACCTGCAGTACTTCCTTGCTATTATTAATTCAAATTATTCCTGTATAAAATTTTGTTAAACAAGCTAGCTGTCCTGGTTTGGTGTTTTTTGGTTGTTTTGTTGTTGTTGTTGTTGTTTGTTCGTTTTTTTGATTAGTGTTAATTTTCTTCTTAGCTGGTACAGTGATGTGTTTTGGGTTTACTATGAGAATATGTTGATAACACACTGATGATTTCGTTGTTGATAAGTAGTACTCCAAATCACAGACTTTTGAGTTTCCCATACTCTGGGAAGGTACACAAGAGATACCACAAGTGAGCAGGTACACAAGAAGCTGAGAGGGAGCATAGCCAGGACATTTGACCTGAACTGGCAAAGGCATACTCCATACCACAGAACATCATGCCCAATATATAAACTGGAGCCAATGATCACTACTTGGTGATAGACTAGGCATCAGTCAGCAGGTGGTGAGCAATGGTACCATTCATCACCTGTTTCTCTTGGATGTTATTTCTCTCTCTCATATTTTCATTACTCTTATTATAATTATCGTCATCATCATTAGTAGTAGCATTACAACACTAGTTTAGACTCCAGTTGAAATTTCTCTGAAGATGATATGGATGTTCTAAACAATACCATAATGTTCTGATCTAGCACACAATACAAATTTCTCTTTCTCTCAGTTCAGGTCTCTACAGATTAACAGAGGAAAGAATAAAACATTTTTATGAATGTCTCATGAAATCTATATTGATGATTCCTCTCTTGCCTATAATGGCTGCTCTCAAATTCCAGCCCCAGGCCACCACTGTGTACAGACCCAAGAGTGATGTGCTTATGGGTGGCACATAATGATGCATTACCACCAGAGCTCTGCAAAACTGATGGTATCAGTTGGCCTTGGTCTTCACCCCCTATAACCACCACCTCCTCCCAACCCATAAGTATAATCAGTTGCAGAGTTAACAGCATTCCAAATAATTATATGATGGATTTTTTTTTTAAGTTGTTGTTGTTGGGGGTTCTTTTTTTTTTTTTTTTTTTTTTAAGTTCCCCCCCACCCCCAGTCCTGGTCAGTTCCCAGCAGCACAAATGTCTCTGTTTAAACAACCAAGAGAGAAGAACCCGAATGCATACAAGAATATAGTGTGATAATGCTATGGGAACAATTAATGCTGGGAAAGAGCAGACTTTTCATTACATCCTCTGGACTACACACTCCATCAAACTCCATGTTCTGCATGGCCTACTTCATGCATAGTTTATTGCACTAGGAATACAAAAGCAAAGGGCTTCATTCAGGCAAATGCAAGAATGTACATATGCTTACAAGCAAACAGATACTACTTTCCCTTTCATAAATGCAAAACTGGGACATGCACATTCTCTGATGTCTGCACAAATTTCAGATCATCATTTTCTCTGAAACAGAGATGAAAAATGTTTCAGAGACGATAAGAAAGGATCTCACTACTGAAAAGTTCTTATTTGCCACTTCAAACAACAGGCATCACAACACCATATAGCTTGGAAAATTATTAGATAAAAGTTATAGGTAATGCATGGAAGATCTCAAAAGATGCAACACTACAGGATTGTAAGTTTGTGCATTTGGTGCTAGGTTGATATAATGCTTAAATTCATTACAGAGAGAATTGATGATATACATCCATTTCTTGGTTTTGCATCTGAGTCAGATTAGAGCCTGGGATAAACAATGCTGTTATTTTTGCTCTGATTATCTTGACCACTTTGTTTCTACAATCATCTTCAAAGTCAAAACTACACATTATGGTGTTGCACTCTGCATGCTGCCTAGCAGCTCTGATAAACAGAACCCAGAAATATTTTACAAGATGTGTTTCAACTGAAGTGTCTCCTGACTATATGTAATTATTCTAATGACACACAAAAAGCCTGTTAATATTTTACATTACATACTTTTAGAGTGATCTGGTTTTTATCTGGGCTAACATCTTTCTATTACAGAAGTACAGTATATAAGAGCAGAGGAAAAGAGAGTCAACTGAAATAGTTTCCCTCTTTTTTTTTTAAAGAAATATTTGTCAAACTCGAAGAAGAAATGACTTAAGAGTCTAAATAAAGTGAAGTTTAATCTGGACTCATCTTATTAGTTGCTCAAAGCATCCTTCATAACTGACAGTCCTACTTTTGAGTCCTAGAGTGGGGAAACTCTGGGCTTCTTGGGTTTTGTTTTTCAACACCTCAGATTTTGCTGAAGTGAGTTGTTTACAGTGCTTCTCAAATGCTTGCCTATGGGATTTCATAGTGGCAGTCAAAAGCAAAAGCACATAGAAATCACAGTGTTTTGGAAATACAGTACTTCCAGACAATATCCTTTATTCTGCAGTTGCTGCTTGATCACCAGCTATAAAATCATACTTGGGAGAGAACAAATAAGCAATCCAAACTATTGAATATTTTTGCTCAGTTACAGTATTTTCTTAAGGGATGGATTAATCTTTGCAACTTTGTTTCTAAGCATATTACATCAACAGAACACACATATTGGCACTACAGAATCAATGAGAAATATCTGAAACTGGTTTTGATTCAATCAAAAAATTTAAGCAGTTTAAAACTCAAAAGCAGACCATTTACCTAAAGTCAGTATTTATGCAATGAAGCTTACTCAATTAGCTGCTCCACTAAAAAACATGGCTGTTCCTTATAGAAAGTGTTTCTAAGTCTGATGCTTCTAGTCACTTAGTTCCTTAAGTTTCCTCACCAACATTATCCGAAGCAGTAATTTTCTGCCAATATTTGAGAAGGCATTTCCATCTGTACCTAAAATAGATTTTTGACATCTCAGTGGAGATATTTTCTTTCTGTTCCTTCTTGCTGACGACAATGACAGTATTTTATATATTGGAGGATAGAGTTTTCAGGACGCTCCTCCACAACACTCCTATTGACTGAAATCAGCTCTTTTAGTTCCTGGTGTTTGGCTATAGAACCATATCACTGCTCACAAATTGAAATAAATAGGAAACTCAGGCTAAACAGATTAGCAAGTAGGGCCTTCATTGACCACCTTGGTAGAAGTCAGCCCGAGAGACAGCCTTATTTCCCCACATTTCTATTAAAATTAGATTTTAAAAACTCCTCAGCACTATGTTACATTTAAGAATATGTAGAAGGCACTGTGTATCACATAGGATTTCATAAGTTGCTTCCTGTCCCATGAAAAAGACCATGGGGCTGGATACTTCCTGTCTAGCACACTAGGCCATTTTTAAATTATCACCCCTTGAAATTCACAAAACTCCATAAAAACAGAACTTTGAACTGTCTGCTATTAGAAAGTTAATCATGGGCACATATTATTTTTGGCACATAAATCATATATTTCATCAAGATTATTTTAAATTATGGCCTCTTAAATCACCTAAGCATGTTGTAGGTCTGTGCCCCCTGGACTGGATTATGATTTAAGTCCCATTTATAACTTCCAGCCAGGAAGTGTAAAGTAGATAAAGGTCATATTTATGCTTTAGGATAAAGAAACAGCAGGCTACCTCTACACTCAATTACATGTATACAGAGTGTCTCTGTGATACTTAATAATTATATGGGAGTCAATTTGTACACTACAGCCCATTGTCACGAAGTCTAGTCTCACTATCAAAAATGAAAATTGAAAGTAGGAATAAATAAGACAAACACCTTTTAAAGTTCTTTATCTTGGAGCATAGAAACGTTAATATGTAATATACAATAATGCACATTGCTATTCAAACAAGGTAATACAAGACTATGATGATGCTGCAGTATTTCTAGGCAGCTACGATGTTCATTTTTACCTCCAATCATCCTTTGAGAGATTAGATAAAATATTCATCTCTTCATCATCTTGCAAAAGACGATACGCCGCACTAACATGGTGATTTTCAAGCACAGACCGATCATTATAGAGAATGGCTGAGTCTGACCTAGCATTTAAAAGAAAACATAGGAAAGGTTGTTTCTTCCTTGTATAAAGAGACTCAGAAGTTATTCTTTGATCAGCTACAGCAATTAAGTCTATAGAACAGATATGAGCATTTTAAGAGTACTTGTAATACTTTGTTAATTGCTATTATTCAGTAAAAGAAATCTAAAGAATATTTCAAAATCTATTTCACCAGATGAGACTCACTTAACTGCCTTGTTACATACTTGAAAACAAGTGATGAAAGCTGTGAGAGATGTGTAAACTTGGAGTAGAAACATGAGGCTTTTTCCTACTTCTTATGTATGTTTTTCTGTTACTAAAATCTGACTGTATCCAAGTAAGAAATTGCAAGATGTGACCCACTGCTGTTTCCAGAACAGCAAACTGTCTGTAAGCAAGATGTAACTCAACTGACTGGCATCTGTGTGCTAGACTGTGCTGTAAGATCAAAGGAGCTTCATGCCTGATTTTAAGCCCCAGAGCAGAGATCTGAGATTGATGAATGGGTAAACTGGTCTGAAGACAAAGAAGTTAACGGCACCAGAGGGTGAATATGTTTTGTTACAGTCCTCCCTCAGATCTGCTTCACAGAGGGCAGTGTATAATTTTATCCTCTGACACTTCACATCACCTCATGTTCAATGTTTGAAAAATTAAATTATGACTGTCTTTCCTTGAATATTTTTATAAATATTTGGAAAATACAGTAGATCCCTAATTCCTGTATGCATGAAGTTGTAAGAAGAGTAGTGTGGCTTCAGAGACAGAGACTTCTTTCTATATTCCCAGTCTTTACTGTGCATATGTGTGCTTTATCCTAGAAACCATTACTGATGTCCAGCACGATTCAGCTAACACACTACAGATATCTATTTTAATTACAGACATGTAATCTAATTACAGTGCATCTTAGAAATGCCCAAGTGTACACTGTCAGCTGAGGCATTTAGACATTTTGGAATTTCTACCAGTATACTCCTATTGTCAAAATAATACACAGACATTAGATGCCTAATTATCACTGAAACTGAAGACTTCATAATTTTTGCATACTTCTGAATTTTGCTGCCATCTTCATCTTATTTTCTTCTCTTCCACCAACCTAAAAGCTTCATAAAATACACTGGTTCAGTCTAGTTTGTGGTCAGTTAATTACACTCTAGCAATTTATGATACTTGTAAAAAGTATTTCCCTGATTAGGTAGTGGTAAGCATGTCCCCTTGCTGCAGGTGGGGTTTTCCAGTCAAGTAAAAATAGCATGTGTAGTGTTCATGTTCACTGATGAATGCAACAAACACGGCTGAATACCTGATTTATGCTGATAATGTTTGATTCTTCAAATTCAAAAAGGAGAAAAAATTGTAAAATCACAGGATCTCCCCCAAAAGTTTATCTTCATCAAAATACATCACTCTATATAGCCATTTTTCTGTGAAAACTTTACATGGAAATATTTTTTGAACTTTCTTTTCTCTTGTTATTAATAGGAAACAATGCTCATTAATTTAGAATATATGCATTCCATTGTGAATATTTGAACAAGAGAAAATTAAATGTAACCTGAGAAAGTGAACTTTCCACCTGTAACACTTGAAAGCAGAAGTTCCTGCACTTTTCTAAGGTGGCTGTGCTGCTATTCTCCAAAGGTTTCTCCCTCTATTTCCAGACCCTTCATCATGATTTACAGTGGCCTCACCGTGTCTGGATGTGAAAATTGTTGGTAGTTCCAGTGTGTTCGTAGTCATGTATGGCAGCTGCAAAAATCATAGCGAAGATCTCCAGCTCTGTCAGCCAGTGCTGAAAACAGATTACAGTACAATCAGATAAGTGGTCATTTTCTCACGCTTTTGTCTTCTATTACAAGTTATTTATCCTCTGTTGACAGTCAATGTTGCACATCATTACCTTTCCTCTGCACTCTGCCAGATGTTTTAAAGCAAACTTCTCTGGTTAATACATAAAAGCCAAACCAGTGTTCATCCTGGACCTTCATCTAAATAAATTGAACTTCAGCAAAATTGTTACAGGAGCTAACAAGGTTTAAGGTAGAGCAAGGGGAAGTGTGCCCTTCTGGAAGAGCAATGTTGAAGAACAGAAACAAGGAAAACTCAAGAAAATCAAAGTTCATCAAGGGGAACTTGATGATAGATGTGCAGGCAAGCACATACCACCGGGATATGTATTTTCAGTTCAGTTTACCTGAGTAGCAGAGACTCAGGTACAGAAGAATGTCACTGTTTTCCAGAAAACTAAAAGTCTTTGCCAATCACTGAATCATGAGGAAAACAAGGAAATAACATCAAAAGAGGTACATTCTGTTATTTATTTATCATTTTTAAAAACACTTGAGAAAGCCCTGAAGTTTGTGGGATTTTTCCTAATTCCCTAGCCAAAGCCTTATTTTACAATGCTTAAATCACTTTTGCCTTAGATTTATAAACTATTCATTATTCATTATAGATTATTTTAATTTTTTTTTTCTGAGTAAAAAAATCATTTTATTGTCTTGTTTTTCACTGGTAGCCCACCAGGAAGGTTGTTAATATCAAGCACTTTGGAGTCAGAAGTTTTAGATACTGTAGATGCTGTAAATATTTGTGTGAAATTATTAAATATATTGCATTTAGGAAAAGTCTTTACCATAGTTATAGTCAAATACTTCTGTAACACCTCACTGTCAACCTGCTAAAATTTTTACAGCCATTCATATGCAAACTGCCTTTTAATTCAAAGGCCAGCAAAGGCACTAAGGCTTCCAAAATCCATTCTAGACATCTACTATACCTCAGGGGCCACCACTAGTGTGTTAAGCATGTGCAGGGAAGCACAGGTAACAGTGGGACTCTGCATACAGCAATCTGTCTAGTTCTTTATCTGTGTTTCACAGTCATCTCTAAATAACCAGTGAAGGATGGAGCAAGTCTCAGTATTAAAGATCCCCTTACATTAAAGATTTAGTTTGAAAATACAGCTCAGAGATATTTTGCACTATGCGACTGACCACAGTCAAAATAGTTCTTGGGTTTGAGTTGTTTCTTTTTGTTTGTTGGGGTTTTTTAAATTTGTTTTGTTTTTCTTTATAGCAAGAGAGAGAGGATGGTGAGGAGTGCAAGAAATTATCAGAAACTGAAACTTCACTGTTTTCTCCTATCTACACAATTGATCCAGGACATGACTGGAGAGCACTGATGGTGGAGAAGTCTGTTCAATTTTCTTTCCAGGTATGACTTGTGAATAAGGAATGATTTCCAAATGATTAAGAACATTAATTCAACTTCCAAGCAACAACTTTTGGCAACTGTAATGGGGGAAAAAATGGAACTAGGTTTTCCAGGCTGCATGTCTAGATCTGGACTTTCATTACTAACAGGGATCTGCCATTTCCCAAAAGGAGACACTGCAAATGATAGAAAAAAAAATCAGGGCACAAGTGCTCAGAAACAGCCAGAGCAAGCCTATATTATGCATGCAGAACTCATTCAGGACACATTTAGCCAGTCCAAGGCATCCACTTCAGACCATCTGGACAGCATCTGACAAATCCCAACAAGATCTCATAACCCAAGTCTTAAAGCATCACTAAGGCAACGAGCCTTAGCGTTTGAGGTTTCCTACCTTGTCTCTTAAGGCACATACAGGAAAAGTGCTGACTTGCATACCTTACCAAAGCATCACTTGCTGAACTATTTTGGGTAAGGTAGGTTTTCAAATAGAGTGAGTGAGATCTTATTATTAGCAGTATCTTGTATTAGCAGAAAGATCACCCAAAATAAAACTGGAATGACAGTTGTTAATTGCTTGTAATAAATAAAGCAGTGTAGGTAGAATAAAGTCAAAATGGGCTTGTGAGTAACACAAGGGAACTAACTGGAACCTCTTAGTCTCCTTTTTCCTGCCACAACCTTGCAAGAGAAATCAAACAAGATGGCAAAGAGACTGCAGAGAATGGATGCAATCTCCATCGAAGTGCTGACTTTACATTTCACTGCTTTGTGGTGGATTTCAGCTTGGAAACAGAGAGCTAATTTTTAAAGAACAAAGCCACAAAGAACAGCAGGACAGTGTCGCAAAAGATGAAAAGAGCAAGGAAATGTGAATGATTTTGATTTCGAAAGGGCTGACAAAATCAATCCAGAATAAAACCATATCAGACTTTCTGCAATGGTAGGAAGTCAGAAATGGTAGAGGGTAAAAGGCATGAAATACCAAGTATTGGCTTCCAGAATGAGAAAAAAAAAGGCAAGGAAGCATGATTGCCTTTCAAAAACATACAATAAATATGAAACATTAACTACTAGGGTGGGTCATTTGCATGTAAGCAAAAGGATTGTTGAAAATAGAAAGCAGGAAGAGGAAAGAGTAGTGTTTCCAAATGTGACCAAAAAAAAAAATAATGCATTTCCAATAAATTGTTAAAATGTAAGTCATTAATTAGTTTCCTTCCCAGGAATTTAACTTTTATTCTGAAATAGGTATTATTTTTAAAGCTTATGATGATCTGCTTATTAATCACAACAGGCTACTGGAGAAAATTATTTCACTCCCCTTTAGTACTAAAAGATGTGACAAAAGTCCTGCACTTTCACAGTTTTCAGGTCTGCTGCAGGAAATAGTCTCCTGCAATTCTTGTCAGTATCAGAGAAAGAAGTCTTAAGCTTTACAATTTTCCCATATTGTCTAGGTTAAAAAACAGATCTTGGTATTTCCAAACAGTTGTAAAGATTAATCAGAAAACAATACCAAAGAAAGTAACAATCAAAGCTGAACAACAGAGTATTATAAAGGAAGGAATTAAATGAGTAAAAAGTGTATCAGCTCTTGGAAGCTGTTCCTGTATATCATGCTTGTATGCCAACCCTCTATGAGATAAACATCAGATTAATTCCAAATTGTCTTTCAACATTTTGTCTATGAGAGAGCCAAAAACTTTGTCATCCATACAGTAAAGTATAACAAATGAACTCCAAAGCATCATCCTGAGGAAAAAAATAACAGGAAAGATGATGAAATCTTACAAAAGGAGAGGGAAGGAAGATTAAATTGAAATTAAAATTGAAAAAAAAAATAAAGAGAGATGAGACAAAATTCTTCAGTGAGTTCATAAATAACAGGGAGCAAAGGCAAAGTGAACCATGTGAAGACAAACAAGAAGCATATTTCTTACTTTTAAGACTAGAACAAATTTTAACTATATAAAATATTTAAATGTGAAAAAAGCAGGTTTTCCACATTTCAAATAATCAGCTAGCAAGAAAAATTAGAGGCAGTTTTCTATTTAGTATATAATTTTTTCACAAGTGGTCTTCATCCCATTGGTGAAGAATTAAACTGATGGCCCTAACACACTCCTCAAACCAAAATCTTATGTTCCAGCATGTCCAACATTGCTTGCATAAATACTGTAGTAGTGATGAAGTGAAGAACTATACATACTACACTAATGATAAGATACTGATGTCAGCAAATCCTGGAAAGAGGAAAATGTTCCCTATATTTCTTTTCTGTGTGCGAACACACTATGCGTGTAAGAAGCTAGCACTGCTGTGGACAGGACATTAGGACAGACAACTTCTCATTTTCGAATTACAATAATCTGTGCAGTTTGAAATTGTATAGTTCAGGAAAAGTGAGATGAAAACAAAGAAGAAAGAAAAAACATTAAAACCAAAGTTTAAAAACCATTCAAACAAGAGAAGCACAGTTGAAATGTCACAGTGCTATGAATTTGTGGTTTCCTATTGTGCTATATTAGATCCTAAACTAAATTACAGATACAATTTGGATGTGGGAATGATTAGTGCTTGAGAATATTCCTGGGAAGCAGAAGACACTCCTCTGGACTACAACTCCATCATACTGGTTTGCATGGGCTACTGTGTGTGTAACT
>VRYO01001463.1:96739488-96761193 GCA_009812075.1 Sialia sialis | reverse complement strand
TCCTATCTGGTTGATTCTGTGATTTCAGAACTTCTTTTCCTCTGAAACAGAGGTTGGTTTAGTTTGGTTTTGAGGGGGGAGGGTATTTTGGGTTTGGTTTTTTGTACAAATTTCTGTGTTGCTTACTCATGTATTTTCAAGTCCTTCTGGTTCTCTCTTTTTTAAGACTTTCCTTGCTTTATTGCATTCAGAGACAGGATAGGAAATCCCATTCAGCACTGGTGCATCACAGGCTAGAATGAAGTAGTAGTCATTCATTCATTGAATGAGTCAACCTGAGTTGCTACTAAATGACTCACAGATCAAGAAGCGGCGAGACAGGGAAAAAAAAGTAGTTCTGAAAAAAAAAGTAGGATGGACGTCAGCTATATTTGGGCAACTGTTTTAACCCAGTAACCTTTTGGAGCAGAGTAGTCCCACATGAAAACTGCCCTTCTTCCGTGGTTTGAAGAGAAAAAAGGAATCCATTTCCTCACCACTATAATACAATCCACATTACTCATCATTGCACCTGTTCCTACTGACTGCAGCTTGCAGTGCATTTTCATTAACTAATGCTCCTAAAAGCAACAGCGACCAATTTCACAGGAGGTTTTGGGTAGGTAACTGTATTAGTCACAATTCTGACTTAAGGCCTTTTTACTTCAGGCACAATCAGAAGCAAGGGACACAATTTCTGTTAGGAGAAGCTTGTCTGAATCAGCTCTTGAGACAGATAGCACCTGACTCCTTCCAAATCTGCTTCTGATAAACAGCAGCATTTACTGCTCTAATTGCAGTGTGACTGCAATTCGCAAGTGCAATCCACATTCAACACAGGAGACTTGGGATGTCCACAGGAGGCAGTGCAGTGTGTGACTCCTCAAGGAAGAGCATCCAGTTCTGGCTTCAGAATTGAAAGCAATACCTGTGTGGCAATCAAGGAACTGCAAAAATGCAGATCATATGCACAAAACGCAGTTCCTAAGTGTGAGCAACTCTACAGTTGTTGAAACTAGCCTAAAAGACATAGCAAGATTTGCACTACATCTTGTTAACTTGTACCTCTCTGTCCTATACTTCAACACCCAGTAGACACTGGTGGAAGCATTTTTTTGGGTCTCTTATTGAGCTGTACAGAAAATGGTATCATCAGCATACAAATATCACCACAAGTGATGCCAACAGGTGATGACTTTTATAGTGATTTTGTATAGCTGATCAAAGGTGCTTATTGCATGAGAAAGAGTGTTGGAATTTGGTTGGGCTGAGGCACATTGTTTTTCCTTATCTTACAGTTTTGGATACAGAGTTTGTACAGAGAGTGTTCAAGAGGGCCTGAGCTACAGCAAGAGCCTCAACATCTGCTGACCTGGGTTCATGTGTCTGCTCTGCACTGCAAAGATTCCATGACCCTGGAACTGCACACTGGCCAGTGAAAGGACCTCAGTGAAGTGAAGTGCAATAGAACAGAATTACACATATTCAAGTACCAGCCACAAACAGAACAATTACTGAATGGTCATGGTATAACAAGAGATAACTGTTAAGCATTTAACAGATTAACCTCCCTTTCACTGTCACCTTTGCCTCTACACTTCCGCCAGTTCAAGTGCAAGGGCAAATCAAATGCATAGAAAAAGTGACACAAATCATGTGTGGCAAAGATCTGCACCACAGAATCAGCCTAAAGTTCATTTCATTCCTCTTTCTGGCTGCAGCAGTAACCAGGAGAAAGAAGAAGAGAATGAATATATATGTATTCTGTACACTTTTAATTTTCCCTGCTACTTATTCTCCCAAATGGTGTGGCCCAGGAACTTTCTGAGCCTCCACCTGAATCCAAACTGCAATGGTTGATCTTCAATCTGGAATCTATCTTGCTTCAATTTCTCTAGTCCATCGTCATGTATTTCTACTGTTTGTCTTGAGAACCACTGTGGGAACATATTGTGCACCAAGTTTCTTTTTCAGCCCTCTATCCATTCCTGGCATTGCTGTCAGACTGCAGCTGTCTGTAGGTTTCTGCGCAAGCCAATCCAGATAATTTTGCTGTAAGAAGTGGATGGAGATCAGCATTTCCAGATTCCAGCACATGTTATGCTCAGGTAAGTGGAAAGAATTATCATCTGAATGTTCTGTCTCCCTACCTTAAGAAGAAAGCTTAGACAATACGATTCTTCATATTAGGTGAAATTAATTCCAGCAAATGTGTGTTGGCAGATTCACACAAGATCTGTGACAGAGTGAAAAACCAAGCTTGGGTTTCTCATTATCCTCTTTAGATCACTGTTAAAAGAGTTATCAACAACTTCTATTACCCTCCGTTCCTAAATAATCCAAAGTATTTACCTTTATTAGTCCAGCCAGTCAAATTAACTGTGTCTACAGTGTAAACAGGTTCTATTGTGGATAATCATTATCTCATTAATAAGCAGAAACTGTTGTAAACTCACTACATATTCAGGATGACAAATCTTTTACTTACCACTGTGCCTGTCTTGAAAAGGAGGTAATGGACTGTCTGTGTGACATCTGCAGCATGCATTAGGTTGTGATAAGGATTTTTGTGTTTGCTGTAGCCAACCTCCAGAGCTTCCACAAAAGACACCAAGGCAGAAATGGGAATCTAAGTAAAGCGGCACAGAATTAAAGAAAGAAAGAAAAAAACCAAAACCACACCCCAGCTTTATCGGCCAGCATTCATACAGGAGTATTTTGATAAGAAGTCCTTAAAGAGCTGTCTGTACTTCACAGACAAACAAAATGCTAGAACGTTTGAAACAGTCATGAGAGAGAGAGAGTGAATTCAGGATACTACTTCAAACTATTTTTTCCATTCATAATTATGTTTCATGTGAATCATTCCTACAAATAAATACACAGAAATAAGGATACTATGAAATGTTGTCTGGAACACACAAGTAAAAACAAGCACTGTATTGATTGCCATGGAGAAATATTTCTAAACAGATTGCAAGCAACTGTCTGTTACCTTCATAATCCACTGGAATATATCTCTGCTTTACTATTTGTTGGATCCTTGAAACCTGGGGGTTTTGAGGTTTCTGTGCTTTCTGGCACTGACCCCCTGGAGAACACTGCTTTTGACCTGAGGCCTTGGAGAAGGCTTCCAAATTTGACTGATGGAGTTGGAATCACAGATGTGTAGTTAAGTAGAAGTGTGTGCTTTCACATGGTGAAGGGTTTTAAATTTGACATTTTTATAATATAGTAATAAGTATGGGACAAGATAGAAGATTTTGAGTGGTGTCTCTTTCGGTGCTCATCTTCCATCTTCTTCTTGGTTTCAGGTAGTAGTTTCTGATTGGACAGTATATGCCACACTGAAAGTCATGGGAATTCAGTTATTGGGTTAAAAGTATAAATAATATAGGTGTTATTTCCCTACTGACTTTAGCTTTAAGAGACCTTGTAGCTGGCTGGATATCGCTCCATTTTGCTTGCTTCTAGCTGGTGCCTAGAAGTGTTGCTGAACATTCTGTATTTTGATAAGATTTAATAAACAGTCAAGCCCGAACACAAGAAAAACTGTTTCCTTTGTGTATTTTTTAATCCTTGATCCGAGTGAAAGTAGAAGAGACTCGAGACAAACCACTAACTAAGTGGTGCAAAAAACACCCACCACTGTTCCAAAACACAATATGTGAACCATCAAAACATACAATATGTAAAAAACCCCAATCGAATACCTTACACAGGACAATGTAACATTTCCCCAACAACCCACACCTGTTATGCCAAAATTGCAATGCAAATTAACCTACTTCATAAACAAAAGTCATACAATAATTTCCACATGAACCACTGAAACAGCTATTCACATTTAAGACTTTCTAATGAAACACATGATACAGCAAATGTTATATACTCAAGAGGAGTATCATTTATCAGACCTCTGGGTTTTCACAGCAAAATCCAGCCTGCCTGTCCTATGGGATTGCCATGGTTTTCTGACTCCAAGAGTAACTGAAATTACCTGACAAAAAGCAATTCAGGGGATTTCTAGAAAGGAACTATCCAGATAGTAACGTATGTAACTGATAGCATGGGTTCTCCAGTTTCAACTGCTCAGACAGGAAATACATTAAACGCTAAGGTTTCCATATTAAAGATCACTGCTCTTCTCCTCTTAGGTACATACAAGCAGAGGATGCACTTTTGAGGAGACATCTTGATGTCTCATCAGGGATAGGCAGTTCCTGAAAAGTTATAGGATCGAGACATCTGAAAACTCTTTCCAGTCAAAGTAAGTGGGAACCCCTGGGAAATGGACATGTCTAAATTTAGTCTAAATCTGTCCTCTTAGTTTAAAATTACTAGCCCTTGTCCTACTGCAACAGGCCCTGCTAAAAAGTTGTCCCCCCCTCTTTCTTATAAGTCCGCTTCAAGTACCAGGAGGCTGCAAAAACAGTCCCCATAACCTTCTCTTCTCCAGGCTTAACAATGCTAACTCTGTTGGCCTTTCCTCACAGGAAAGGTGCTCCAGCCCTCTGATCATTCCTGTGGCTCTCTTCTACAATGGCTCTAAAGGTCCATTTCTTCCCTGTGATGAGAACTCCAAACCTCGATGACCTGGATGCAGTACTCCAAATGGGGTCTCATGAGAGCAGAGCTGGGAGTAGAATAACCTCCTTTGACCTGCTGGCCAATCTCATTGGAATCAATTTGAATTTGCTTTCATATTCTCTTGTTTTCTTTTGTGCCTGCCTGCTTGGATGTCCTACAAAGCTCAGGAAAATGATACCATCATTCTCAGAGGATCAAATGCAGTATTTTCCACAGATTTTATTTGTACCCCTACCCAGTTCATGGTGCCTGACTGCAATTGAAAGAACTACTTACATCTCATCTTGCTTATTAGGGAAAGAGCAGAGTTTACAAATTCTTCAAAGATCACTAAAATTGCGTTTTTAATCGAAAAAAGCAGGATGAGAGGAAAGTTGAACAAAATTCAAGGGGAACAAAGATAGCCATCTTCTAACTACTGACCTTGAAACGGTTGATCAGATCATAGCGTGTGAGAAGTTCGTAGAAAATGAATTTCAGTGCATGATCCCCACTGGCATCATTTAGTGCAAATACATCAAAGGACCACTCATCTACATTCTGCAAGAGTAGGGAGAAAAGACAGTTATGGTCACCATTTTTACCATGATCATTCAATTTCTCTCACAATTTGAGAATTCCAGTAGTGATATAAATTTATAGTTTCTTTTTCAGTAAGTTCTTCATAATCCATTTAACCAATGCAGCATCATCAATGTACTTACAGTATCAGTATCGTGTGACTTGTGTTTAAGAAGCTTCCATTAAGAGCATGTATGCTGTTTGTTTATTCTAAACATGGCAACTCTTTACACTGGAATTTAATCACCAAAGGACAAATCCTAAAAGATAAAAATCCTGGTTTGCTTTAGTACCTGAGACATTGAGAGGGTTCTATTTGGGCTCATATGATACATTAAGTGCTAAAAATTGAATAAAATTCCAACCTCTATTACAGAAGAATAAATATCTAATTCCAGTTGGGAAAGTTACAGTCAGTTGTAAATGACATACTAGTGTTGCAGGCTGGTCAGTCAAGAGATCAAGGAGTGAAATTCACTTCTCAGCTCCTACATCTAAAGTTTAAGGTCTAACCTTCTTGCAGAAGTTTGAGTTCAAATCTCAAATGTTAGGAAAGGCTATGGGAGGTGACACCATTTATTATCTAGTAAGAGATGAAGAGAAACACTAATTCTTTCTAAATGCTCAATTTACTAGCTTCTTGAACTCCATCAGGCTTGGTGATGTGACTACTTTGCTAGGGAGCCTGTTTTGATTTCTTCAAAGTAAGTCCCATTTCAACCAAATCCATTACCAAACCCAAAAATATCCAGGCAAAGACATATTCTCAAAACAGTTTTGGAAAAAAAATATTCTAGAGTGCACAGTGACCAGGTAGGTGCTATTTCACTCTGAGCAAAATTAGTCAACTACTTTATTGTTATTGGTTTAACTTTTTAAATGATCACTCCTTTTTACAACCTAATCATTTGAAGACATAGAAAAAAGGGAAGAATTCTATTAGGCTGAAGTCAGCTGTGAGTAGGTCTTCAACTGTCTTGTTACTGCTGAGGAACTCAGAAGAAGAGGCACCATTATAGATATCTTCCCTCATAAGCTGGCTATGGAGTGTAGTTGCAAAAGAACAGAGAATTTACATCCCATTTGCAGGAGTGAAGCCAGCACTTGTCAACATGCAGTCGGAAAAAGGTGTGGGTGGGCACTTTGATTCTGTATTTGAAAGACAGGTTTGATCATTCTTCTTGCAATTCCTCCAGATCTTTTGATGAGTTCTACTATTCATGAAAAGGATACACTAACTGTAAATCTTTTCAGTGTGGAGAAATGCTGCAAGATGCTTTAATGAGTTTTACATTTAATACCCCTGTGTATTACCCCACTATATCACCTTTTTGTTCATCATTGCATGGCATGGTTGGATCACATGCAACACGTAATCTGCAAAGCTGCTGTGTAGGCAGCTGGTTGCCAGCTTCTCTGCCTAAATCAAGAATCTTGCAATTTTTCCATGGATTGAAGCTTTGTTTATTTTTCAGAATATTTCTGACTAATTGTTTTTACTCTGAAACCTCAAAACTCACAGAAGGGTTCATTTTCATAAAGTGATTGTCACTTCAAAGACCTGAAGCTGAACAATGCAAGAAATTCCCTTCTCCCAGAGCAACAGATCCTTTTCTTTCTCAGTCTCTCTCCATCTGTGTTTTCTGTCTTCCTTGTGGGATGTTGTGAGTGATTCCTAAATCTTCATTTTAATCACTGTAATCTAGAACAGAATTGCAACCTTCACAACCTGAAAATGGCCACAGTCTTGAATTGTATTCTTTCTTTTATTGAAAGGATAATCCCTTAGGACAGTTGATTAATATATGTGAACTAATTGTATGACAGAGAGAAGGAAAGGCCAAGTATTAAGAGCCCCCCTTTATCATGTAAAATATCACAGTACTATTTTGATGCTTTGTACAGACCCCCTTTAAGACCTCTTTATTTCGATTACCTTTAGCACTCCAATTACAGCTGGTGGGTAGCTCAAGCCGACCATATTTGAAGTACGCCTGTACATTCTACCAAGATGAAAAAGATAAAGCAACACATAAACAGAATTAAATGAAACTAAACAAATAATCAAAAACTCATAAGGCAACAGTCCATTACAGGAAAGCTGAAAACTCTAACTGGAATATGGACCTTTTTTCCTTCCATTTTGTTTCTAACTTGCTAATAATAGTGATACTATTCCTCTTATATAGCTTAATTTTAGGTTTTACACTCCCCAGTATCTCATAGCTTGATTACTGAGCTGAACATGAAAAAAAATTTGCCAGTACCAGATCTTTATCCGATTGAGAGGCTACACTCAAACAAAATACTCCCCATTTTCCACTGCACTTAATTGTACTGACTTTCAGTTCCCTTAGTCCTTGATGGCCTATATGCAAGCTAATTCTGAGTGTACTTCAGAAACCATTTGTATGCAATGAATCAACTCCAGCTGTTACTTTTGTCTGCATGTTTTCAAGATTAATATAAAACCTTTTGGGTGTTTGCCATGTGTGTGTGTTTCAGGCAGTGAGAGAAAAAGAACAAGGCAATAATCAGCATCTGTAACCATATTAAACAAAATATGTCATGTACCAGATTTTGATTATGAAGTGTATTTTAAACAGATTATAAACTGTGTACAAGTTTTTAAAGTAGTTTTCAGGACACACTGTGTTTAATGGGATTTGGTGAATGCAGAAACTCTAGCTAGAGACATAGTCATAGCTAGAATATCTTCCCACAGGTCTTCCTTTTTTTTGCTCAGAAGCACTGTAGGACTAAAGGGAAATGATGGAAAGCTCTCTTCTCCCATCTGAAATGATCCTGTGCAGTCTTCCTTCACTGCCATTTTTCTCTGTCATCTCCTGCACTCAGCCCTGAAAAAAGTCATTCCCCTTTGGAGACTTATATTCATACATTTCCAAATCACAGAATTTCTTATCCTTTCCTTTCTCTAGCCAGAGCTCCACAGCATTCTCTTAAGAGACAATTGAGGCAGAATCCCTTTCCCTTAGCTCAGGAGAGTCACAACCCTTCTCCAGTGCTACATTATATCTGAACACTTCCTTCTTTGGCTCACAGTGACCCAGGTCAACTGGAAAACAGCCTACTGAACCAGCTTCCTGCATTTACTTCCTTGTTGAGCAAGTCCCCCACTGAGAGTGAGGGTTAATTCTCAAGTAGCCTGTCAAACCTTGGAGAAATCTATCCCAAGGAGAAATTAGAGGTTTAGTCTTATTATATATATATAGTAAATTTGGTGCACAGATAAAAATATTGGCTATAGTCATGACAAAAGAGGCTTCTGTGTGTCTGTGTGGATCGCGGTCCACTGTCTTATCTGCATAACCTCCTGCACAGAGGGCTGTTAGGCTGTCACTGCAATTCTGATGAACAGTGAAAGGTGCTCTGCTCTTCCATTCCTCACTTGAATTTTGCAGTTACGAAATTAGAGATCTGAGAGCTGCTGTCTTCAGTTTCACATGCGCCAGCACTCCTGGCTCAAACAAAGATCAGGGAAGAGTGGTTACTTGTCAAGAAAAGGTAAGGTTAGAAGTGAGTCCAAATTGAAATGAATAAATGTTTTAAAGGACTAAAATGCTAAAATGAGTTTTAGCAACAGGTTGTGATGTAAATCACAAAAGGGAAGGCTGAGAGGACTAAATGTTTGGTTTTTTTAATCCTCCCTGAGTTCCAAAATTTTCTCATCAGTTTTGATCCATAGCTCATTCCAGCAATAATATGGTAATGGGTTTTATTCAATATCTTAGCACTTCTTCATAAAAAATATTAGACCACAGAGGTAAATGGAAGCAAGGGAGAGTTTGATCTGTCCAAATTTTAAATGCTGTAATTTCTGACCTAGGACTATGCAGAAGTGTATATTGTCTGTGAAAATCATACTAGGTGTGCTATTACACCTGTACTATAGTAAGAACAGAGGAGTAGATATTGTTTCAGTTTGCAATCTTTTACTAAATCCCAGGTTTCTAGGCGTTACCCAGATCTGTGTAGGAACATTAACAGAAGCACATTAACGTGTTCTTCATTCAGTAGTCTACTGCTAGTCCTCTGAGGTCTTCTGGCCTAAGGTACTCTCCTCCACCTCCTACCATTGTGCCATCACATGCTACAGGTGAAATCTGCAGTACCTGGGTAGTTACTAGAACAAAGTCATACATGACACTTTACCTTTCCACAAATATCCCAGCTTGCACTGCATGGACAATACTCCTGAACCGGGGTTTCTCCTCAGTCCTTTTGAGCATCATCCCCATTTGCCGCGTGAAGGTAGAAGCCAACCAGTCACGGACCTCTGAGGGCACAGAGTCAGACCGGATATCACTGAGTTCATCTTCTGTGTCCAGTAAACGCCTAGAAGGATGAGGAAACAGAAGGGTAAACACACTTCCTTAGAGAGCACTA
Organism: Sialia sialis; assembly: GCA_009812075.1. Taxonomy (NCBI): domain Eukaryota; kingdom Metazoa; phylum Chordata; class Aves; order Passeriformes; family Turdidae; genus Sialia; species Sialia sialis. The sequence goes on along the minus strand of VRYO01001463.1, from coordinate 96,751,656 downwards.
CAACATCATTAACAAAAAAAGAAACTCACATATATTCCAATTAAAGCAGCTGTTGAAAGTCTTTGATTCATCAGCCTAATAAAACACAATAGTACAAGTCTTCAACTGTTTGTTTATTCTCTCATGTACTCACATTTCAGATTGTGAAACTCACTACTTGGCTGAGAAACAAGAAGTTCCAGCCTTCTGAACCATGTTGTATGATCATCTACTGACTTCACATCTTCAGCTCATCAATATTTCTGAAGTTTCTGCCTTTCAAAGATAATTTATGGCCATTTCTAGGAATTTCTAGCGTCTGAGTTAGTAACATACAGTCCTCTCCTCTCCCATTCTGATAATCTGTGTTGACTCTACAAGTCCATTTATCACTGGATAAATGGCATGTAACCAAGAGGGGGAACTCCTCTGCAACATCTTACCAATCTATCTCAATCAAGAGTAATTTTTTTTTCCTTTCAAAGACATGGTACAAGTGAAAAATTTAACATTATTGAAAAGAAATAGTTGAGTAGAAATTTAGAAACTATCAGAAAAAGTAGGACACAATTGCTACGAAAACATTTCTCTGAGAAAAAGTGTATTACATTTATGACTGGTTTTGATCTCCTTCCCTTTTCTAGGAAACTTAAAGAAGTGTTTAAATTAATGATTGCAGATCTGTTCTACACAGAATACAATACTCTAATGATTAAAGCCATATTGTCTGTGAGTAATAAATCTTGGCTAACCAGCTTTCACAATTCACATGTAAATTACAACTAGTGCTATATATAAGAATGCTGATGTGTCTAGTTAGCTCACCTGGTTTCATCAATGTATACTGATTCAAGAACAGTCGCTGCATATTCCAAATTCTTCTTTAGATCTACAGCTGAAGCTTCCCCTCTCTCTAATTGCTTTACCAAAGACCGCAATCTAAAGAAAAGGAAAACAAAAATCGGATTAGTAGAAAGCAAAATAGGTTAAGAGTGAGTGTTAGTTCCCAGGATGAGACTTAGCATACAGCTTCACAGATGAAAACTTCTGGAAATCTACAAGTTTTTTGGAGTTTTTTTCATGTTGACACATGAAATCAACAAGTCCATGAGTTATCACAGAATCATACAATTACAGAATGATAGAATATGCTGAGTTGGAAGGGACCCATCAGTATCACTGAGTCCAACCTCCAACCCTGCACAGGACACCTCATGAATCACACCATATGCCTGACAATGTTGCTCAAAGGCTTCTGAACTCAGACTCCTTGAGTCCTGTCACTGGTCATGAGAGTGAAGAGATCAGCATCTGCCCCTCCACTTCCCCTGGTGAAATTGTTGAAGACTGCAATGAGATCTCCTCTTGGTCTCCTCCATCTGATCACGTGGCTTTAGTCACTCATTATAAGGCTTCCCCTCCAGACCTTTCACTGTACTTGTGGCCCTCCTACAGACACTTACTAATAGTTTTATATTTTTCTTATATTATGGTGCACAAAACTGCACACAGTACTCAAGGTGAGGCCATACCAGTGCAGAGCAGGGCAGGACAATCACTTATATTAATCACCTTTCTGTTCCCTACTCAAAACTAAAATAAGTTAAAATAGAAATCACTTAAAATTTAACACAGGAGATAAGAGAGAACAATTTCAATCCAGCCATAAGAAGGAACTTCTTGAATAGTATCTGTTAACAAAAGATTGTTATGTATATTTTTGATGTACACATGCAAAACTCTATTAGAGTATACTTAGAAACAGTGTTGTAGAAATATTATACAAGGTTAGGAGATGCTATGATTTTCATTAGATCAAGCAGCCACTCTTAGACTATCCCATGTATGTTAAACAAAACTCACAACTTTCACATCCAAACAGTAAGCATTGATTCATATGCTCCTCATTTCTTCATTCTGTGAGTCTGCAGATATGACCCCTTAAATAGCTACCAGAAACATTGTACACAAGCCACAGGAGTTAACATTACAGAAAGAACATGACCTTCGGCTCTTTTTGACTTTTATTTAATTGATATAAGTACCTGGTAGCTTTATGCTGCAATTAATTCAAAAATCACATTCAATAACAGCACAGCGAGTAATGATTGTTTCATGGAACCAACATCCTTCAAAGGTTATGCAAAGTATTATGTGCGTCAATCATTTAGAAAAACAGAAGGCTGCTGTTTCTCACACTATCATGTGAAAAAAATACAGTCTTTATCTTACCATCCATTATCTCTAACTATTGCTGATTCATTGAGTCACAGCAGCTGCTCCCAATTAATTGTACTAAATAAGAGCCTGGTGATAGTTTGCCTTTAATGTATTCCATGTATCTGTTTGGGTTTTTTTAATAATCCTAAATGGACTGAAGGGATTCCAGGCAAATTTATTAGCTGAAAAATTCTCCTTCAAGGTGGCTGAAATTATTTTGAAGTTCAATCAAATTCACCTGTAGCACTTAGGAGCACAGTTGAGTGACAGCTTGGCAGTGCTGGGTTAACAGCTGGACTCAATGATCTTAGCAGTCCAACTCATTTGTGATAACATTACTTTGAGAGCCAGCTCAAATAGCCTTAAAAAAATTAAAATCAACAACAAACTTTATAAATGACAAAAACAGTAATCAGAAGTAGACCTGACTGCATAAAAGATGGCTTTGGTATACACAAACAAAAAGATGAAGAGGGACTTCTAAAGTTCAGAAGATAAACATCTGCTGAACTGAAATACAAGACCCTGCCTTCTGATCTTCAGCACATTCCTCACTCTCCTCTGGAAAACTACCATAATTACTGGTAAGAAGTTCTTACTAAGTTTGAGAGGCAATGAACCATATCAAAGAATTCCTATACAGAAATAGGCGTGCATCTGCCATCTCTCTGTTATATACAAACTTGATAAATCTGATATTCTGAAAGTCATATCAAAGTTAAAGAGCATGTGCAGACTATCTAAGCACGAGCACATAGAGGGTCTGACAGATGCCCTGTAACAGTATTTGTCTGCCTGTTGGGGTATAAAAAAACTGTAAAGCCAATATACAGGATACTTTACACTGTCCAAAAGTATCCAGAGCAGACTACATGTGGTTATGCATGTAATGCACAGATGTCTCCACAGTTTGCATAGCAAACCCTTGAAACCCATTCCAACTGAGGACTGATGGGAGAGGTACAACATACACAGGAAGTAACTCAGAAGCTCACCATCCTTTTTACAACAGTCAGCAGGTATTATTCATTCCACAGTCTGCCACATCTTAATATAAGGTTCTGCATATATATAATATATATACCACTGAGGAAACAACACAACCTCATGTAACTCATGTAGTAATACTCAAAATGAAACTGAAAACAAAATAACTAGTAGCCTGTGACACAATCAGTTTTTATTAGGCTGGATAGCTGTCTTCTGTCAATACTTTTGCATACAAAAAAATGCAAGTCACAACATTCAGAGGAAATAAAAACATGTTTTCAAGGAGCAAATACACAGTACTGCTACACCATCATTTTATTCAAAAAAATTATATGCAATTTCCCAAGTAATTGCTTGGACTTTTTCACATTTCCTGAAATATCCTTCTTCCTTTGAACAAAAATAGGAGCATTAAAAATTTTAAGTAATCAATCTTTGTATTAAAAGCATGAAATTTCAACAATGAAAAGTTCAGTTGTCTTGGCAGGATGGTGAAAAGCTTGTTTCTGCTCACCTTGAGCCACATAAACTTTTGACAACATTAGTCATCTATAAGTGAAATTAAATAGTTTAGGTTTTCACTTCCCATTTATAAATTGCTTCATGCCTATTGAAGCAAGTCCTGCACTGGAAACTTTAGCAAACTTTGGCTTACTGAAGGATTTTCAATGAAACAACAGCCTAGGTACTTCCTTCGCACCAGGTCTGTAAAGCGTCCTTGTCTCCCTCTTCCACTACTGAAAACTCTTAAAGGATGTGCACTCCTCCAATATGCAAACACTTCCCCCATTCTCAGGCTCTGAACTTTCCAAACTGAATGAAAAAATATAAGCAGTTAAAAGGATTGGCCATATTTTGATTTTTTTAAATTCAAGTCAACTGCTTCACCTAGCATGAACTTTTTATAGAGATCAGATTCTCATGGAAGTCACTGGAGATGAGTATCAATGATAAACCACTAGCCTGTCATATACTTCCTTAAGAAAGGGAGCACTGGCATTTCAATGTGCCTGCCTTCCTCCACTAGTGAGAGAAATGAGCCAGGAGATTATTTTAGGGGGTCATTGTGGTTTCAGATGGCTAAGATGAGATGAGATGACTCATTCCACTGAAAAAATGTGAGAGGATAGATTTCAGATGTGAGAAACAAAGAAAGGCTGCTATATTCTTTTTTCATAACCTGCAATCTTCTAATTGGTATTTCCCAAAGCAAGACTTCCTGCTGCCAGACTAATTCTTTTTGAGATGTTAGTGTGAATTAGTTTTTCGGGGAAACTGTTCAAACACAATACAAACATTGAATTTGTTGACAATGACATCAAAGACAACAAATGGACTCTTCCAGAATTAAGCATTTTCAAGTCACCCTTGCTTTTTTTTAAGATAATCCCTCCATTATAACACATCAGACACTAATCTAACAATTTTTAATTTGCATCTTTAAAAATAGGTACCGGAAATAAACTGTCTATAAATATATTTAATATACAATAAATAGATAATATATTATACATATAATAAAACTGTATGCAATAAGATCACCTGCCCTAGACTTAGGAGAGCAGACTCTGGCATCTTTGGGGACCTGTGTTGCAGAGTCCCCTGTGTTAGTGCTCTGGCAAGCAGAGGGTCTCAAGAAAACTGGCTAATAACCAAGGATGTCCTCCTCCAAGCTCAGGAACAATGCATCTCAACAAGAGGACATGGGGCAAAAATGCAAAGAGGCAGCCATACATGGATAAGGAGCTGCTGAGCACCTCAGAGATATAAATGTAGTTTACAGAAGGTAAAAGCAAAGACATGCTAAAGTGTAGTTAGAATTTAGTCTAGCCAGAGATGTCAAAGATGGTAGAAAGGGCTTCTAAAGGCATCTTGCTAACAAAAAAATGACTAGGAATAATGTGGACTCTTACCAAAAAGGAAGTGGGAGACCTGGCTATTTGGATAAGGCTGGAATATGGAGAAGACTGAGGTTCTCAATGAATTCTGTGCCTTCGTCTTCAACAGCAAGTGGTCCAGCCACCCCATCCAAGTCATGAAAGGAAAATGCAAGGGCTGAAAGAATGAACACCATAAGCCCACTGTAGGAGGGAATAAAATTCAAGACCATCTAAGCAATCAGAATGTGCACAAGTCTATGGGATCTGATGAGATTCATCCATGGGTCCTAAGAGAACTGGTAGATGAAGTTGCTAAGCTACTATCCACCATATTTGAGAAATGGTGGCAATCAGGTGAAGTTCTTGATGACTGTGTGTTGATTTGGCATGGCCTGGTTTTAGGTAGCGAGGTGGGGGAAAGAGGTAGGGGCACAGAGGTGGCTTCTGTGAGAAGCTGCTGGAAGCTTCTGCCACGTCCGACAGAGACAATCCTTGACAGCTCTGAGGATGGGCATGCTGCTGGCCCAATTAGAGAGGTTGGTAATGCCTCCATTATGACATATTTAAGAAAAAAAACCAAAACACAAAAAAAATTCCTAGCACAGCCAGCAGTGATGCCATCTCAGCATGGCCTGCAATGAGCCTTGCCTGCCTGACTGTCCCTGGCCAGCCATGCTACAGGCAGAAGGGCAGGGGCAGTGCCGGTGGCTTCTCCTTCCCAGTGCCCCACATGAAGAGAGACATGAAATAGCTCCAGAGTCACAGCAGCCATCACTGCCCCCACAATGGCAGCAGGGCCACCTGGCCAGCAACAGAAAGATAACAGGAAACTTCTTGACATAGAACCTAGATGAGATCGACCTCTCAGCGCTGCAGAATTTTGCAAGAATCTTTGAATTAGTGTAACTTGTTGGCAGTGATACTTATAAACAGCAGTTTTTCTTCTAGTCAGAGAAGAGGAGGAAGTGAGGACATGAGAGAGAAAACAACATGGAGACATCAAGGTCAGTGGAAAAAATGGAGGGGGAGGAGGTGCTTCAAGCATGGGAGTTGAAATTCCTTTGCACTTGCTGGTGAGGACCATGGTGAAACAAACTGTCCCCCTGTAATCCATGCAGTCCCTGGGGGATGCAGAGATCCACCCACAGCCCATGGGAAAAGTGCTCACGCTGGAGCAAGTGGATGCCAGAGAAAGCTGTGATCCAGTGGGAGACCCAAATAGTGAGTGAGGGTTGCTGCTCCTTATCTAGAGAGAGAGGGCCGCTTACTTCCAAACTAGAACAGCCTGTTGTTAGAAAACTGCACACTGTGGACGACTGACCCACATCACAATTTTGGGAAGACTATTTGCCGTAGGAGGGACCTCATGATGGGCCAGAGGAAAGACTTGTCTCTGAGCAGACAGAAGAAGATCTCAAGTGACAAACTAACCAAAACCCCTCATCCTGTCTCCCTGCACCATCGATGGGAAAAATGGAAGGGCTAGGGGCAAAATCATGTTTTACAGGTTTATTTTACTTCTCATTATCCTCCTCTGACTGTGTTAATAATAAATTTACCTTATATCTTTAAATTTTATCCTGTTCTATCTTTAGAGTGTTTTTCTCCCAATCCTTATCTCAGCTCATGAGCCCTTCATTATTTTTTTTTTCCCTCTGCTCTGCCCAACTATAGCAGAGAAGAGTGAGCAAACAATTTTCGTGGGTGCCTGGCATCTGGCCAGTATGAAGCCATGACAGATTGAAAAAAAGGGAAATGTAATCTCTATTTGGAAAAAGGGGAAAGTAGAACACGCAAGGAGCTACAGAAAATTCAGTCTCACATCTGTGCCAAGCAAGATCAAGGAGCATATCCTCCAGGAAACTATGATGGTAAACAATGAGATGACTGGTGATAACCAACATGGCTTCACCAAGGGGAAATCATGCCCAACAAGTTTGATGGCTTTCTATGACAGGGTTACAGAGTTGGTGGAAAGGGACAAAGCAACTGACATTATCTACCTGGACTCATGCAAAGCCCTCAACACTGTCCAGCATGACTTCCTTGTCTCCAAACTGGAGAGACAGGGATTTGATGGATGGTCCATTCAATTGATAAAGACTTAGCTGGATGGCTGCACCCAAACAGTGGTGTGGTAATGGCTCATTCTCCACATGGAAAACAGTGACAAGTGGTGTTGGGGCTGACACTGTTCAACATCTTTGTTGGCAACATGGACAATGAGGTTGGTGCACCTTCAGCAAGTCCACTGATGACACCAAGCTCTGCGGCAGCGCAGTCAATATGATGGAGGGAAGGAATAGTGCCATCCAGAAGGACCTCAACAGGTTTGGGATGTGGGCCAATGCAAACCTCATGAAGTTCAACAAAGTAAAGTGTAAGGTCCTACGCCTGTTTTTGGGGCGATCACAGGAGCACCTACAGGCTGGGCAGAGAAGTGATTGAGAGAAGTCTGTGAAAAAGTGCTTGGCTGTGACAGGTGATGAAAGACTCCACATGGGCCACCAGTGTGTGCTCACAGCTCAGAAAACTAACTGAATTCTGAGCTGGATCACAAAGAGCACAGCCAGCAGGACAAGGGAGCTGATTCCCCCCATACCCTGGTTTTGTGAAACACCACCTGAAATACTGCATACAGTTCTAGTTTCCCCAACATAAGAAGGACATGGATCTCTTGGAACAAGTTCAGAGGAGGGCTACAAAGTTGATAAGGGGACTAGAATCCTTCCCATATGAGCACAGGCTGAGAAAGTCACGGCTGTTCAGCCTGGAGAAGAGAAGACTGCATAGAAATTTCATATCAATCTTCCATTATCTGTAGGGGACCTACGGTAAAGTTGGCAAGGGACTCTTCATCAGGAACTCTATCTAGAGATAAAATGAGGAGTAATTGGTTCAAAGGGGAGATCACTGGGTTAGATATACAGAATAAATTCTTTATTGTAAGTGTGGTGAGGTACTGGAACAGGTTGTCCAGAGAAGTTATGGATGATCCATACTTGAAAATATTAAGAGTGTGGTTGCATGGGGGCTCTTGATGAGCAACTTGATCTAGGAGTGTCCATGATTAGGAAGGAAACTTGAAACATGTCCTGGTTCCAGCAAGGACACAGGGAAGATTTTTGCTGTAATCCACATGGAACATGATTAGAACCTGGAGGTTACTCCGTATCATTTCACATCATTATCAATTTTACTCCTTTTTGTCCTGAAAAATGCTATTGTTATAATTATTAATTTTCCTACACCAGTCGGAGTGCAATCACCCTGCTGTAGGCAAGGTTTTAAGGCTGCAAACCACAAAGCTCATTGTGAGAAAAAGCATATTTTATTGGATCACCTAAAACAGCTGAAGGGAAAGAAAGTGTACTATTAACTTAAGAAACCTCAGGTCTCAAATACTCTGCCTTTTCTCCAAATGGTCTATTAAAGATGCTGTCCTTTTCCTTTTAAAACATGGGTGCTTATACACAGGTGACATGTGATCACCCTCTTGAGTAAATGGTTAGAGACTTTCAAAGTTTTGAGTAGTAGCTGCATGCAGAAACAGACTGAGAGAGATATCAGTACTAGCACAACCTTTACTAAACTTTGGGGCTTCCAAGTACCACTGATACTGTGAATGCTTTAAAGACATAAAAAAGCCTGTAATGTTTTTGGATGCTATATCTGTCTAATAAGAGACCCCAAAGCCACAGGAAACCAGTCTTTATTGGGTGCAATGCTTATCCCCACACCTTTTTACTACTAGAAATTGAAGAGCAGAAATCTACTGCAATAAATTGCACTAGCAAAAAGGGATAAAACCTTCCCAATCTGGTTGTGTTACGTATTCCTTACATAAGCTCCTTCTTTTGGTATTTTGACCCATTTTCCTTCAAAGGTCTTTAAAATTATGTTCATTTTTGTGAATGTGCTGCTGCTAAGCTGCTAAGACTGGGTATTCGGTTGTTGTTGTACTCCCAAACATGAGCTCTTTATCAGTGTGTCTTGCCAGTGTCGTTCCTAACACTATATCTGTTCTTTTATCCCATGAGCAGATTGCTTTCTTTTAGTTATTTTAACACCATGTTTTATGATTTGAGAAAGCAAATAGTAAATTTGGTCAAAAGGACAAACTCATAAAAAGACAAAATGAAAAATCTGAATTATAGATAAAAATCCAAATGTCAAACACTTGTATTAAAATGAGTCCAAGAGCTATGGAAATTCTCTTCAAGACTGTTTCTTCTTAAATCCTTGGGGCTACATGTATAGAACAGATGCATGAGAATGGCAGGCAGTTATTACCATGCTTTTTATGCCTTCCTAACATCTGATACCCAAGGTTAATGGTTAATTGTCACTAAACTGTCAATAAAGAGAAGCAGAGTTAGAGTCATTACTCATTCAACACCCCTTAATTTGAGATATTTACAGTTGCAATCAGTCTCCAGCCTCCTCTCCTGATGGCAAAGCCTGCAAGTCAAAACAATAATACATCCACAGCTAATAATTAACTTCTGTACTAAAATTTTACTTTTTCCAGGGGACATAAATTTTCTTTTCTATTACCTATAGAAAAACTGATGTCTCTTAGCTAGAAAAGATCCATTTTGTATAGATTGAAGAAAATCTTATTTCAAGATGTATTTCATTATAACTAGCTGAGAAAAAGATTAATTGATTCCTCTAACAGAAAAGACAAGCAAAATAAAAGATAATTTTAAAAGCATTTTTCACTGTCAACTGAACAAGTAATCTTTGCGTTATTTTCTCTATCATATTTCAACAGTGAACTATTCAGAATAAAGCAATATATTTCCTAGCCTGCCATGTCAGACTCACTTGTCATGAAACTCTCCTGGTGAACAACATGGTTGAACACACTTCTACGGGTTAATAAGTGCTTTCAATTACATTAAAAACCTCACTTTATTCCTGCCCCAAATTTAATCACTGCTGACTATCTTGGTGCATTGTTGTCTTTTCATTATGTAAAATAGAACAGAGATCATAATTAAGGGTCAAAGGATTCTAGCCCATGCGTTGGCAGAGCTGATTGAGAGGGTTTTGAATTAGGTTTGAAGGGGGAAGGGGATTAAGCCAGGGTCTCCAGAGAGGAGCCTAAGTCAAGCCAGAGTCAGGGGTGAAATCAGCAGCCCAGCTGAAGTGCGTGTACACTAATGGACACAGCATGGGTAACAAACAGGAGGAGCTGGAAGCCATTATACAGGAGGAAAACTGTGATGTAGTTACCATCACCAAAATGTGGTGGAACAACTCGCCTGACTTCAGGGCTGCCATGGATGGCTACATGCTGTTGAGAAGAGACTTCAGCCTATTCAGGATGCTGATTCAGAGAATATCTTGGGAAACAGCCCTTAAAACAAGGGAATCCAGGAAGAATGGAATCACTTCAAGAAAGAAATCTTCAAGGCACAGGAGCAGGCTCTTCCTAGGTACTGAATGATGAGCTGACAGAGAAAATGACCAGCCTGGATGGGAAGGGAGCTTTGGAAGGAAGCTAGGGGAAAAAAGAGGATGTGTCACATCTGGAAAAAGGAGCAGGCAAATCAGGAAGTGTTTAAGTGTATCGTTAGTTATGCAGAAAAAAAATAAGAGGCAAAAGCTCAATTAAAACTTAATATGGCCACTTTTGTAAAGGATAATGAAAAAGAGTTTTATCAACACATAAACAGCAAAAGGAGGGGCAAGGAGAACCTTGTTTAGAACCTTGTTTCTTTATTGGATATGGTGGGAAATATAGTTATCGAAGATGACATGCTTAAAACCTTTTCCTCCATTTTCAACAGTAAGGCAGGTGTTCCTCAGGACAGCTAGCCTCCTGAGATAGTGGACAAGGACAGGGAGCAGAATAGATCCCCTGTAATCCAGGAGGAAGCTGTTAGTAACACACTGAGCCACTCTGATGCTCACAAGTCCATGGGGCCTGATGGTATTCATCCTGAGTGATAAGCTGGCTCACGAAGCTTCTCTCCATCATTTATTGTCAATCCTGGCTCAGTGGGACATCACAGATGACTTGAAGCTGGCCAGTGTGATGCCCATTCATAAGAAGGCCAAAAGCAGGATCCAGGGATCTACAGGCCTGTCAGCCTGACTTCAGTGCCCAGCAATGTTATGAAACAGTTAATCTTGAGTAGAATCATGCTGGACCTGCAGGACAGGCCAGGGATCAGACCCAGCCAGCAAGAATTTAGGAGGGGCCAGCCATGACCAACCAATCTGATCTCCTTTTATGACCAGGTGACCCACCTGGTGAATGCACGTAAAGGCTGTGGATGTTGTCTACCTGAACTTGAGCAAGGTCTTTGACACTGTCTCCCATGGAATAACCCTGTCAAAGCTGCAGCCCATGGCTTGGACAGGAGCACCCTCCACTGGGTTAAGAACTGGCTGGATGGCTGGGCCCAGAGAGTGGTGGTGAGAGGTGCTGCATTCAGCTGGGGATCAGTCACCAGTGGTGTCCTCAGAGATCTGTGTATGGGGCCAGTCCTGTTTAATATCTTTATTGATGGTCTGGCTGAAGGGGCCCAGTCTACCATTAGCAGATTTGCAGATGACACCAAGTTGGGTGTGAATATCAATGTGCTGGAGGGTAGGAGGGCTCTGCAGAAAGACTTGGACAAGACATATAGATGGAATGAATCCAAAAATATGAAGTGTAACAAGATTAAATGCCAGATCCTGCACTTTGGCCACAACAACCCCCTGCAGCGATATAGGCTGGGACAGAGTGGCTGGACAGTGCCCAGACAGAAATGGACCTGGGGATACTGATCAATGGCAGACTGAACATGATCCAGCAATGTGCCCCCATGGCCAAGAAGGCAATGACATCCTGGCCTGGATCAGGAGCAGGGAAGTGATTCCTTTTCCGTACTCAACACTGGTGAGGCCACACCTTGGGTGCTGCGTCCAGTTCTGGGCCCCTCAGTTTAGGAAGGATGTTGAGATGCTGCAGCATGTTCAGAGAAGGGCAACAAGGCTGGTGAAGGGTCTGGAACACAAGTCCTATAAGGGGTGGCTGCGGGAGCTGGAGTTGTTTAGCCTGGAGAAAAGGAGGCTCAGGAGAGAGATCTTTTGACTCTCT
>VRYO01001463.1:96720066-96738488 GCA_009812075.1 Sialia sialis | reverse complement strand
ATGGCACTCAGTGCCATGATCTAGGTGGCAAGGTTGTGTTAGGTCATAGGTTGGACTTGGTGATCCCAAAGGTCTTTTCCAACATAGCTGATTCTGTGACTCTGTGAATAATTTTGATATATCTCTTCCTGAAACTTTCAAACATTTTGATGTTTATCTTCTAATTTTTAAGACATTTAATCTTTCTTGCTTCCCAACTTCCTACACAACCAAGCAAAATAGCTTTTTACACAAAATGTATTCTCAAATACATTTTGAGAAATATTTACAAATTCTCTGTAGCATAGATGGAGTAAAAGCATATTTACTACATATCACACAATTTTAAACCTCATTTTTAAAGAAGATTTAATAGCAGTGTATGCCTACTATAAACTATAGTTTGAAAGAAAGCAGCAGAAAGCTTGAGTAGACACCGTAACAGCGAAATCAATTTAAGAAAGATGTCAAAAAACAGGCTGTGCAATTTTGTTTGCAATCATGATTAATAAAATAGTGAAAAGATAAATTTTGAGAAGGTAGACAGGCTCATCTTAGCAATGTGAAAGTGAATTACAAATATATTTTACTATTTTATGTTGTGTTCACTATGTGTCTGACTTCTGACGTGATGAATGTCTGCAAGTCTGGCTGAAGGGCTTGAGAATTATTTACTGCTGTTTAATAAAACAAAATAAAGGGGCTCTAACTTTTTTTTTTTCCTAGAGTAAAAATAAAAAATATCATATTGACCGATTAAGGGGTTTGAACCCACAGATTACCAACATATTGCTGAGAAGATCAAAGACATTTTTATTAACCAGGAAAGTAATATACGTGCAGGGAAAAATCTTTAGTGTACATGTTCATATATTCTTGCATTTTCTATTTATGTACTCTGAAAAAGAATGCTTATTTATTCTTACATTCACTATCACACTCTGTTTCTAAATATATATTAGTTATACATACGTTACATGAAGAACATTATAGACAATGCTATAAACGCTCTCATCCAGCACCTGGTAGACAATCCTAACAACCTGAATAGCACTTCGGACTAAATATTGCAGGAGTTCACATCTTCCAAGCACTCCATAAAGAAAAAGCTCTTCTAGTCTCTGAGCAGCTCATAGGATTAGATGTACTTTAGGTTTTTAACAACTTGTTTTCCAGATGTTAAATGGCTCTAAGGATTAGATGCATTTTATTAAAACCAACATGTCCCAGCTTTGAGCTGGAGTTATCTACAACATGAAACAGTGTGTATTCCACAAATCATCAGAGAACAGAAGGGCACCATTGAAATCACCAGATTAAGGCAAGTGTAAGCACAGATTTAACCTAACATTTTTCTTTCTCTAAATTCCATAGAAATATCTCCTTCAGAGACAGCTGTTTTCATATTTCCATTCAGCTTTGCAGTGGTGGACAAAAAATTAACAACCCATTTAAAAACAACCAAAAAATAAGTACAGGTGAAAGAAATTCTTCTCTATATACCCTGCTATTAGCTGTGTTTTATGTCAAGCCAATCACTTAGTACTTCAGTAGAGCAGACTTACAACTGTCTGGCTCCCAACTGCTTGCTTTTGCAACTCCCTCAGCTGATGAACAAATCCTTCCACCTTCCAGGACTGTGTGGTCCCAGCTGACCGTGAACCAGGTGCATCAGCATGGAAACAAGAGGCAGCACTGATCTCAATGAGACAGCCCTGATGAGTAAATCCTCCACAGAGAGGAGAGTAAGCAAATTACTTTCCAGGGTCAAGGAGCAGGTCCCAGGATTAAATACAAATCTCCAAATAAATCTTTGGACCTCTTTATTTTTTTGAAAAAAACTATGAAGTTCCTGTATTTTAAAAGAAACCTCTGCATCTCTCTAAGCATAGAAGATGACAGAAAAATGCAGTACAAAGACGATTGTTTATAATCTTAGAAAAACAGAAGGGGGATCCAGGTCCTCATTCCCTCAACTGCAGAGAGACCAAAATTTATCAGTATTACTAAGGAATTAGCTGTCTCATAGTGATGTTATTACTTTCTTAGCATGTTTGAGGTTTACGTTCCATTTTTGTGGCTGCATTTTTAAATTAAAAGGTGCCTGGTCAGAAGTTGAGTCATAACCTAATGTGTGACAGCAGTAGAAACTTTTAAGTGTGAACCATTAACTATACAACTAATAATACCTAACTCTTACCATGCATTCTAGTAAACTATGTTTTCTTGAGAATTACTGGATTTAAATTTCATGTCAAGTAAACAGCAGGATGTGTGTAGGTCAAACCGTATACCCCATTGACAAGGCATTTGTCTTTTTTGTCACACATAAGCCATTATCACTTATGACAACTTTGTAGGCTCAGAAGAGTTAATTCCCTCCACTGCGATACTGAACACTGACTGAATTTGTTACTCTAGTTTGAAAGATCCGTATTACACAAAGATGACTGCAACAAGACATAAAACACTGGTATTTATAAGCTGAGTAAACTGAACTTTTTGAGCTGTACAGAATAAAGCTGGTCAATTACTGAGAGTTGAAACTCCTCCAATACCTGTAGCTTCAGTCAATCAATGGTCTAGTCCATGGACAAGTCAGCATATATGCTGTTGACAGACACCTTAGAGGATGATAACTAATTGATCAACCTGACAGTGCAGATGGAGCAGACCTGTCTGAAATCTTTGAAAAAGTAGCCAAAATGAGACTTTCTGAGCTCTCCTGAACTGCAGCAGGCAGGCAGTTCCCATCTGAGTGGGGCACCCCTCAGAGTGAGGAGTGAGCTCTCAAGTTTTTGTACTTGGAGGATCGATGAACAATGAAGAATCCTGGGCCAATATCTTCACTCTTCAATACTCAACCCTTAGCCCATTGGGGAGATACAAAGGCGAGGTTCAGTATTTAATTTACCTTCAAGGGAATTTTTCATATGTACCTTGCTTGCACTGACCTGTTATGTTTGTGTGCATGCACATGTGCATATGCTATATCCAAGCTGGGAGAAATATTGCTTTCTTAGATTTTTAAGTACCTTCAATATCTAAGTTAGACCTGTAAGTAAGTATAAGTCATAAGTTAAAAGCTAAGCAAAATGCTGCTAAGTGTTGTTCTTTTCTAACTTGCTACGTCTAACTTATAAATTAGGTTAAATGCTGTTAAGTGTTATTCTTCTGTTGAATTGTTACAGCCAAGTTATAAGTAATGTTATAAGTTAAATTAGGTTTAAGCTAAGTGCTGTTCCTTTGTTAGCTTGTTAAGGTTAAGGTGTAATTTAAGGCTAAGTATTATTAAGTTTGAGTGCCATATTCCTCTTTATTCTTGCCCTCACTGTCCTTTTGTCACACACACTGACTGGATTTTGTTTCATTGGGTTTTTTCCTTGGTGCACCACTGTCTAGTAAGTAATAGATTGAATCTTGCCAACAAAAGTTGTTATGCTGTAGTTTAATATTTAATCATTTTTTACTTATACCCTTACCAGTGATCTTTTAAGCAATCACACTCATTCATAACAGATACTATTGCAACTCACTGGCTACTGATGCATAAAACACCACCCTGCTCAAATCTCTCTTCCTCACAGTCAACTGACTCTTCACAAAAGAACCCTCCTTCATCAAATTCAAATATCTCACACACCACTTAAGAGGGAAATAGTGCAGTGAAGGGCTAAAGGTGCTTTATTCCAGTTTCAGTCTCTGCCTAATTTTGCCTTTTTCCTGTGAAAGCATCAGGAGAAACCTTTGGAATCTCTGGTCCCAAGGACACAAGGCTGTCCTTCCCACCACCAGTGGAGAGGACGAGTGAGACACCAGCAGCTGTTTAGACCTGTGTTGCCTCCCTCAGCTACTCTTTGTCCTGATTCCCCAGCTATCCGAGACCCCAGAGACTAAGGAAAAGCTTTCCTCCGGTAGCTTAAAAGTTGACAAGAGAAATGTTTCACTTGAGCCTCCCCTTTATGCAAAACAGAAAATACTGTTTTGAGTGACATTTACTAGATTAAATCTGCAGTCAAAAGCAAGTTTTGGATTTGCAGTTTGCCCTGTTTGAAAAATAAAGGAAATTCTATAATTTTCACTTCAGCAGCCTCCTTCCAAATAACTTTTTAAATCACTGACATACTAGAGCTTACACTAGTGCTTATACTAGTGCTGAATCCTTCTAGATACCTCATCAATTGAAAACCAAAGACTCAAATTCAGCTGTTGCCTGCTGAAATAGAAAAAGAAATTCTCTCAGAGTCTGGGAGAAATGAGAAGCATGTTTCACTTGCTAGGGAAAATGCCTCACTTCTGTGTCTAAGCAGACCTCATTCCTATGGGGCCGCTGGGAGCCAGGGAAGCAGGGGGGGATAGAAGCAGGATGTGCAAAAGTAAGGCAGCAAAAGCAAAGCTTTAGCATTTTCAGAACATCCCCTGCTCAATTGCAGCTTGAAATAAAACTCAGCTTTGTTTTCAAAGCTCAACAGCATGATGACCAGCACTTCATGAAACAGACATCTGCTTGTGAGTAGTCAGCAATACCACTGCATATTGGTCAGTGCCTTCTGGCTAATAGCAAAGCAATTGCTTAAGCTTTTTTATTTACATATTCAGTGAAACAAAATCACCAAGTAAAATCTAATTATAATCCCATAGGTCCATCCCTCATGATACTCTTCCAATTGAACTTTTATTGCATACAACCAACTGTGAAGGACAGACTAAAGTGAAATTCTCAGGAATGCTCAACAAAAGAGCAATCATTAAAATTCACTGACACACTGATAAGTGATGCAGTGATAACCTGTGAGCAGTGGCCAAACAGAAGTGGACAGGAGTATAAGTGGACATGACTATCCTTAAATAAGGAACAAAACAGGGTCCCTTTTCCACAGCTGGTAACCTGTTTCTGATGCACTATTTTCAATGTTAACCCACTATTCTTAAGTTAAATGAAAATGAACTAAAGGGAAGAAGGTACAGTGTTTCTTACAAAAAATTATTTAGAAATTAATATAAATGTTCTAGACTGGTCTTTGTCTTTGCCTTGAAATTAAAACTAAAAGACATTTGATTAATGGATGAAAAAAGGCTTCCATCCTCCATCCCCAGAAGAGCTTTGCATAAAATGCTGTGCAGTAATTACTCATTAACCCAAGGCAAGCACTGAAAAACCAAGTAAGTTTGAGTTTATTTTTTAAAAATAATTAACCATTGTTGGAAAAGGTAACATTCCTGAATTATTTTCAGTATTGATGCACATCTGTGAGGAAAATGTTCATATTCACTAGGATATTTGGAGAAAACCAAGGGAATAAAGGGCATGATGGCACAGAAACATGAGTACTTACAGTAATTTCACAATTATAAGTGGCACCTGATTATAAGCCACACATCCAGTAGCCATGGAGACCATGGGATTTGTCCATATATAACCCGCACCCCGAATATAAGCCGCTTTTTTTTTTTCTTAAGCAAGTATCCATGTGCAACAAAGAAATGAGATAGTAACAGAATTGCAGGCTTGCAGGTTTTCCTGTCAGGTGCTCAAATTGCAAAGAGTTTTCACAGACTGGAGGAGCCTTTAAATGTAGCCCCATGCGCCCGCCCCGCTCGGTGGTTGCCTGCCCGCCCGCCTGCCTCACTTGGTGGTGGCCCCGCCGCCCCGCTCGCCGCTGCTCACCCACAGCTCCGCTCACCGCTGCTTGCCGCAGCCCCGCCGGCCGCCACTTGCTGTGACCCCACGGCAGCGCAGCAGGGCGGCCCCACAGCGCGCAGTGGCCCTGAGCGGCGGCGCGGCGGGGTGGCCCCGTGGCAAGCGGCAGCGCGGCGGCATGGCAGGGCGGCGCTCCCTGGCCGGCACTGCTCCCCGGCTGGCCCCCCCCTCCTGGCAGCTGCTGACCGGCCCTTCCCACTCCCTGGCGACCCCGCCGCCAGCCCGCCTGGCTCCTCGGCGGCCCTGCCGCCGGCACACCCCACCCCGCTCAACAAAGCCCACTCCCCACCTGCCCGGCCACGGCTCCGTGGCAGCTCTCTGCCCGGCCGGCTCACACTTCCAGGTTAGCATTTCGCTGGGATTTGTCCATAAATAAGCCGCACCTGATGATTAGCCACACTAGTGGGGAAGGCTGGATTATTCAATGAAAAAGGTGCGGCTTATATTCGTGAAATTACATACATCAGGTGATAAGGAAAGAAGAACACCATCTGAAAAAATGTGGAAGTCCTCCAGTCCAGGAATAAAGAGCTACTTCATGCCCTTGGTGAGCTGGAAGAAATAGAAAATTAGCAGTGAATGTCTCTTTGAGAAGTAATTTCTGTGAGTCGTTGAGAAGAAAATCCAGAGAATGATATCCTCATACCCATATCCTCATAATTATTCAACTAATTACTATAAGTAATGAAAAAATGGGTACAAAATCACATTCTGTCCCCTAGTCATTCAAGAACCAGTAGAAAAAGGGTCAAAGTCATCTAATAAATTATAAGAACTGTTTTCCTGCATTTTACTTCCACATCTCTGTGTCCTCTGTTGCATTTAAGGCCTTGGCTGACATATAACACAGCTCTAAAAATGGAAGGGAGATGATTCCCCCAAGTCTGCATACCTTAGTCTTCCTGTTATACAGCAGTGTAAGGAAGGCCAGAACATTTTGCCCAGTAGAGTGTTTTTGCCAATCACTAGAACCATCACTAGAACCTCCCAAAAAAAAAAAAAAAAAAAAAAAAACAGACTAGAGAGGATTACTATGTTCAAATAAATAAGCTGCATGTCATTCCCAAGCCCTATAGCCAGGCTTACAGATATTCATCATCTGAGAAGCCAGACATGTCAGTGAACACAACATAAAATAGTATTATTAATTCACTCTTCACATTGCTAAGATGAGCCCATCTTGCTTCTCAAAATTTATATTTCCACTATTGATCATAATAGCCAACAAAATTGCACAACATGGTTTTTGTCAGCTTTCCTCAATTGTTCTCACTGTTATAGCTTCTACTCATGTTTTTGTTTTCTTCCTTTCCACTTGCTTGGCCTATTCCATTCCTATTTTATTTAGGAATCACAATTTCTTGCAAATGCATCTCTTTTCACAGGCTTGAGACTGGATGAACACTCATCTTTGACTCTATTCTCAGTTCATTGACACAACACTTTATCTTGGCATGACCTTGTATTGACAAGCAAGAAGCAGCATAAATGTAGCATAGAACTTCTTCTTGCAAAGAAAATAAAAGTCCTCTTACTCTGTGCATTTTTGAAGTGTAATAGTGCTTTGCTTTTTTTGTATTTTTCATTACAATTGTCCATGTTTGTGGAAAACCTAGCTCATTCTTTCAAAAGTGCTGAGTTCAACAGCAGACATGCTGGTCCCTGCATAAAATACCACTTCTGGGAGTTCTACAGCAGGCCAGCCTTGAATGTTACTGAAAAGTTCAATGAAATTGCCCCCAAAATGAAAGCCTGATTCTAGTTTCCTTGTTTTAAATAGAGGAAATATCTCTGAATATATAATCTTTCAAAAGCTAGAGTAAATGTAACTGCATTGACTGAAAATGAAACTATACAAGATTAATTACAGTAATAAAATAGGAAAATACATAGAAGCAGAACAGATTTTTACAAGGAGACCCTTTGTCCTATTGCCCCAGAAGCTGACTCAAGTCTGGAGCATAGAAAGCAAGCAGACAGCTTGCTCTTCTATGGGAATAAAATCAGTAGCAGATAAAATATCACTGACATAAAGCAAAGATAGGGTAAACTATATGAACTGTTTAAATTTTGATGTATTTTCTGTGTCACTGTAGACTAGAATTTTAAGGTCATTTAAATATTTTTGCAGCTTCTGCCACCTCAATTGCTTTATTCTCTACAACTATATATATAAAATAGAAATGAAAACACCTACCACCCAGCAATAACACCTGTTTCTCTGGAATATCACTCAGAATCACAGAATATTTCATGCTGGAAGGGACCCATAAGGATTATCATATGCAACTCTTACATGAATGGCCTTATAGGAATCAAAAAGAGGCTGCATGGACATCATAGTTGGGGAAATCAAGTAAGTAAAAAGAAAGACATGCAATTTTATAAGTCCTTTGTCAGACTTTGCATCAACTACACATGTTTTTTTCTGATCTTTATGAAAGAGTAAATATTCAAACACTTTGGCTGAGACATCAAATTTTAAGATGCACAAGTGTCTCTGGGAATTTCTTGCTTTTTTTTTTCATTCTGCTAAACAAGATTTTATTTTCTTCTACTCCTGAATCTTGCCAGTTTGTACTCCAGATTATCTCCCAGTCACAGTGTCAAGGGAAAGGAAGAAAGCACCAACTGAAGAAAAGGAAAGGAAATTCCCTATCCATTCAGTGATCCAGACATGTATCTTAATAAGACTCTGTGCTATAAATCTGCATAGAAATGAACACACTCTTAGTATCTGCATAAAATCATTAGAAAAAAGAAATAAGCAAAGCAAATTATACTGTTATAGTATAATTTTGAGACTATGTAATGGGCAGAATGGTAAGTAAAAAGAATAAAACAGATTATAGAGAAAACTTGAATGGAAAATATCAAAAGTCTTATGGGGAAAAATAGTGAAATTAAACCAAAACAGGTGACGTGAATTTTCCCAAGAGAAATATCCCTGACTTCCTTCTCCCTTCTCCCCGGCCCATGATATTCTGCAATGCTGTTTAGGTATAGAAGCAGTGGCAATTATAATGCAAGGGTATAAACACCCCAACAGATTCAGCAGGGGAAAAAAACCAAAACAAACCCATGGCAAATCATGAAGGGTGTAGAACAGAAATTCTTTATTTCTCAAATCTCTTACTTTACACTTTCATTATCAAATACTTCTGGAAATTAGAAGTCCCCTTCATGGCACCCAAATGAAGTGGCTGTACACACAATGGTAAATACTGCTATTTCCATTGGTACTGCAGGAGGTAAAAACATTGAGTGCTCTTAAAGCCTCATTTCTTTTACTGTATACCCAACATGGACTGCATGGCTCAATCCCTATGAAAATCTGAAATGAAACTCTTTCCATTATTTATCTCTTTCATCTCTGTAAGAAAGAGATAGATACAAAAGGAATGTAAGCATTCAGATTTGAAGGGATCAAGAAAAGGTTTTCCTAAGCAGGTACCTTTGGGACAAGTAAAGTCTTCAG
Source organism: Sialia sialis (assembly GCA_009812075.1). Classification (NCBI taxonomy): domain Eukaryota; kingdom Metazoa; phylum Chordata; class Aves; order Passeriformes; family Turdidae; genus Sialia; species Sialia sialis. The sequence continues at coordinate 96,729,330 of VRYO01001463.1, read as the reverse complement.
ATATTTGTCACATAAATGGACTATATGGATAAGTATTCAAATCAATTATTTTCAGTACATAAGTTCTTTTTTTTTTTGGAACTGGGGTGAATTGTAGTCTCCATTGTATAGCCACACCATGGATATTAGGCCCTGAAAATACCAAATTCTCTTGTTCTTATGAATAAAGCTGAGCAGTAGCTTGAAATTTTGTATTGAAATTGTACTAAAAAATATGATAAAGTATCTGTGTTATTAAAAATCATAAAAGTGACGAACATTTTTCAGCTTACTAATTTTCACTAAATTTGGTGATACCTTTTCATTAAACTTGATCAATACTGATGCTTTTTTCCCAGGGACATTGCAATCTCCAGAGAAACAGAAGCTGATGTGAGAAATACTGTTTTCTATTTAACATTTCACTAATAAAAATAAATTAGGCAGTATAACAATGCAGATAAATATAAAGTAAAATATTATTATAAACATTTAAAATACCAGAAACTGCAGCACTCATCTTGTAATATCACTAGCATCAAAGTTATCAGCTAGTATTTCACCAACATTATGTGGATAAGTCATCTTGATTCAATTGCAGAAAATGCACTATTTCCCTTTATTATCAGAATCCTTCCTTAGTAAGCAGGATCATCTAAAGAAAATACATAATTAAAATGATGTTTACGATTGGCTAACAATAGGAAACAAAGAAGTATGGAGCGGAAAGTTTAAAGGGGCCTGAGAAAGGGGTGGAAGGTCCAGATAGGGATACCTGGCAGCCACAAATATTGCTGATTTCTTGTCAGGACAAATCTCTGCATTCTGTAGAAAGAAACTAAAGAATGGGACTTACAGGTTTATCTTCTTAGTATTTTACTTGTGATGTCACTATAAATGAAGATAACATTTACTTCCTGTGCTGATTTCAGCTGGGGTAGACTTAATGCTCTTCATACTAGCTAGTATGGGGCCATGTTTTGCATTCTTGGGCTGAAAACAATGTTGATAATACATTGTTGCTGACCAGTGCTTGCACAGCATCAAAGCCTTTTTTGCTTCTTGCACTCTTACCAGCAAGGCAGCTAGGGGTGCATAAGAAGCTGGAAGAGGACACAGCCAGGAGAGCTGACAGTGGCTGACAAGGGGATATTCCATACTACATGATGTCATGCTCAGCGTATAAAGCTGGGGGAAGTAGGAAGAAGATGGGGGTGTTTGGAGTGATGGCATTTCTCTTCCCATGTAACCATTAGGGAAGATGGAACCCAACTGTCCTGGAGATGTCTGAACACCTGCCTGCTTATGGGAAGCAATGAATTAATTTCTTATTTTTCTTTGCTTGCATGTGTGGCTTTTTCTTAGCCTATTGAAATGTCTTATGCCAAGACACGAGTTTTCTCTCTTCTACTCTTCCAGTTCTCTCCACATCCCCTTAGCAGGGGAGTAAGCAAGCAGCTCTGTGGGGCTGAGTTGCTAGCTGGGGTTAAACCACAGCACTTGGATAACTGCTGTCTGCACACAGATGGTGCATTCTGAATTAATTCAAGTATTGATTACACAAAGTAGTTGAAATAAAGACCACAAAACTTCATTCCCACTGAAACAATACCCATGTGCATGATCAAAATGCATTCAGAAAACTATAAAAAAATAGAAAATGAATGTGTAATAAATATGTAACTGATTTTGATTGACTTTTTACTCCTGAGCTCCCCAGATCATCAAGTCCTTCTATAAGGACTGAAAATTTCAAATTTTTGTTTCTTTCTTATAAAATAGAAAAAGAAACAAATGGAAAAATGTGAAAAGTGGCAACAGCCCATGTTCTTTGGAGAATAAAAGTCACTTTCAATGAGAGTACATATAAAGGCAGTGCAGAAGGTAAGGTCAAAATATTCCTTGGAGAAAGTTTAATAGCAAAAGAATCTTTCTGGCAAGTCAAGTGTGAATGGGTACACTGACAAGATCAAATCAATGCACTGAGAAGATCACATAAAGTTCCATTTGCATATTTTAGGTTAGGGAGTGGTAATGGACATTATGATTTCCTTTCGCATTTAAGGACAAAGGAAAGAAAAGTGTTCATGGAATTAAAGGTTTAGAGAAGACATGTCAAATATAATTTAGCTAAACAACGTGCAAAGTGAAATTCAATTCTTCTTTCTCATGGTAACTGGCAATTAAAGAAATTTGATGCTTCAGAGATTATTGGAATAGCCTTATTCCATTGTCTTCTAAAGTTTTAAATTTCAAGATAATAGTAACTACAGCAAAGAATTAGGATCTTATAGCATAATGCTCTTGTACAGAAACATTAATATTAAACAGAAATGGCACTTCTTCCAGAAGGTGAGAATACATGCTGGAAGCAATAGCATCCACTTCAGAAGGCAAAAGCCTATACGACACATAAATGGATAAGATAGACATGATTTCAAAACCATCTCTGGCCACACAGATTCCAGCAGTTGTAATGATTGGTTTATTTCAAATGACTGAAAACTTTGTGGCCATAATGAAGAATATAAAATATTTTATTTTTCATTGGTAATTGTATTCCCAGTAAAATGAGATTAGAGCACACAAAACCACTCTGGGTCTACTTCATCCTTCCACTGGGAAATCATTACGAATCATTAGATTGAAGAAATATTTTTACAGCAGTGAAATAGCATCAGTGTATATGACAGTTCTCTTTCAGTTCTAAATCAGATACATCAGGGTAAACATAGAATAGAAAGAAATCACTGAGCTGAAATCAGTCATCCACTGGCGTAAACAACCATATTATTTCTCAACACCTTATCAGATATGAGATTGTCTCTCTCAAACATGTCAAGGCCACCTGACAGCTACTATATCTGGCCCTCCACTGGCTTCTGAGAAATCATTTATTGAACCTCCTTGCTGTGATGGCTACCACCATTTTTCTAGTCAGATATTATTCTTGGCCAGGGAAAACCCTTTATTTCAGTAACGTTATTCATCAGCTCAAATGGCTCCTCTCCCTTTCTTGCATTTACTTCTCTGATGTACTTAGTGGCATCAGTCACATTCACTCTAAGCTTTTATCTTAGAGCCTGTCCTCTCTTTGCTCATTTTTTTGAATATGAACAGTACAGTACTCTACATGGGGACTTGAGCAATGGCTTCTTCAAATTCTTGCCTTTAAAATAACTTCCCTGACACTTCCTAGGATGGCAGTTGCACTTACATACTACTACTCATACTGTGTTAATGAACAGTAGGCCTGAGACTATCTTTTTCTTTTGCTGCCATATTATAAAATAATAAAATATTTTCTTGTTACTAAATATAAATATGGCGATCCTGCTATTTCCCACTACCCAGGGTACAAACTGTCATTTGCACACTGAGCTAATTGCACTAGTGTGTTCCTCAACAGTGATCTACATTCTCAACATTGCTATAGTAGTGGCATCTCCACAGTCCAAAGCTGTTTCAGCTGATTGACAGCACTGAGCTTACTTATTTGAGTAAGCCTCTAAAATCACAACTCTTCCAAGCAACTTCTAAAACATCACTACTCTCAGAAAAGGTTACTTACAAACCTCACAGAGAGAACACTTGGATTGGCCCTATTAAAAAGCTGCTGTATGTGACAGCTAGTATTGAAAGAGATGGTCAGAAAGGTCAGTACTTGGTGTTAGAAATGCTCATAGAAACATCTCACTTGACATATTATGTCTTCGAAACCCTAGAGGATTTAGTTTGTGCACTTTTCCCTTCCAAGAGATAGGTATGCCTAGTGTGCATATTTCCAAGAACTGACTATAAAACACTATAATGAGCAATGTAAGCAAAAGTGTAACGGGAAATGAAGATGTTGTTTAGAACATGGAAACAAATGGGGCTTTACACAATAATAATGACACAACTGGTCTTTTTTACACATCAGCTTTCCATTATTAAACATTAAAGTAGAGACAAACAGCTCAGAGAAAAACAAAAATCAGCATGGCCAGGCAAAGAGGGGATCCACTGAAGGAACAAGGAGTCCATGCCTTCTCTTGCTGCAACCAAGACAGTCTTAAAACAGAGCTTTGGTAACTGTATATCATGAGGGTTGAGGGTAGATTCATAAAAGCTACCTTTGGCGTAATGAACATTATTTTCCATGACCAAGAGGGAAGGAGAAGGTTCCTCCAGGAGACAAACAGGAGCAGGAGGAGAAACTTAATGTAGCTCTTAGTGGACAACAAGCTATCAAGGAACCAGCAGCGAGTCCTTGTGGCCAAGGCAGCCAATGGCATCCTGAGGTACATTAGGAAGAGCATTGCCAGCAGGTTGAGGGAGGTGATCCTGCCCATCGACTCAGCTCTGATGAGGCCACATGTGAAGGGCTGTGCCAATTGTGGGCTCCTCAGTACAAGAAATAGGAAATAAGGATCCTGAAGTGGGTCCAGTGGCAGGCACTAGGTTAAGGGACTGGAGCACCTCTTTTGCAACAATAGGGTGAGAGAGCTGGGCCTGTTCAGAGTTGGGAAGAGATGACTGAGAGGGGACCTCATTAATGTATATAAGCATCTGAAGGGAGGGTGTCAAGAGAATGGAGCAAAGCTCTTCTTGGTGATGCCAAGCAGTAGAACAAGAGGTAACAGGCAGAAACTATCTCACAGGAAGTTCCCCTTGAATATGAGAAGTGTGGTGACCATCCACTGGATTGCCCAGAGAGGTTGGGGAGTCTTCCTGATAGGAAATACTCAAGAATTGTCTGGATGCAATTCTGTCCAATGTGCTCTAAGATAACCATGCTTAGGTTAGGTTGGACCAGATGACCTACTTTGGCCCTTTCCAGCCTTACCCATTCTGTGATTTTGTATCTCTTCAAAGCGTTCTCTATAAGAACTCCTCCTGTTGATTTTAGTTGTAGACCTGGAAGGCTTGCCTTTCCTTCGTAGCTTACCAAACACTTATTACTGGTTTCAGACTTTTATTTCATCTCAGGCTAAATTTTGCTGCAACTTTTAGGCAAATCACAGAGAACTTTTCTATAACCACACTTGGAAAATGGAGCAAGAAAAGATGAAAACACGTTCAGCAGCTTCTACCAGAAATCCCTTTAAGCAGGGAACTCCACAAACATGAGGCTGAGTGCAGAACATTCCCTCAGGCAAGACTTAGGATCCACCAACAGAGATTGTATTTCAGAGATTGCATCACATAGGAGTGTTTCCATTTTCCTCTTTCTGCACCTGACAGTAATTCAGCTACAACTCTCACTAATTGGAATCCTCTCCTCCAATACTGACAGCAGTATTAAAGGAGGATCCCTTAGATCCTCTCCCTTCCCCATAAAGCTAGGTGGTATTTAAAGGGAGGAGAGGAAAAAAGCAACTCACAAGGAGAAAGAATGTGAGTATTGCTCTAAAAAAACACCAGCCTGTCTCAGGAAAGCACTATGTTTTTCTAGTTCCTGTGCATCAAACCCCTCTGTGTGTGTTTTCATGCTACAGCAGATCTACCTGAACTAACTTTAAATTTGGATACTACGCAAATCCAGTTGCAATGACATACTTCTCCCAAAACAGACTCTAAATTCACTTGAGGTAGTAGAAATTAGTCCATTCTGAATGCAACATAGGCATGGACAAGCCCAAGACACCAAGAGTGTGGTGTTTGTGGTAATGTTATTCAAGACGATTATCAGTGATTTGGATTACTAGATGCAATCATCCTTTCTGGGGTTGTGGATGACATCACATTTGGGGAAGTAGGAGATATGGCTGTGAGTTTGGTATGCATGGCTTACAAATGTCCCGTTCTATCAAAATTTTCTATGAGTCCATGATATATAGGCCAACACAGCGAGAGAAGCTTCCACTTCCAGTTGTGGCTGCCACCATCAGCATAGCTGCTATTTTCTGTCAAAATGAAAGTTGGCTGGACAAGCTGCACCAAGCCTCTGACTCTTGCTTGCTATGTTGCTATTCTGTTTCACATAAGCAAGCTAATTGCATGATCTGAACATGTGGAAAACACTAGTTCTGTGCCTAATGACACTGGGATAATTGGCTGGCATATGGCACCATAAAGGCTGATCCCAGCAGCATCAGAGTGCTATTTGGTCCCTCCCAGAATTGGGTGTTGGCAAAAAGAAGTGATTTCAGAATACCATTTGTCTAAATAGCAAGCCTTAGGACTCTTCTGAGCGTGCTGCACAACATTTATTCATATTATTCTTTAATCTTTCACAACCTCTGTGAATTATTTGTTGTGGACAATTAAAAAGAGGTCAGAAACAGCAACACAGCCTTTAATCATAACACTATTTATGTGAGAAAGGAGGATTCATAAAATGTAACAAATTTAACTCAGCAAAACAATTTTTGATCTTTTGATGTTATAAGCTGCAGTGAATTGTCCAAGAGCATATTTGTTGCTGAGAAAATAATAAATAAATTTGAGAACTATTCACTATAACAAAATATGCTAACAGACTAGTGTAAAATCATCTAGTCTGAATAAAGCATGGAAGAATATGTTATAGTCTTGACAAAACATCATATAAACTTCTCATCAAAGGAAATACATGTTTATTTGCAGGCTATATTGTACCATTTATAAATAATTTGTTTCAAAAAATCTCTCTCTTTGCGGCATCACGTTCCAGATGTTGAGAAAAGAGGGAAAAGCATAGATTTAATCCTGCTACAATACACATTTAAATGTGTAATGCAGAGTATATGCTAAGATTATTCAGAGGCTTTTCAATGTCTCCTTTTCCCTCAGTATAGATAAACAAATTTATAGCAACAGCATCAAGAATACAGAAGGACTAAGTCCATGTTCAGAGCTATTATCTTTTTTTCCCAGGGGGCATTATTTTCACAATTCCAGAAAGCACTACCTATTCAGCTATTTCCCTATCAGTATTGTAAACTCACTGCATGGGCTACATGCATTCTTGTCTGAAAGCAAAATTGAGAAAAGAATCAAATTAAGGAGGGAAAAAATACAAACCTAAGGTGACATGAGCCTGCCACTACTCTGAACCTAGGTAGGCCTTTTCCCTCTTGGGTATCCAGGACAGAATCCAAATTAGAAAGCACCTAATACATTTGTAGTGATACCATTTATTATAAGCACAGTAGTTATTTCCCCAGCTGTAATACTTCTTTTATCTGTGGTAAAGCCACCCAAACAACAGCCAACTACCACATGTGCTTTGCAGAATACTGGAGATGGCTTGAAGATGCACAGACACAACAACCTTTTGGATAAACAGCAGGCAACAAAAAGAGCATCACAACAAAGCAGATTTTTCACTAGTCTGTTCAGCAGATCTACTCTTCAACACACACAACAGATGCTCAGCTAGCTTTCCAAGCTGCATGTGTCTACATCCATCTCTCAAAAGAATGAGCTGTGGTCAGGCGTGATGGGAAGATTCTGGGAGCAAAAGTCTAATGCCAAAGAGATAATGGTGAACTGTGGTCCTAACCTTCCCAATGACATCTTCTCAGCACAACACTCCTGCTCTGTGCCAGCTCTGCAATGCCATGTGTTGGGGATTAAGTTTCTTTTCTTTTGTTGCTTTTGACCTATAGAACTTTTCCCATAAGTTGCTAGGAAAACACTAAAGACTGGGTACTTCAGAACAAAAGAAGAAGTGGCCAAGCTTAGAGGAAAGGAATTCTTTGCTGCTGCCAGAGCCCAGCCCAGAGCTGCTTCTTCTGCCAAGGGGTGAGCCTCTGCTTGTGAGAGCAACCACTGAACTGGGACCTTATTATCACCTAAAAAAAGGGACCTATCACCATCTGCTCGGGTGCCTGGGATGCTGATCTCGCCTCTCCCTGCCCTGCTCGGAGCTGCCCCCGTGCTTCTTCAGCACTGCTCTGAGTTTTTTGCTGCACTGTAACCCTGCAAACCCTGCCTGCCGAGACATTCTGCCATCCCAGCTTGCCGCTTCCGAAAGTCCCACTGGGGCACCGGGATCAGTTGCCAAAGCCTCTCTCCCATCCCCTCCCGTCTGGGCCCAGTCGCTATTACTGTATGCTGCCTGAGCCGGCGCAACAGCGCCCCCTGCAGGCGCGGGGGTATCATCACAGCCACCCTGCCCAGCCGGGAGCCACCAGCACCCCTGGCTGCTGTGACCGGAACTGCACCTGAGGGGAAAGTGTCCGGCAGCCAGAGAAGGCTGGGACTGCGCTTGGGGTCTTTTGTTTGTTGTGCTGCCGATGTTGTCTTGTTATCCATATTCATACTAGTAAAGAACTGTTAATCCCTTTTCTCATATCTTTGCCTGAGAGCCCCATAATTTCAAAATTGTAATAATTCAAAGAGGAGGGGTTTATATTTGCCATTCCAAGGGACGCTCCTGCCTTCCTCAGCAGACATCTCTCTTTCAAACCAAGACACCATGACTATTTATACTTTAAACCAACTATCGGCACATGCATAGCGAATAATTTTGAAATCCATGACTGAAGAAATTTCATGCAGAAGAAACCATTGAGAAATTTTAACTGATATTTTACTTATTTGTAGATATTATTTTATGGCTCTCATGAAATTTATTTGGTCAATCTAATGATAAAACCTTTTAAGGAGGAAATTCAAAGCCAATACTTCTGTCAGCCAGCACTCTTGACTTTAACCTTAGCTGAAAACATATAGTGGTATGACTTTGATAAATATTTATTATATCTGGTGATTATTGCACTAGTATGTTTTTATATCCATTAAATAAATCAGAAACATCTCCCCATGACTCAATATTTGCCAGCTGAAATGGATGACTAGAATGAAAACACAACAGTAAAATTAATGGTACAAAGTAGAAAAGAGCTAAGCAGCTACCCGGGCAATTATGAATTCAAAAGTTTACCACCACGGCCAGTGTAAATCAGTCAAACTGTAATCACTTGACTAGATTAATAGTGATTTTCCATTTAGTTTATTAAAACTAGTAGATGTGAATCATTATTTATGAATAATGATTGATAAAAATCATTATTCATAAATGATGAAGAAAAGGCAGTACTCAGACCTGGATCCTGGCTTGGTTCATAAGTCAGAGATGAGCCCAGGAGAGTTCATCATGTGTCTTGCCAGAATATACTGGTTCAGCCACTAAAAATCTCCTCTGAGAAAGACAACTCCTTCCAATATTTCAAATTTCCAGGTGATATGCAGCTACTCCTGATAGCATCTGATTCCCCTTTCCTAGCAATCAGTGGCAGTTTTACCTGCAATGCTTTTCACTCTTAAAACCAAAAGTCTAAGACCTGTTTCCATCAAAAAGCTGGAATAAGACAA
>VRYO01001463.1:96661438-96718960 GCA_009812075.1 Sialia sialis | reverse complement strand
AGTTCCCCTCACGCTCTCGGCAGCCCCTCTGGGCCATGCCTTAGTCACTCTGGCATGTGTCACACATGTGGGGCCGCCGCCACTGGCCAGGAATGACCACAAGAAAGGATGGCACAGCGCCTTAGCCAGCTCTTCCATGGGCTCCCTCAGCATCCCCTGTGCCACTCCTCCGGGCCAGGCCCACACACTTGTCAGTGTCTAAGTGTCTCTGCAGATTTGAAATTCCACTTTCAAGTTACAATGCTGAATAAATATTATATTCAGATAATGAACACTTAAGTAATTTTGAAATAATTTGCATAACATTAGCTGAGCTAGTGTTAAGGGGAGCTTGTATGTGGAAAATTTTGTTTTTTACCTATGCTAACATTTTTCCTCATCCTTCTTATTCTGACAAAATAAATTTTGAAGACATATAACTCTAACTCTCCTTTTATTTCACCTACTTGCATGATCGTGCTTCTGCTTTGAAGGCTTGGTAATGATGATGAAAAGCTAAGACATTTTTCTAATGTTCATACTTTTTTTTTTTATTATTCATCCCCATACAGCATTTGTGTAATGCTTCCTTATATCTAAATTAATATATTTTAAATTCTTTTCACCGGTGCAATCAAGATTGCCTACAGGAAACAGCTACTTTCCCCCTAGTTTTATACTGTGATTCTCAGCATGTTCTCACAAAACCACTGTCATATATTCAGTATTCTCAGTGAGGACGGTATGTAAGAGGTCATACAATGAGCACATGTACATGGAAACAGCTTCCATTTAATTCCTGAGACAAATTCAGCAGCTTACAATGAGTTGTTCAAAACCAGTAGCTAGTGACAAGTACCAGAGACAGATTCCCAAACAGAAATGTCACAATCACTGAAAACAAAATATAACAAGCAAAAAAGAAAATATGATTGCAAACTCAAGTCATAAGGCAACTGTCTTGGAACAGTAAGATGAAGAGGTATTTGGAAAAAAATAAAAATCTATCCTGTCACAAATTACACTGTCTACTTACATTGTTATCATGACAATGTAGGTTCATCTTAGACCTTACTGAAAAAGCAGCTTCCTTCAGCAACATGTGTAAAAGTTGCAATTGCCGGTATCAGATACATATGTTCCACCAAATCCTAATAGTTACAGTTTTTCACCATCTCCAATTTTTGTCATCTGAACTTGCTTTTCCAATAAGTTATTTGGAAATGAAGCCTACAATGAATGCCCCCTGCAATGCATGCACATCCATTAGTCTGACAGCTGGCTCAGAGAACAAAAAGCAAATGTATATTGACCTACTTTTTACTGGCAATACATTAATGAAGCCAAACAGCTGTGGTTGTTTATAACATTAGAATATGCAAATCAGTTTTTCTCATGCCTACAAATGCACTTGATATTTTACATAATGCCCAGAACATGCATTTTTTAAACTTCATACCTGGTTCTCAATGCAAAAATCAGTAATACACACCACATGTGGTCTTAGGTTTCCTGAGCCAGGGAAGAGGATTAGGAGATTTTTTTGCTTTCTAGACACATCCAAATAAGGATTTTCTTTTATAAGAATCAACTAAAACCACTGCACTTCTTAACAGATTCATACATTTGGAGATGAAGTCTCTTCTGCACACAGAAATGTATTATGAGGAGGAATTATAGGCATCTATTTCCAGGTGCACTCTTCCTCCACAGTGCTCAGACTCTGCATTTCTGAATTAGGGCCAAGCATGACAGTTCTTCTAACTTACAACTCTTTGTCCTGCCTTTTCATTCTCAAAATAACAGAGGCATTGAAAAGCCTCTCATTGTATTAGGATTCACATTTTTATGCTGTTGTGAATCTGGTTCTAAGCACTGCAAAACAGCTCATCAGCATCAGAAAGATCAGATCTTCCTTATCTTTTATTACTGCAATTCAAAGGCAGTACAGGAATATGCTGGCATTGGAGCTATGAAACCTGAAAGCCTGTTTGACATCAGGTGATGTATTCATGTTTCAACACAATCAGGCTTGAAAACAAGGCCTACACTGAGAGTTTCTCCCTGGAAGCATAAATGTTTTATGGAATTGGAGTGTTCAGAGTTCCAGAGGTTACAGTTTACATCTGATTTATCATCAGATAGGTTTCATATTCTAAAGTATAGAATATTGTATAGAAAAAGTGCATTTAATCATCCTAACCACTCCTCAAGACCTCAATTAATGTCATGACTGTATTTATGTGTGGCCATAAACCAATACATTTCTATTTATATATTTAGGTATTTTAGTTACTTTACATAGAATATTATGTTGAAAATTCTCCTACTTGCAGCACATCCAAACAATTAGGGAATTTCTGGGCAAGTGGTTTTATTCTATGATTTTTAAAAAGTAATCAAATGTGTCTAGAAAAATCATATACACCCAAGAATATTTATGTCTCAATTAGGGTTTTTGTTTGTTTAAGCAGTTATTTGTAACTGTTGTACTCTGTCAGGCAAATTACAGTGTTTCTTATAGCTCCTAGTATGATGCAACATTAGCACATTTGAAAGAAGCCATTTTCCTCTCAACTCTAAAAATTATTCAAAATGAGAAAACAAAATTTATCCACTGACATAGCTCTTTTTCCTTCAAGAAACTATGTAATATATCCCAAAAACTCTACACAGACTTAAGCTGACAAAATTTGACCATTTGTCCAAGTTGTACCTAGTTGTTTCCTCAGTCTTTCATGAGTTCTGAATCTGCAATGCTTTGTTCATTCTGTAACATTTCTTACAAGCTTGTAGTGGATACACAGTTGTGTATATAATGTAATACTATGTAATTTTTAAAATTCCTTTTCAACTGGCACAATACAACATGCCCACAATGAAAAGAAGCAATCTAGAAAATACAGAAGTCTCCAATCATTTTTTATAGCACTCAGATCCCAAAGTTCTCAGATCCCAAGGTTCTTCCAATGTTATGTGTATTAAAGTTGTTCTTAAAGAAAAAATCAAATTAATTTATTTTAGCCAACTATTCTTAGAGCAGAGGCCTAAGATGATGGCCATTAGAGAGCCATTGATGCCATCAATGACCCCCAATCCTGCCCTCCCCAGGGCAGGGGAGGCACCTGGGCCTTCCCACCTGCCCAAACATATATTAATCCATTGGATTCTATACTTTTTGGCAGCCAGCCCTCACCACCAAGAAGACCAGATGCAGAAGATCAACAAGACGTTGTTGGGATCCACAGAGGGGTGATATTTTCTACTTAATCCCTGTCACTGTCCCTTTCCCCCTGCTCACACCTCTTATTTTATTTTATTTTATTTTATTTTATTTTATTTTATTTTATTTTATTTTATTCATTTTTTTCTCTTTCTTCCTCTCTGCAATTTTTACTACCAGATATATATATATATATATATATATGTATATGTATATGTATATTTATATATATAAATCAGCATCTAACCTTGTTTGGTTTTAATCAGGTTTTGGGGTATGTTTCAAACCTTTCTGGGTTTGAGCTCTTTTATTCACAGGGACTTAGTTTTCTTTGCTCTTCTGTGCTTCTGGATTGAAACACCCATGAGCAGAGATGACCTCTCAGGCTGGGTGTCAATGTGCCAGTGCTTCCCCAGAAGGGAGTTATCATAGCTAAATCATTTGTGTGAAGAAAAAGAAACACTTCTCTGCCTCAAAGGATTTATCTCTTTTTCCTTATCTTAGTTAACACCAAGCTTGTCGCCTGAGGTTTTGGATGTGCACTAGGCAGCTACTGCAAATGGTCCACCATTAACAGTTCATCAGAAATTACACAAACAGGGTACAATGCTCCTGTTACTAGGACAACGTCAAGCACTTGTATTAGCTGCACAGGACTCCATCCTGAAAGCTACTCTTCTTTCAGCAATTATGTCTCTGAGATAATTAACTTGGTACTTAACTTGGTACCTATACTGGATTCACTGGAAACTGAGAAATAAAATATCTAATGTGTGAGACATGCTATGTACAGAAAAGCTGAGAACAATCAAAGACATTCCTAACACAGGCAGACTTTCATGATAGCGTCCCAGCCCAGTCTCAATTCCAGTCTTGGCTCCATCCCTATATCTCAGCACCCCAGCCTTCATTTAAACATCTCTTTCATAATTCAGATGAAAAATATCCTTTATCTGGAAGTTTATTTTGCAACCAACATCCAGCATGAGGCCAGAGTGAGAGCCTAAGATACAACTTTTCTGTTGGATATTTGAATTGTCATGTACACGGTATGGGAGCTCATACGCCTGTAGACTTCCTGTCCAGTCCAAATAAGAGGGAGGGATGGGGGGTAAGGGGGAGGGGTGGACAGAAAGAAAGACTTGAGATGTTAAGGAAGCTTTTATGTCTGATGATTTGGGAGCCACTATGGGAGTCACACTCACACCAGAGACTTTTCCTGCTGTGACAGAAGCCTTTTCAGAACAGGTGGCTCCAGTGAGCTGACAGGTGCCCCACTTGACTCCCTACACACATTGCTCTTGAGCAGTGAAACAAGTTTCCCTAAACAGCTTGAGGTTTCCTGTAGCAGTCTCATTTGTGTGGTATCTTAAGTAATTTAACTGTGGAGCAGAAATACAGTAACACCTCAATCTGGGTGTCTTCAGGGACCGACCATGAACAAAAGAATCCCAGGGATTGGTACTTTACAATCTATAGACCCATCCCTTAGACTCTGCACCCTGTACACGGTGCAATGATGATATTTGGTCCAGGTCTTCTCACTGTTCATTGGGTTCTACAGACTCTCTAGGTAAGCTGGCCACCTGGTGCAACAGGTCCCCATGCCCTTTGTTAGGCAAAGGGTCAGCACCAGTTCACCGCTCATTGCCAAAGCTCCTGCCACTTCCCACAATCCAGGGCACAACCTGACACTTGCACACTGAGCATTAATTGCACTAGGTGTGTTCCTCAAAAGAAATTTACATTCTCAAAAATGATAGTCTAACAGTTGGCTGCACACAGCTAACATGAACTATGCATTTAACAATCAGCCCAGAAGCCTAAATGGAAAATTATGTACAAATTGATAGGACAAATGGGTGTTAATGTCTTCACAGATGAATAGATCTAAAAGGATTAATCGGGTTCTGGAAGAATGGGTGTGGGTGTCTTCATGAACATTAAGGCTCCCAAGTTTGTTGCAGAACCTAGCACACTCTGAACTTCTGAAATTTAGGGAAAAATACACAGGCTTAATAGATTTATGAATATTAACTTCTCTGCCCAGGGTGGGTTTAAAGCTAATTTTAATAGTCATAAAGTGCATGATGAGGGTGGGATACATGTTCAAAGGGGAGCATGTAGTCGGTGGTTTGGGAAGTCTACACCTTCCTAGTACCTTAGCCAATGGGTAAAGGAAGAAGGCAACTTGCAGCTGGGAATTTAGCATAAGAGGAGGTTGCATCCTCCAAAAACTCAAGAGAGACCCAATGGGGTTATTGCCTGGTGTAATCTACTCAAATAAAGTTGCAGTAGTCTAGTGTCTTCTTTGTGGTCACTGGCTTTTTACAGCATGATTTTCCACACACACACAAATCTGCAAACCTGGTGCTGATTATACCCAAACTAATAAACAGGAGAATTGCAATGTTATCAAATATCAAACATGGCAAAGGACAAATACGACTGTAAGTCAAGGTCATGCCACCCAAATTGCAATACCTTTTTACAAATGTATTTTTTCAGAAAGGGCAAACATAACTTCTTTCAGCAGGGTCTGTAGCTTATTATTCTCTGCAATGATAATGTCAATCATAATGTTTCTCCTTGAAAAACAGAACCACCGCAAGTACAAAACAAGAACATACTTCCATTCAAGGCACTAAGTTTAAGTTGAAGAGCTGTTTGATCCTTTGAAGACCTATACAGTCACTGTATTTTATAATCTAATCAGTTGTCTGGGTTGTTTTTCCCCTTTTATTATATCTGTATCATTTGGACAGGACCCAAATCCTTCCAAGACTCTTCATGTGTTCTGTGACACATGTTAAACTGGTATCACTGAGGATAATTTTAATCAGTTAGAGGTTCTGAGTAGCCACCAAGCTGTATTCATACAGTATAAAACCAGCTGTGTGCTGTCTACAAAGCATGCTCTAGCATGGCTTAGAAACAATCAGTGTTAAGGAACACAATTAATTTATTTGAAGGGCAAGAGGTAAATCAGCTTCATGGATTCTTTGTTCACAACCATTAGTTTCACTGATGACTGTAAATGCATAATTAAAACATTTCTGAGATTATTATTCCCTGGAAGCTTTCTCACCATACACATGTCTTCCATGTGGTCTCTGAACTGCACAGAACTGCATTTGGACCTGAACAAATATCCATAGCAGAGTTTTCCTTCTAAAAACTCCACTTCAAGAAAACCAGTTTTTAAAAATTGATGAGTCCTAGCTACAATAGTTTTTAATCAACATTCACTTATTTACTTTTTCATTCTTTCACTTTGTGAGAAGGTGGTGGTCATAACACTTTTACAAAAGGTATTCTTGGAGATAGAAGTTTCTGGCCTTTCCCAGAAAAAAATTGTGCCAGTGTCTCCTTAACATCCTGTGTTGAAATCCATGTCCAACACAGACTGAATAGATCTGGCAATGCTACGATATAATTTGAAACAAAATAGTTTTCATATAACAGAAAGAAAATATATAGATATTATCTAACAAGTTGTAAACAATTGGAGCAGACAGAGCAAATTAAGTCTTTATGGATTAGCCAACCAAGAGTTCTGTGCTTCTCCTTGCATTGGACAGTACTCTTTAAGACTTTCAAAAGCACAGTATGAAAATATTTAAGATGCACTGAACCCATATTTCCTCATCTAGGAAAAGCATCATAGCTTGGTACTCCTCATGTGAAATATATATAAGTTGGGAAACAGCTAAAGTCATCAAGGTGATTTTCTATAAACCACTCAGCAGTTTTAATTGCAACCTGGAATGTTTTTCATATCGTGAAGCAAAGTGGAACAGCCCTATAATCCACTTCTGTTTTCCCAGTACTAACCACTCACAGATTTTCTACTCCTCATTACAGGAAAATATTAAAATAATAGCTTTATCCTGATACTCTATATTGTCTCTATAGGATCTATAAGAAGTTTGCTTGTTCAGTAAAATCCAATTTACAAATACACTTCAGCTACACACAGTGACAAGTGATTCAGTTTTAGGCATCACAATGTAAGAAAAATATAAAGTTATTAGAAAGGGCCTGAAGGAGGATTACCAAGACGGTGAAAGGCTGAGAAGGCCTGTTTGCTAGACATCTTTTTTACAGAAGATTAGTGCCTAGAAGTACAGTTAAATAAATGTCATTTGGTGTTTTTTTCTTGATCCTTGATACAAATCTAGCAGCATTTGGAAGATGTCTCTTTAGACTCCTGACCAAAACATGGGTTCCATTTCTTAATCCACTGCAAATGCTTGTCATTTATAAACATTAATAGTAGTAGTTCTAAGCAAATTTTAGTTCAAAGCAGAAATACTATGTATTTCTGTGTTTTCTGTTGAGTTCATGCTTTGCTCAATGTTCCTACATTTATTCCTGAAGCTGAATACCTTCCATGGAGACAAACCTCTCATATGCACATAAAATCTGATGTCTAATTCACATTGTATGTTTCTGAAGAAAATGTGTGCATGTGATGGTTTGAGGAAACAGGCTCTTATAATTACATCCTTTCTACAAACAGCTGGAAGAAGAGACAGGTGAATGCTATAAAGTCCTCTTTTATTATAACAAAATAATTTCCCAAATTAAGAATGGGCAGTTGACTATATACATCAAAGTCTGCATCTGAAAAAGCTAGCCATGTTTTTTGTTTACATCATTTGCCTCATTTCTTTAGCAAATCCCTCGTTCACTCAAACTATATCAATCCAGAAAATAATCACAGCCCAATTGAAGCGCTATGCTAGAAGACAAAACAGTCAAATATGATTTAAGATTGTATTATTCCTGCTTTTGCTTCTCTCTGAATTTTTAACATCTCCTTTCAAATGAAGTGACTGAAGAAATTTGTCATCTTTTTCACCTAGACCTTTTGCAGTCACAACTTCTTTATGTGGAGGTCTGTACACAGTGTGCAGTGTTTCTCAGAACTATCCATGTCTCCACCACTTCATTAATGGAAGCAATTCACAACTTCATAGCTGCACATAGCAAAGGAAAGTGCCTTTGCTAATGATGTGACAAATCCTGGAGGTTTCAAACATCTGTAAGATTCTGTTCTGCCTTCTATCTTTTTTTTTTTAAACTGTCCTGAAAAGTTTCCAAACCACCTGAGACACAAGCCCAGTCTCCATGGAACCACTATGTAACTCTTACTAACATATTTTAATTTAACCATTAAAGGATAATAAAGATGCAGAAAATCAGAAATATATTAAATTTATTCTTTAAATTCATCCCCAATGAAAGTCACTGAAAAAATTGTGAGGAAAATCCAGCTTTAATTATGTTTTTCTTCAAAGATATTTTTGTTCTGAATTCAGATAACAGCAGAGTATCAAGACTATGCTGATAAGTTAAAAATGATCATCACATTCTAGAAAATAAAAATGTGAGAGCTGATGTTGAGGACCACTTACCTCTCATGGCTTCTCAAGGACATTGACAAAAACCATAATGTTGGCCTGCCAATAGGCTCTCACAGAAAAAAACACTGCACTCCCAGTGTTCGGACCACTCAGCTGAGAAATGCGGTGAAATGAAACCAAAATAAATAACCTGCACTGGAGTTGATCATTCAAAAATTCCTGAGAGATTTAGTAGAGACTGTGTCTGCCATCACCAAATTTCTTTTTGGGTTTGGTCCCAAATGTGCCGAAATTGTTTGGGATTTTCTTCACATGAATACTCTCCAATGGAAACTGCTGGGGCCTCCAGATAATTTACATCTTGCTTTAAGAACAGGATGGAGGAATGGAGGGCCCAATATGCCAACCAGACCCAACCCACAGGGAGGTGTGTGGAGTCCCTGAGACCCAGGTAAGGGACATGGCAAAGAAACTTCCCAGCCTGGTACTGCCCACTGATTATCACCCTTTACTGGTTTTCCTGGTAGGCACTGATGAGGTCCCAACAAGAAGGCTGGCAGGCAATCAAGAGAGACCTCAGGGCCTTGAGACAACTGGTAAAGGGATCTGAAACCCAAGTTGTGCTCCCTTCTGCCCTGCCAAATGAAGAGAATGGTGGGGCAAGAAACAGGAAAATCATTCAGATGAACATCTGGCTGCAGGACTGGTGTTACCAGCAGAATTCTGGGGGTTTTGATCATGAGCTGGTTTATGTGACAGAACCTGCTGGCAAAAGAGTCCACCTGTCCCAAAAGAGATAAAGGATCTTAGCTCAGGACTTAGCAGGGCTAGTTGAGAGAGCTTTTATGTAGAGTTGAAGGGGGAACAGGATCATAGCCAGGCTCAACAGAAGTAAGGTGTGGGAAGGGGAGAACTCTAGGAACCATGCTAGCAGCAAAAGGAAGTTTAAAAATTAATAACTTAAGCACAAGCACCCAAGACACAACCAACATTGGGCATGGGGACTATGGGGCATCTCTTTGCACACCTACTGGGGTACTGACACAATGAAAAAATTCTGTAAAGTGCCTGTACACCAACACATGCAGTTTAGGGAACAAACAGGAGGAACTAGAGATCTGTGTGCAGTTACAGAGTTTTGATATCATTTTGATTATGGAGGTGTGGTGGGATAGATCACATAATTGGAATGTTGAAATGAAGGGCTACAGAGTGTTTAGGAGAGACAGACCAGGAAGGCACAGTGGTGAAATTGCCCTCAACATGCAACATTTGCACTGTATCAAGCTCTGTCTTGGAGTGGATGATAAGCAAGTTGAGAGCTTATGGAATAGGATGAAACACCAAAGTAGTAATAGTGACATTGTTGTGGGTGTTAGCTAGAAGCAGCTTTAAAGAAAGAGGCATTGGCTCTTGTTGAAGTCTCTCAACTACCCACTCGAGAAGCAACACAGCAAAACACAAACGGTCTAAGTGGTCCCTGGAAAGCACTGATGACAATTTTCTGACACAGGTAGAGAATCCAAGAAGGAATGATGTGCTGCTTGACTTTATACAAGCAAACAGGAAAGAAGCTGCTGGAGATGTGAAGGTAGGGAGCAGCCTTGCCGGTAGTGAGCATGAGTCTGTGGAGCTCCGTAATGGGCAAAGAGGAACAGGGAAGCAGGTAATTGTTACCTCGGAGTTCAGGACAACAAACTTTAGTCTCTTCAGGGATCTCCCAGGAAGAATTATATGCGAACAGACTCTGCAGGAAAGAGGTGTTTAAGAGAGCTGGTTGATATTCCAGGATCACTTCCTCTAGGCTCAAGAACAATGCATCCCAATGAGCAAGAAATTAGTCAAAGGGGGCAAGAGATCTACATAAATGAATAAAGAACTGTCATTACTCGAGTATAAACAGGATATACATAGGAGGTGGAAGCATGGTCAGACCACTTAGAAGGGATACAGAGGGATTTTCAGAATATGTAGCAATGAGACAAGAAAGACCAAGGCCCATCTGGAATTAAATCTGGCCAAGGATGCCAAGAGTAACAAGAAACACTTTTGAAAAGAAAGACATCAATAACAAAAGGAAAATAAAATGTAGGCATGTTACTAAATGGACAGGGGAACCCTAGTAACAGGGAATGGCACTGAAAAGACAAGCCCTCACAATCTCTGATCCAGGAGAATCAGGGTTACAAATGTCGGAAGGAAGACCTTCCCTTTCTCAAGGAGGATTGGGTTACAGAACACCAAGTCAAACTTGATAATCACAAATCCAAGCTAACAAAGATCATTAAGGTGACTGGAGCATCTCTTACAAGGATAGGCTGAGGGAGATGGGCCTCATCAGCCTCAAGATGAGACAACTGAGAAGGGACATTATCAATGTCTATAAGTATCTGAAGGGATTGTGTGAAGAGAGTGGAACCAGGTTCTTCTCGGTGGTAACAAGCAGCAAGACTAGTAGCAATGGGCAGAAACTGATGCACAGGAAGTTCCACCAGCATATGAGGAAGAACTTTTTTACTGTATGGGTGACCACACACTGCAATATATTGATCAGAGAGGGTGTGGAGTGACCCTTGCAGAAGAACCATCTGCACACAATCCTTTGCTATATACTCTATGATGACCCTGCTTGAGCAGGGAGGTTGGGCCTTTCTGTGATGCTGTGACTGTTTATTAGTGCAGAAACTTATAGAAGGAAACTTCGTCATCCCAATTTGAAAACATCCAAAGTATTGCCAGGTGAAAGAAAAAAAGAATTGCAATTGCAATCTAAAGCTGAAGTACAACCATTTGTGTGGCTTAGCCAGACTAACAAAAAAGCAGCAACAAGCACTTTTCAGAACATGAACAGCTCCTACTAAAAGGTGTTGGACTGGCTGCCCAGGAAATCAAACTCATTTCTTTATCCATAAATAATACAGCATTTGCAGTCCAATTTTTAATTCTATCAATCTGCTTAGTCATAACCTACAATGAGTTTGGTTCAGCAGCTGCTGTAAAACAGCTTAGTCTCTGCACCTGCACATTCCTTGAGTATTCCCATGAAAATCAACATGCTGTTGCACTTTTCAGGGCTTAACCAGATGCTCCAATGCCAATGACTTATTGCACAAACCACAAGATGTAAATTACAGGACCGTCTCTGTTCTGGGGTGTGAGTCACACAATTCTTGCAGTCAGTAGCAGATAAGCATTTCTGTATTCATTAAAAGACAGAAGTGGAGAAGAAATCTTCAGTCAGTACCACTGGAATTTGTATAAATGTTAGATAGCTGAAAAAACCCCAAGAGAAATTACCAGCTCATGTGGAATTCAGTTATAGTAGTATCTGTTTTGATAGTGCAGGGGGGAAAAAAAGCCTAGAATTTTAAACCAGCCTTTGGCAGACAAATAATCAGAATAGATAGATTCCATGTACAGAACTGTTGAAATGTTGTCAGGATCTTTCACTTCTTAAAATTTTACATTGTTTTTCATTAAAAATCAAAGTAAGTGCTATCTGCAGTGAATTTTCCCAGAAAGAACAAGAATCCAGGAAAGAGCCACTTTCATCCTATCCACTCATTACTACTAACATGCTAGACTCTGAAAACCAGCCTGATAAGACAATGGTCTACAAGCCTAAATATATCATTAATCAACAAGTCCAAAGAACACTGTTGGTACTACATGAAGCATTGTTTCTGATCACAAACTTACAAGAAGAGAAATATTCTTTCCTCTTTTAAAAAATAGCTTGTATTAAACAAGACAAAAATTAAAATAAGCTGAAAACTTGGTTTATGTAAATATTAGTCAATTCAAGTTCCAAAGTTTGAACCTTAATTACATGCACCACTAAATCTCTATGTGCTGTACAGCCGCTCAGAAATAAGTTACTTGCACATATTAAGAGCAATAATCTCAGAAACACACAATACAGCACTTCTATTATGTTCAGACAATTGTTATATAGCTTCTCTGAAGATATGATTGTAGCTAGGTGAGGGGGAATGTGTATTTAAGTGTTCTATGAATCAGAATGATTAGAAATAAGTAGCTGTATTGATAAAAGCACTAATATTAAAAAGGTTTTCTGACCAGGCATTGGAGGTCCAGATGTTCAAAATCCTGCTCGCATGAGAAAACAAAGACCTTCTGTATAATAATTATTCCCAAAATCTGCCTGAGGGGGGGGAAAAAAAAAAGCAAAACCATAACACAAAAAATCCACACTTCTTCTTTGAAAATGAATGTACCAAATCTTACTCCTGAGATCTTAGAATCAGTTTTAATAATCTAGATGCATCTATAATGTTGTGCATGTACCCACTTATACACCCACACAGTCAGGCACATCTTTGAGTATGGTCAAACATACAATCCACGATTAATTTATATCCACCTGAAGCACTTTATAAAGCCCTTGAGAAACATAACATGTGCAGGTAAGTATATAACAAATGGAAGTTTCTACTTGGGAACCTCCTCAGCAGGAGAACAATTATTTTCTTCTGCATAATGAAAATCTAACATCATCATCCATTGGAGTGTAATAGGAATTCAAACCCTGGAAACATACACAAGAAATTCTGTAATAGGGTCTGCATCTCTTCTAATTAATCAGTAGATGAATGGGATTGAGGAAAGCAGATATACCCAGCGAAAGCTACAGTAAATTGCTTTTTACTCTTCTTTGTAGTGGTGCTCACTGAAACATGCACCAGGTATTTTAATGTGTGATTCCTTTTGAAACTAATGCACACTCTAAGGAAGCCCAAATACTTGTTTCTAATTAGGGCTTATTTTCCACTTTTGGTGTTAAAAATTGGAAGGCAGCTTATCAAAATACATTATTAGCCATCCTACCTTGAGCTTATGGAGATGGCATGGCACTCAGCATGGATACGACAAAGTTTTCAGATGCAACTCTCACAGATGTTTTCACCTTAATGTGAAAACAGTGATAAATCCTTTAGTTCAGAGTGCAGTATCTATGTAGAAACTGTACAAATAACTTCTTCACCTGTCATCAAATTAGAGTAAATTCCATCCCCAAGTTATAATTTCAAAATAGGCATGACAACAGGGCAAACAAAATGCATTTGTTGGGAGGAAAAACTACTTGGATAGTTCATTGCCAATGTTTTAAAGAAAACACAGAATTAAATCAGTAGTAATCTAGCCAATAGACCTTCTGACGTGGAAATGAGGGAAGAGGGCTTATAGTTCTCCCTGATTTTATAAGGTTTATTAGTGGCTGGTCATGGTTTAACCTCAGCTGACAACTTAAGTACTACACAGATGCTCACTCACTCTCCTCACTCCTGACACCCCTTCAATGGGACCGGGATGAGAATTATAATAAAGGTACAAGTTATGGACTGAGATATGAACACTTTCATAATTGAAGCAGAATGTAATAATAATAAAATTAAAAAAGAAATAACACCCAAAATAAATAAGTAATGCCATTGCTCATCACCAATGGACTGACTCGTGCTGATCACCAAGCAGTGATCAGCAGCTCCTGGCTAACTCCTTCCAGTTTATATACTGAGCACGGCGTTCCACAGTGTGGAATATCCATTTGGCCAGTTTGCATCAGCTGTCCTGGCTCTGCTCTTTCAGAGGTTTTTCTGGACATCCTCACTGTCAGAGCATGGGAAACCGAGAAGTCTTTGTCCTAAAGGAAGCACTACTTAGCAACAATTAAAACATCAGTGTTATCAACATTGTTTTTATACTAAATCCAAAACACAGCTCTGTACCAGCTACTAAGAAGAAAATTAATTCTATCCCAGCCAAAACCAGTACATGGTTCAAGTGTAATCCACACTAAAAGTGAGAAATTTCTCTTGAGAAAACATCCTATTGCCAGGACATAGCTAATTCTCTCCTAGGGCAAATTCTCTCAGAAAGATGCCTTATCCCTTGCATTTGATAGATTTTTAGCAAAATACCTTAGGATTCACCCTTCATCATTTGAAAGGGAGACACACACTTAAGAAATGAGGGATTTTGAAGGCTGGAAGCTTATACAGGACATTGGTCGCATCACCCGCCCTCTAAGGATGTCTCCAACTGAAAGCTTGTTCTCATATTAACTGCCAAGATAATGTCAGTCACTAACTATTTTGTTCTTTCTACCTCTTTCCTCCTTACCTCCTGCTCCTCCTCAATGTCTGACTTCTAAATCAAAGAGAAAGATTTAAACAACTCATTATCAATTCAAACCAAATCTGAGACACAGCTAAGACATAGGAGATCTGAATTAGTCATGGAAATGCTTCATCTTAGGGTAATTTAAATGACCAAATTTCTGTAATTACCCAGTACTGAAAATTGCCAAGAAGTTGCTATAGTTCATACCCTATAAATGCTTGAGGGAAAAAAAATCAATGAATTACCTACCCGCTTGCACAGAAGGAAGAACTCCTTTACCGTGTGGGTGAAT
Organism: Sialia sialis; assembly: GCA_009812075.1. Lineage (NCBI taxonomy): Eukaryota > Metazoa > Chordata > Aves > Passeriformes > Turdidae > Sialia > Sialia sialis. The sequence goes on along the minus strand of VRYO01001463.1, from coordinate 96,703,953 downwards.
ACACACTGCAATAGATTGACCAGAGAGGGTGTGGAGTCTCCCTTGAAGAAGATATTGAAGAACCATCTGTACACAATCCTTTACCATGTACACTAAGATGAACCTGCTTGAGCAGGGATGTTGGGCTAGATGACCCACTGTCAACTTTATTCATTCTGTTATAATTTCCTTACTAAGACAATCAGCTTTGAGAGAGCACTGATGCTTCACTCCAATAAAGATCTCTTCAGTGTGCCTAAAAGCACTAAAGGATGAGATAAATCCCAGCACAAAGTTGTCCTCACAGGAAGTAAAAGCCAAAACTTAATGATTACCTAGAATGAGACTTGCAAGGCAATAATATTCCAAAAGTGACAGTGGATTGTTTTAACCTACAGAAGTGTCAGCATAAGCAATACTGATGATTACTGACTAAATTTGGGGGGAAAGCACACTTTTCCACTTATTTTGTAAGTAACACCATTATATTGATGGTTTCATCTCTTGTGCCCCACACTAGCATAAATACATTTCTCCAAGAACATATTAACTAAATGCTGAAGCAAACTGGAACTAAGAAGCACATACATAGATGAAAAAGTGTAAGAAAAGGGGAAAGGGATGGAAAAGATCTCTGTTTATGAGTTTCCTACCTTATTGTCTGAAAAACAAAAATCCTTCTGAAGATCAGGGAGGTCTAGATATTCTGGCCATGTGGTTTGTATCAGATGTCAACCTTTCTTAACCAGATTACAATGTCTTTTGAAGAAACCACATTACTATTTTTTCAGGGCCCATTAGGATGCTTTTTTCAGAGCCAAAGTCATATTTCAAAGACCCTCTGGTTACATTTCCTGCTGAGACATACTACTTCTTTTAACATAAATACATTTGAAATAGAGGGAGTTACACACAGTTATAATGCTGTGTGGATTTAGTCTTCTTAGCATCACTTGCCTAGCCTGAGCAGCTGGATTTGGTGAAGCTTTAGACCACCACTGTGAAGTTACACCCAGGTATGGTTTCAGATGGGATAGTTAATATTCTGTGTTATTTTTCTAGTAGCTGCTATAGTGCTTTGTGTTGGCTTTAGTATGGGAAGAACATAGATGTTTTGGTTGTTGCTAAGTCATGTATATTACAAATCCCAAACTGAAAGATAAGGAGACTAGAGTGACCAGGAGAAAATGCAGCTTGATAAGTTATGAAGTGTTAATGGCCTGCCTGCACAGACACTTGAGAAATAACTCAGTAAGATGTTAGAAGACCCCAAAACAAAAATCACTGTTGGATTGAGAAGTGCATTCAAGGCACATGAAGAGCATGTGAGGGGCAGATGCATAAGTGATAAGGGTATAATTTTCCATGGATTTCTGTCTTCTGGGCCCCTCTCTGGAGACGCCCAGCTTGAGCTGACCTGCTGCAGGAAACTTACTGTTGCATCTGAGGAAGCACACCAGAGAGCGTGTGTGAGCAAAGAATCAGAACAGGCACCTGCACCTCTATAGACCTGCCTGCTGTGAAGGGCCTTGCAGTTTAAGTCTCAGGTGGCATGTGTATGTAACTCCCTGCAGGGTGTGAGTGTGTTTGAGTAGTGGCTTCTCCTTCAACCTTTCCTTTTCTACTTTGTACTTCATGTAAAGCATTAACATATATTTAGGGGCAAGAAATTCATTCATTCATGATGGACAGATAAAATATCAGGACTCCTTTTTCTTGGCTTTTATCTAAAATATGGTCACTGTAAAAGAAAAATTGGCATCTTAATAGAAAACAGAACTGTACAATTAACCAACATGCAGCTAAATAAAAAGAGCAACACATGCAGTTCTATGTTGCTGATGGAATAAAAATGCAAGACTGTAGACTCCAATAGAGGAAAATTTATACCATGTAAACTAACACAGATTATTTATCTAACAAATTTTGTGACGATAAATTGGAATTTAGTGAGTCTTTAGAAGTGCCAGATTGTCTGCACTAGCTGAATTCACCCAAGAGGATGAACCTAACCTAGGAGGAGATTGCCAAGGGCTATTTGAGATGCTCCTTTTCCTTTTAATGTTCTGAAGGTGCTAAGTATCTCCTAGAAATATAGGACAGCCCACAGCTGGCAGTCTTCAGGGCAACCAGGATTCTCAACAGTCAAATCAAATGTGACTGAGGTCTCAGAAGCTAAAAAAGACAAACATAAAAAGCAAAACCAACTCATGACCTGGAAGATCAGAGCTTTGGCTTCCTGTCTGGTTTTTCCTCCTGCTGATTACCTTTCCAGTCACTACATATAGTAAGCTATCTACTGTTTACTTAAGTAAGCTATTTACTGTTTACAAAGAGAACTAGACAGCAGAATAATAAAATTGCTTGAGTTCAGATTAAATATCCCACTTCTCTGGTATTGCTGAGATTAATCTACATCACATCTGGTGGTTCAGATGCATTTCAGGTTGGGACTAATGAAGTTTGGGTTGTCTAGAACTTCCAAGTTTATGAGGAAAATCATACTGATATATTATTGCTACAAAAGCATTCAAGTTAACAGAATGATCAGTGTAAAAGTCATTGTCTATCGTTTCTAGTTGCACTTTTAGGCTGGCTGAGATTTTAGCTCAGCTCCTTCTCATTACATTTTCTTATGTACCTCATTTATTTTCTTACAAGTACTTGATTTCTCTTCCAAACAGGTCTGCATTCAGAGGAAACTGTTTCTTTATACTCACTGCAAGGTACAAAGGACAGCAGTGTTTCTCCTGTATAGCTGCTGCTATTACCATGTAGGTATTCTTATGTGATAACACCCCCAAACAGAAACAAAAGGAAGATGTAAAAGGAAGCAATAGGTAATTTCAGTTCAGACACACTCAGAGCCCAGTGATGTAGGAAGCACAAAAATTGTTTTGAAAAAATATATCAAAGGCAAAAAGAAAACCTACAACAGACAAATGAGAGAAATGAAGGTGGAAACATGAGTCATCAGTTTATGCACATTGCTGGAATTACCAACTCGACAGATACTACTTAAAAACAGACTTTCAGGGGACTGCTGTCCTATCACTTCTTTTTGCTGGACGTTACACTTTTGCACCAGGTAGCAGTATGTGCAATTTTCCATTTAGCATCATACTTAATCTTTAGCAGGTAGAAAATTCAATGCAGAGCCTTACTACCCATCTAGGTTTCCCTAGGTGCTGCCAATGTGTGGCTCCTACATACTAATAACAGTTAGCCCATTGTGCTACAGAGCCCTCTGGGCCAGCAGTCAGCACCCATTGGGCAAGGTTATCAGGAACAGCTGCTTAGCATTTGCCGTTTGCCTGGAGTGGCTTCTTGGCCTCTGCAGGGCTCACATCATTTTACACATCAGAAGGTCATGAAAGCCCATTTGCAAGGATACACACTATCAGGCAAACAGCTGACATGTGTAACAGTAAGAGAAAAAAACAGAAAGTTCAAAATCCCACAGGGCACAAAACTTAGCCATGTAATAGCACGTTTAAACAAACTGACATACTGCATTCTTTGTATGTCATCAACACAAGAATGTATTGGACTTGTAGAACATATTTACATCTCTGTTCAGAGGCTTACAGTCTCTCATAGAAGATGCTGAATACAAACCCCACTAATGTCACAGTTATGCACACTGAAAAGATACCTAAATAAGACACAGTGCTCAATACAATGCATTGACAATGCAAGCAGTCCAAGGCATTCACAAATACACACAAACACAGAGCAATCATTCATTCTGGAAACAATCTTCTTGCAGCCTGTGGCCAGAGATATGTTCATAATTAATTAACAATCATGGCAGCAGCAAGGAAAAAGGGGAAAAAAGTAGAACTGTAAACAAAACTATAGTGTCAGCCCCATATTTGGAAAAAAGCCTGGGAGCATATTTACTTTCTCCCTGTTCTTGCATCTGACATTATCCAATGCCCTCTCACACAGATTAGCAATCTCCAAACCAGTATTTTTCACTAAACTCTCATAGCTTAAACCCACCTTGTCCTGTGCCTCAAGCCAACACACTTCAGTTTCTTGTGGCTGTGACACACAAGCACACATAGAGCCTGCCCTGTCATTGCTGCATTAGAGCAATAATCTTCAGCAAAGGGGGATAGCAAACAGGAATGGTGCCTATGATGCCTTAGCTGATCAATAGCATCACATTGGCTTATCTGCCAGCACACTCAAGTGCTCCAAAGCACGAAAATTTATCTGTCAAAGACCCCCACTGAGTCTGCCTCCTACAAGAAAGGAGTAACTACATCTGGAAGCTGTAATATGGACTCTTAATCAACAGGATTCACATTTTCCTTCAATCCACAGAAATGGCACAGATTATCAGTAATTCTGCAAGCCAGCCATTAATTTTGTTATTACAGAATTAGCAAGCAATACAAGTTAGAATCAGCGGATCTTGCAAAGAAACAATGTGATGTTTATTAGGATTTCACCTTCAATGACAAATACTCCTGTCCTTACCACTAACATCAGAGGGGAAGACTATCATTAGCAGCAAAGGAGATAGGGAGCAGCCGCACAAGATGGTCCTTTAAAGGGGGAAACAATCAGTAGAATGGTATTTCCCTGGGGAAAAAAGAAAAAAACCACCAACCTGATAACAGGAAAATCCTCTTTCAAACCCCCTAACAAAAAGAGAATGATAAGTCACAAATACCTTCCAGTCCTCTGCGATTTACTCTTACCTCTGTGATGTTTTCTTATATTTTCTCCTGCAGGAAAAGAACAAAATGAGAATAACTGAGATCAGAAGCTTAACAGGCAAGGAGGAAAAAGGAGAGGGTCAGAAATCAGGAGCAATTCAGTGAATTCACTTCTGCTACAAGATTTTCCCAAACCTGATGTAGTCATTCCCTTCTGCTAACCTTAGTGATGTTTGCCCCTAATTTCAGGAGAAAAAATTGTGTTTGCTTGTATGCACTTACTAATCTTCCTTGAGAGAAAGAGTTGTTCAACTAGGAAAAAATCATTTACAGTAATTTCACGATTATAAGCTGCACCTGAATATAAGCTGCACTTCCGGGTAGCCGGGAAGACCACGGGATTTGTCTATATATAAGCCGCACCCGAATATAAGCTGCACCTTTTTTTTTTCCTTATTTTTTTTTTCTTTTCTTTTTTTTTTTTCCACGCAGCAGGGTGGGGGTGCTGCTGACAAGACAGGCAGAGCCAGGGCCATGCCGGGAGGGACCGGCCAGCAGCAGGCACCTGGAGCAGGGGAGCGGAGGGGAGTGCCAGCAGCAGCAGGGAGCAGGAGGGGGGGGAGCACCGGCCGCGTGAGCGGCAGCAGCGGGGGGCGCAGGCAGCGGCGGGGAGGGGCGGCGGCACCGAGCACTGGCTGCACAGGCGGCGGGGAGAGCCAAAAGCGGCAGGGAGCGGCGCCGGCAATGGCAGCAGCGCCGAGCGCCAGGAGCAGCGGCAGCGGCAGCAGCGGTGGGGGCGGGAGCTGAGGGGCGGGTAACACCTGTTCCCCTTGCGGCTCGTACTTCTGTCTTGGCAATTCTCCTGAAATTGTCCATAAATAAGCCGCATGTGAATATAAGCCGCACTACTGGGGTAGGCTGGATTCTTCAATGAAAAAGGTGCAGCTTATATTCGTGAAATTACTGTATTATTCTAAATGACTTAGCAGGAGTCCAAGAGAAGTCCAAGAGTCAGAAACTTACTTGCACTCACTAGCTGTAGTGTTTATGTCTCTCAGATAAGATCTGTGAAGATCCCATTAACATGAAGTGATGGAATGTATCTAACCATATTGTCTGTGGTCACTGAGTGGAAAACCCCATTGGTTTCAGAGCAGTCTCTGTCTAAAAAGAAAGTCTAGATCCTAGCAAGTTCTCTGCTCGAACAAATTCCAGATACCACAGAGCTTCACTTTGTGGCACCTATCTTGAGACCTTACAGACCTAGACCCAGGACTAGGAATGGCAAGAGCAGAGGAGCATACAGGACCTCTTCTCCACCCCAATGCTTACACTCATGTTCAATGACAGCAAAGGCAGTAAACCTCTTACTCTTCTTAGCACAGTGGATTTTGTCTTCAACAGCAAGCGATGACACAGGCTGCTGATGCACAGCGTAAGGCAATGCACAAAAGGGCAAAACACCCCTTTCTGCATAGCTATCCATGTGGCTATGCAGTTACCTGCAGGGATGCATCAGGACTGTGTGCTATCTCTGAGCTGCTGTTTCTGCAGCTGTTTCCAAAGGCTTTGCACAGAGGCTGGCAAAACAGGGCATTAATTTACTTGAACACAGCTCCACTTTTATGTTCCAAAATAAAACTGACAATATTTAAACTTCACGAGTAGTGACTGAAACAAGTTTCAAAGTGGACTGTGATGAGCTGTGCCCTGTTATATTTTCAATGTGTAGGTAATATTGTTAAAATAGGTGTATGGCAATTAGCATCAAGTATGCTCTTTTGTTTCTGATCCTGCTCCATGTGGAAAATTGTAGGTAGGGTGGCCCTCGAAAACCAAACAAGGTGTAACTTTCCTTATAAGTAAGAACTATGGCAAAAAGGAATGTAGTGCTATTTTCTACTTAACGAGGGCCATGAATAATGTCTCCTGACTGTAAAATGTTTCATCCAACAAATATCTTTAAAAATTATACTTGTGGTTTACCCACTTGTATATTCTGACCATGTTGGAATCATAAAAATACTGAATAGCTGTTTTTAAAAATATTTCATTTACAATTTGCTGTGTGGAAAATTATTAAAACTTGAAATTATGCAAAGGAGTAAAAGAGCAAATATTCATAGTAATATCAAGTTTATAGCTTACTGACATTAAGAATGTTGGCAAATAAAAGCAGAAACCCAACTGGATAAATTTTATTCTATAAGAATGCTTCATTTTCATTTCAGAAGGATGAAAAGTAGAATTTTTTTTTTTTTTAAATGTAGATTAGGAAGTTCATACTCTAACAAATACAGAACTTCATTGTGTTTTCTGGCAAAAAAACCAAACAAACCTGCTGAAAAATATCCTATCTGACTGGCCATTCTAATCCACACTAATTAAAATATTTTATTCCAAAGAAATCCAAATTTGTTTAAGTTTTAAAATTAAATCATTTGCAAGTTATGTCTTTCCTCTGAGAGGCTCTTATGGCTCATTCCAACACTGTCAGAACTATTTTTCCCTTCACTGGTTAGCGACTTTCACATAATGTTATAAAGTGTTACTCTTTCAGACATTTGAGCGAAGATAAAATTCATTAACTCCAGTCTTAGGATGTTGTTCACATATGATTAATGACACGACTTTCTGATCAGTTAGACTTTTAATGTTCCTTTCATTCAAGAATATTTTTAATACATTAGAAAGATGTACTATGACAGATGACAGTACTAAGAAAAAAATAATTTGCTGAAGTCATAGAAATTTTTAAAAGCTTATACACAGTTTTTTATTGTTGCTGTTTTCACACCTGCAGTCCATTCATAGTTAAGGTTTATATGCACCAAGTTAGTGACTGCTTTTCCAAGCACTGACTGAATTTGCAGTTTACACTTGAAGAGAATATAACTGGAAGAACATTTGTTTATAGATTTAATATCACTACTGCATGCACATGCTTTAAAAGGGACACCATTAGCAAATTCTGATATCCAGGGAAAAAATTCTGTAGGCTTGAACTTCCAGCATTTCAAAAAACACGGTCTAACAGTGCTACTCACTATATTATAAAAAAGATGGTGTTGATAACATATAACTGTAAATATAGTATTCAGTTTGGTTTTGGTAACACAGTGTCAGCATCTATCTTCTTTATGGTTACAGACCACCACTTAGACATGCCTTCAATTAAATGAGAGCACTGGAAACAAGGGAATTAGAAAGTACTTCTTTAATAACACAGCATCAGAGACCGGCTTTAATCAGCTACCATGTGTGCATTAACAACAGAAAACTGGAGGGGGTGGATTTTGGTTGGTTTGGGTTTGTAATTTCTTGTTTGTTTTTTGAGATTGTTTTGTTATGAAGGGTTTTATTTGGTTGTTTATTTAAAAAATAAATATGTGGGACAAGATACCTTGATTTATGTCCCCAGGATGAGTCTATGAAGAGAGAAACTATTTATGAAATTGCTTTTAGCAGAAGCTCTACGACATCTGGAAACAAGGTAGACTTCCAGTCAAGCCCAAGAGACTTCTCATTTTTGAACAAACCCAAGCTATACCTCTTTCCCAGGAGAGAAAGAGTGAGAGAATTAAAAGGAGGTAATGTTACAGCTTCCCACCTCTATTTTGGCCATCCTGTGCTCATGCCTGAAAAGAAGCTTATTGATATTACCAAATCTGTGTAAGTTCAGTTTCTTTTCTCACTGCACACATCATGCTCGGACTGCGGCATCCACTAAATTCCTGCTACTGGCTGTGGAATGTACAATTCAGAAGTTTATATTTAGCTTGCACTAAAAAAAAAAAAATAATTAGAACAAAGTAGGGTTTTTTTTCATGCTGAAAAGAATTAGCAAGTGACTCACACTAGGTAGGCCCTATACAGCCAGTGTAAACTAAAAATAACTTGACTGAACTTAATGCAGTTACACTTGCAGGAGTCTAATATGAAGTGAGTCAGTCCTAGTCTGAGGCTGCTACACCCCAATGGGAAAAAAAAAAAGCAGTAAGATACTTAAAAGTAGATATTTTGTGATTGAACTGGTAGGGAAGATGAATTTTTTTTTAACTCAGAGACCATAAAGTTAACAAGAATGTTGAGACAACTCTTTCAGTACCTCCTCTTCTGAAGATGACTCCTTCTTGTAGCCAGAGAAATAAAGGAAGCACACTGGCCCAAAATAAAGTCAGGAGAGATTTTTGAAGATATTTAATTGCTACAGCTGTATGGCCACTCAATTTCCATTGAAATAAATAGACATTAAAAATTTCTCTTTGTGCTTTGATGCCCATCAGCTTCTTAAAAATTGTCTATTCTCAGGGTTATGTTTCTAATTTTGCCATTTAATTCCATTGCATCCTTGGCCAAATTGCTTTTCCCTGTATTTCCCCTTCAGGCACTTTTCCATTAATCTGTTAGCTCTTCAGAGTTGTGGTTTTAGCTATATAAGGTTTTGCATAACAATTCGTGACTTGAGCGCAACACTACATTTGAGCTTTTGCAAAAATGCTCCTGCCCTTCCTCTGCATCTGGGAACCTGGAAATGAAGAGAATATAATATAAACACAGACAAAATCTGTGCATGCATTTGGTAGTGATGTTCCCAGATCTTGGTCTGCTGAGAGAGTTGAGTGAGTTAATACAACTGAGTAGATACAGAGAGAAGTGAGGACAGAGGGGTTGGGGGAATTAGGTAATTAAGTAACTCTGCCAGCTGACCTGTTTTTGCCCCATAATCATACAACTCATAATATCAACTAGCTATATGAATTGCTATTTCATTCCTACACGGCCTCTGAAAAATAACCTAAACAATTATTTTTATTTATAATAGTGTTTTGGTTAATATGGTGTAGCTCCACATTCATTCCACAGGGTTTGGTATTAATGGCATCTTTTCAGAGTATGGATAAATTTGCAAGTGCTGCAGAAGTAATAGGACGATCTTTGCCTAGTTTCATCCTTGAAAATCTATACTAAAATTTGAAAGTTAAGAAAAATTTCATACTCTGCTCACACTCTGCTAGAGATTAGGGGCTCTATCTGCCCTTGAAAAAAGCGTGTGCAGGCTTCTACCTTCACTTCACTGCAGTGATCAGACTTAGGCCACCAGCTGGTGGATATGTGATTGATGGCCTAAGGTACAGAATGCAGATGACACTTTTCAATGGGTTGATACTTCCCAACTCAAATAAGTGCCAGAAGAAAGTCCTTAGCCTGCTGAGGTGGAATGGCTCAATTTTAAGGCTGAAGCTCACCTCACAATCAGCACTCAGAGGGGCTTCATCTAATGTGCTTTGTTTTGCTTGGCTATTGCACCGGGTTTAGAGGGTGCACACAGCTCATCAAAGCAGTTTAATAAGCCAGGCAGATCTTTTAAAGCCCTTAAAACTCAGTGGCCTGTGCTCTCTTTGCACCACCAGCTGAGAGTGCACAAGCCTAGATCTAGCCAAGTGTGGGTTTTCAGGCTGGGTCTGTGTTTCCTAGCAAAAAGAGGGCAACAACTTTTAGGGCACCAATAGACTAGCAAAAAATGAATCTGCTGCAGTGGTTTAAAAAGTTATTGCCACCAGCTGCCTTGTATGCAGTGCCCTGCCACAGGTCAGCACCCTCACAGCCCAGCTGGCAGACACAAGGACATCTCTGGGCATTGGTTGCCTCAGTGCAAGGTTCAACCTCTTGGCTTAAACTGCCAACAATGGTGACTTTTGGCAAAGATGACAGGTTTTGTACTGCTACATCTGAAGTACACTTCTTAGTGCCCACTCTGCAGAGAAGACAATCCAGCAGTACATTAACTCCTTCAGATGACGCAGCAAACCTCACCAGAACTTGCCTGCCATACCCTTAGTGTTGTCATAGACACTGTAAAGCATGACTAGAGAAAAGGGAACATTCCTCCTGCCTGAAGAGGATCATATTGCAAAAGCTACCTCTTCAGAGGAGCCTCAATTCTTTAGGAAAACAGTTGTCACAAGCTAATACTTAAAAGGCATTATAATTAGCATGTGTAAAATATGAGGGGGGAGCTTAGTCATCTGTCAACAAAAGCACACAGTAATGTCCTTTAATAGTGGAGTCCCACTGCATCCAGAGCTCACCCAAGCTAGGACTAATAATCTCTGCTTCCCTGCAGGGCTCCTATGACCAACTCATTTGGAAACAGAGGAAAAAGCCACCTTACTGGAGTGAAATATCCATATCATAGTACATACATTCTCTCAGGTCCTTTTTGTTTCTTTCCTGCCAGAGCTAGGCTTCTGATATTAAAATTTGTGTTAAGATAACACTATTAAAATCCTATTTTGTAGTTTAGCAAACCAACTGTGATATAAACAATGAAATTTGGCAAAAGGGAAAAACATCTGTCTACAAATCTGGAAGATTTTTTCTGCTTCTTTTTCACCCATTGGTGAATCTATGTTTTTTCTGAATGATATCCCTCCACTACCTTTTTCTGTAAGAGCCAACCATAATTCATGTTTACTGCTCTTGCCCCCAGGCCCTTCCAACTCATGGGTCCAGAATTCCCAGGATTTTCCCTTGGTGACCACATCTAGACAGAAGGATTTAAGAGCATTTCCCAGCTTGCAAGCTCAGGTGCCATCTCTGGTCATATTGCAGTGGCACAGCAGTTTATGCTGGGGGCAGGCATTGTCCCTCTGTGCGTCACTCCAAAGGAGAGATGGCTGGAGGCTCAGATCAAGTTGACTGACGGGATCACTTAAATAAATTGAAAATCTTCTCTCCCAGCAGCTCAATATTCCCAATCGCACAGTGCATTACCAAGTAATCATCATCACCACGGGATTAGAGATGCATTTATGTTACATTACCAAAGTCTATACTAATAACCAAGTATAAATCAACTCACAAGACCCCAATCTCACAGCACAGACTACAGCATCTGGCAAAGCACAGAATCCATGGGAGCCCTGACCAGAACTCAGAAATACATTGACATGACCAGACTTTACTGATGGTATAATGTCTTCAGTTCCTGGCAGATTTTTAATTCTTTAATTTAAACAGAATTATGCCTTTTCTAACTTTACTTATAGTCCAGACAATAATAACAAAAAAGAAATTATTTTTTCTGCCACATGGGCTGTTTATCAGAATACTGTGCTATGTTAAACACAATACAATCTCAGAGAGTATTAACAGCAGAGAAGAAACAATAAGAACTGGGTGAGGAAAGAAAGCAAAAATTTCAGTTGATACCTGAAATTTGATGGAGGGTTTATGTGGAATTTTTATAAAACAAGGGAAATAATTTTAAATTGGGCCCCAAATTAAAGGGGGACATCCTGAAATCGTGAGAGAATGAGGCAGTCACCTGTCTCATTTGAAGTAGATTAGAAAAGCCTGGGTGCTCTGAAGCATGGGTATGCATGGTGGAGGTACACAAAGAAAAGAAGTGATCACAGCTTGAAACTGGTAGAATGATTTCAGCAGAAATGGAAACAAGATAGGTGAGAAACCCAACAGGTCACAGATAGTAAATAATACATGTAAGTAATTCAAAGCCAGAAAATGTAGTCTGATTTTGTCCAAGGAAAATACTATTTTAATAGTTCATCTGGCTGACCACTGGATTTCAGCAGTCTAACTACTGAGTTTTCTAAAGAACAAAAAAAAAGGAAACTAACAGCTTCATCTCCAAAAAATGACTACAATCATTAGGACATACAATCAATTGATGTCTTTTGTTCTTCCTGCTTAGCTGTGACCTTTTGCCATTGTGGGGCTAAGAAACCAGTATCCTACTTGCTCATTTCATGTCTAATATGCGTACTGAGTAGATGTTAATCATAGTTGTAAAGGCAAAATTTTAACTGTGATCACAGTCAGTCAGGAATTTCTTCTGCAGTACAAGCTCAAAAGAGCTGAAATCACTTCTCTACCCATTAAGTAAAGAGTGAACAGAGTTTAGAGGTAATACAAATGGGTGTTATGGATATGATGAGTGGACTGAGTTTAACGATGTTTTTATACTATATGCTCTCTTCAGAGTTAATGATCTTTAATTGCACTGAAGTCCAAATTTCTTCATTTTTCACACAGAGTGCTGGGCACCAACTCCCTAGAAAAGCAGGATTCAAGAATGGGGAGGGGGAAAGAATGGGGAAAGGAGACTTGTAAGAAGGGAGTTGCTCTTGAGATCTCTTCCTGCAGATAATAAGGATACAACCGATTTGAACTATTTGGCACTACAAACTCAACCTATGGCTTCATCTTATCTCCCAAGGCTAGTGTAAAAGCAACCTGCTACTGACCTTGGACAGGACTATATACAATTATAATACTTTTATTCAAGCAGTAGTGTGAGAGCTGTATTAGTTAAAGGTACATTATTTTCCACTGATATAAAAATGATTTATGACCAACTGACATTTTTTGTTTAGCTTCATTTCAGCAAAGGATGATCATGGCTTGTTCACACTTTGATAAATAACACCAGCTATCAGAAGAGGAAATTTAACTTCGGTGTATTTTTCCACAGCACAGTATGTATACTGAAAGAAGAGAAAAAGAAACAGAGGAAAGGTTTACTTAATCTGTATTGAATACTGTGTGCTTAGGACGGTTTTGAGCAAGACACGTAAGGTGCAAGGACCTGCAGGTTGAGGTACAAGGATTTGCAAGGAGCAGAGAAAACACTGCAGGGAAAACTTAGTGCTTCAGCTGTATCACCAAAATTTTCAGTAACACCAAATCAGAAGGGTAAATTCAAATTCACTAGTAAAATGGCTTTGTACTGGAAGACAGACTTGACTAGGCTTTTGGCTTCTTAATTACAAAAGAAGTCAGCAAATTTTGTTCTAAAAACTTCTAAAAATTTTATTTCACTCATGTAGATTTTGTACATAGCCAATACAACTACTGATTTTGAGGTTCTTCTGTATTTTTTCCATCACTTCTCATGCAAAAGACCAAACGAAACAACCAAAGCCATAAGCAAAGAAAACCAACCACAACAACCGCAAAAAGCTCCTGCTACTGCTTTTGGTGTGGATTCAGCTGAAGAAAAATATGAAGTAAAAAGGAAAATTAGTCTACATCTGAAAATCTAACCCTTTGAAAGAACATGATCTACTGCTCATTCTGCTTTTCCACAGCACACAACAAGCAAATTCTCTTGTACTTCATGCAAATCACATTCTCAAGTGAAATGCAGGCTCATAAAAATCCAATTACAGGAAAGTACATTTCAGGAAAATAAAGTCCTATGGTTTAAAAAGAAAATAGAGCAGCTCTCAGAATTCATCCTTTGAAAGTAAAAAAAAACAAAAACAAAAACAGTCAAATCATTATAGTATATGACCTCCACATATTTATTATTGGAAAAATATATACATATTTAGCCTGGCTGAATTCTACTATCTAGGTGGCCAGTACAAATTATTTATGAAACTTTAAGCTTTGAAAATAGTAAAGGTAATGACCTACAAAGTACAAGATGGTTGGTATACCTCAATATGCTTATTCTATAGTCTCTCCCATTGAAAGACAATGTGGCACTTAGTGCACAATAGGGTCAGAGGGACCAAGAGGGAAGAATACCTTCTGCTCTTTGGAGCATAAATGTGCCTCACAGTGTGTTACATGGCAACAACTGATGTCAACAAGTGAGTTGCCCCTTTCTTGCTAGTACAGTGTCTCAGAAAAAGGATATACTCAGTCTTTACTGGGCATCCTTTAGTCATATCTAGCTGTTCATTTCCCTAAGAAAAAAGTAATGAAAATGAATCAACACAAGGAGTGCACTGGGAATAAGACAAAGCAGAACTTTGCAGAGCACACATATATTGATATGTCATGATGTATCATGAAGTACATAATGTTGCTTAGGAATTCCACTCTCCCAGTGGGAAAAAATCTGTTAGACCCTGAAAGAAACAAGCATGTACAGGTTAAAAACTCACTTTAATCATCACTACCATGTAAAACAAGCATATTCAGATTCTGTATGAGCCAGCTGTCTAGTTTTTCTCATGCAGGATGGCTCTGTGATGTTACAGCATGCAAGAAAATGGGGAGGGGGGAATCATTCTTCATACTCTGGGTGAAATATGAAGACAGGAAACATGGAATTGAATAATATCTGGCCAGAGAAGCTGTGTACTAAAGTCACTAAACAAATTTGCATCTAGCCCTAAGCTGGAGTAAATCTATTTGTTGCTATTTTTAGATCTAAATGTTGCTTGTTACTGTTTCCCCCTCCAATCTTCCTCCCCCCAAACACAACCTACCCCTTCTGTCTGTTAACAGACAGCTGGTGTGACGCAGAATTTTAAATCTCATGGGCTTGCGCCAGATCCTTTTCTGACTCTGGGTTACAATCTAAAACACTTGGATTACTGTTGAACAAGCCTATATACAGTGGTAGAAAAAAATCATACACAAAGATGCAGTGTTCCCTTTCCAAAAGAAGGTTCAATTCCCCATCCCCACCTTCAAACTTTCCCCTCCTTCATCACCACGGCAGACTTAGAAAATTATTCAAGCCCTTTGGCAGCACCACTTTGTGTAGCAACTCAGGATTGCTGCTGTCCTAATAATGCTTCTTCACTAGCAGGCCAGATATTAAATGTCACTCTTAGGAAAATGCAACTTTTAAACTTCTTATGGAGAGCCAATGCTCTTTTTTCTAGGCTTCCTAGAGCTCTGTGTGTCTTCAGGAGCAGACATTACAGAGGAAAATAATGTGAATAATGATGGGTTTCTGGGATAGTTAGTGAAAGGGTGTTTGAGAGGAGAAGGGTTTCACAGAGATTCCTATCTTCAAAATTGATGGTTGCAGCAGGGGTCATCATCTTTTGTAGGATTCCTGCTGTTCTGTTCATACCATTCAGTATCACTACAACACTATCTTCTGCAGAGAGTAAAGAAAGTTGCCCGTGTTTTGCTCCTCCCCTCCCTAGGCATGAATGACACAGATGTGATGGCACACAGCTGGCTCCACTGAATTAGACATGAGGGTAAAGGGAAGGAAGTGAGGAAAGTGAAGAGAGAGAGGTGGCAGTACTGTCATCTGCAAGCTCAAAAACACTGTCCTGTGGACTCAACATAGGAATATCTTGCTACACAGAAGGAAATTTTGGGAGAGAGAACTGGGATGGGCAGATGAGTAGATGGGAACAGGTGCTGAGGATATACACAGAGAATGAAAGTGGCTGTGCAAGGTTTTTGTTTCCTAAGATCCTACCTCCATCCTGATACCTGCTATCTCACAAATATCTAGATGGCACAGAAGCCATGGGGGAAGGAATGGGGTATGTCTTCAGAAGCCTCAGATATAAAGATGTATTTAAATAAATCCTGTCCTGGCACCTGTCCAAGTGCCATGTCTGAGACAGCAAATCTAGCTCTTAAAAGTTGGGTTGCTGTAAGGGAGGAGTGAAGTTCCCTGCTGCTGGCCCAGAAGAAGAGTAGATATGCCTTCATAAGATAAATAGGTTATTCAAACTGAAATTTGACATTTCATAGAATGTGAGGCTAGATAGGACAATTATGATAATTTACTTGAAGTTTTCCAGCAAATTTACATAACTCAGGAATTTCATTCTTCTCCATTTTCAAGATATTCACTGCAGCAGAGCTAAATAGAAACAAGTCGTTAAGAGATCGCTGAGCTTTTATGCAAAAGCCTTGCTCAGAAAAGCACTTTGAAGACTCTCTTGGTACAACATGAACTACCTCTACACATCCAATCAAAGTGCATCCAAATCTGTAGGCTCTCTGCACATATAAAACTAGTGTAATGAGAGAAAGAAAAAATAACTGCCCAGACAGCGTTAATAGGAACACATAGGAGGAAGAATTTTGATGGATAGTACCACAAAAATGTGGCCAAGTTACCAAATAAGTTCCCCCTTCCTCTAACCAAACAAAGCAATGGCCTCCTAAAGAAGAGCTCCTCGTTCTTCTTAACAAAGATATGCGTAGAAGGTAACACAGAAGCAGTATTTTGGGCAGCAGTTGCAACCAGTGGTGTTCTGCATAAACCAGGCTTTCCTTCAAGGCCTTCACTAAAATCTGAGAGACACAAAAAATACTACAAATGGGTCACATTTTCAAATGCCCTTAAAGGTAGTCCCCGTCCCTGTGATTTTCAGCAGAACTTAAACTCCTAAAAATTGCATACATGCTGCTCTGTGAACTATTTCAGTCTGGAAGTAAAGAAAAATAACGAAATATAAAGAAATAAAGAAATATAACGAGTGTAACAAGAAGGAATCAGAAGAACTCACAGGACTATCTCTTTTCCCACCAACATTCTCTTCTTAATTTCTAAATTTTTAAAAATGCTCTATCTGGTCATCCTCTCCAATCTTTTTATGAGTCAGTATGCTCTTTTGTAGATGATCTCCCAATTCTCCCTTCCAGTCTCAATTCCCACAGCTTCCTCTCCTTTTACTTTTCAAGCAAGTCTGAAAAAGGAGAGTTCTTCCATTTGGCTATAGCTGTCCCTGCTTCATCAATATGTGTAGAGAAGCATATGTAAATTGTGTATTCAGACTCATTGCTTAACAGACACCAGTAACTGCTTATTACTAGTGAATCCCTGAAAACCAGCTGCTACACAAGATGCATTGGAGGAATTGTGATCTGAGCATCATTTACAGCAACCATCTAAATTGCTCAGCCTTGTAAGGATGCTCTGCACAGCCATAGCTCAAGGGCACTGTATAGCCTTAGCTGTTAAAAACATCCAACTTGTGATAATCTCTTGAAATGAGCTTTGTACCAACCTAGGATTCATGCTACAGATGGATGTTGTGAAACTTTCTGTCTTGGCTAGGAGTTTTGTGCATGAACAGTATATATCTCTATTATTGTAAGAAATCACCCATGATGCAGCTATTGCCATATGACTCAAATGACACAAATAGCCATTCAGGAGGTTTATACAATCAATACATTGTTGTCATACATTTCTACATGCATCTTAATAACTAAACTGTCTCCTACATATCTCTTGACATCTCATAGGAAGTCCTGCATCCCACATAACTGAGTGACAGATGAGAAGAAAGAAGGCAAAGTCATGCTGTGGCATAAATTGGAATTCTTGGCAGAGACGCAGCCTTTCCAACCTCTCCTTGACAGCCATACAGATTCATGTCTCTCCAAGAGCTCAGCACCTACCTTCTTGGCCAGGAAAATTCACAGGTCCCTAATATCCACCTTACCAATTGTTTCAAGGAATCCTGACTTCACTGAAGTCAATTGGTTGAGTTAATTACAATTACGAAGAGTTTTACCACAGTTTGAATTGCATTCTTGATCTATTGCAAAATTTTAGTTCTGGTTTCTCTGTATTTATAATCAACTTCAAATTTAATCTGTTTTTCAAATATCCAAGGCAGTTCCAAATAAATTTTGGCAAAGGTTTGGGTCTGCAAGAGAAAGGACCATTGCTTATCCACAATTCAGATTTAAGCACAACTCTGGGTTGAAAACTGTCAGAGAAAATTTTTGCACCATCATGGGGCTAAACTTTTCTTAAGCTACCAATTACTTAGAAAGTCTAGTTTTATCAAAGAAAACAAAGAAAAACCAAATTTAAAAAGCAAACAAACAAAAAACCAACAACAACAAAAAAAACCCTCAAACAACAACAAAAAGCACCACCACCAATACCACATCAAAGACCAGGAACTGCATTCTAATTTCACCCCTGAAAACACATTGGTATCAATGCTTTTAAGTACAGCACAGTTCAGGGTATCAGAAACAGCCTTATGAATCCTTATGAAATCTTATGAAACAAGCCCTTCTACAAAAGCTCTGGTTTATCCAAATTCCCAGTATTTTGAGAGCAATTTGCATTTGTAAAGGTTTCACTGTTTTTGTAGTATTTACTGGGTCAGCCCCAATATGTGAACCTTAAGCTTTCCTCACCTACCAGTCAGGATCACAGTCAGACCTTCTCTAGGATTTTGAAGAAGCTGAAATGATTTTAGAGGAAACAAGACAAAAGGAGTGAAACTAGAAAAATGTGTGAATTGCAGAAAGAAACAGAAACACATCAAATAAAAATCCCTTCAAGGTCTGATTTGGATTTAATGCAGTGTTTGAATCCAACAAAAGCTGTCAGATTAGGAGAGGATGTCTCCTCACAGCTTTTAAAACGCATACAGAGGATTTTTCAGTGATGTCTTCTATCAGGTTTTGATTCTTTCTATACGGACTCCTATCCTACCAAGACAGTTTTTAAAAAGAATTCCAGATATAGACTCTTAATTCCCCTTTGACTTCTTCAATGACAGATTGTGGTGGGTTTATGACTTTTCGGGCTTGAAATGAATGTATTTCATTTGTACTATCCTCAGAAGAATAAAAGCTCTTTTATAATTCTGGAAAATAACAAGGTGTGTATTATTGCTTGGTCAACATTTTACTATTTAACACAAACTCTTCCCTCTTGCGTTACCTACAGGACTCATATATTGACTTAATATTCAAAAGAAAGCCTTTTGAACAAAAGAAACAGAATGACTGTGGCAAAATATATCAGTCTACTGAATAAATACAATTACAAAACCAAAAGCTTTTTATTGCCTTTTTCTGAAGATTCTGTTCCTCTACTTATTTGAATATATTGTCTCCTCTGTCCATTTGTCAGGCATGAGACTAGAAGCTGACAACACTTCTCTTGTTCCCATTAGCTCCCTCACAGACTATACCACAAGCAGTATAAAACAACACTAACTTACATGTTAGCCTACTGATAAAATTGAGCCCTTCTTCACTTTACATGAAGAACAATATTATGGATTAACTAGACCCTGGCAAATTCTAAAACTAATCAAGACATCCATACCCACAGCTCACCCAAACCAGGAATCTCCAGGCTGCACTGCTGCCTCCAGCACATACCCAGCATCCATTTGCTGACAAATGAGGCTTTCCTAATCCTTCTGTGAACTGTGACAACCATAACAAAAGTGAAACTTGGACCTAAGGTGTCTACAGAGAGGTTTTATAACATTGTTCTTGGACATATATTTTCTCTCTATGTCCATCAAGAAAATGAGGAAAAGGGTGGCAGCAGCTGTACTTCAATATGATTGAAGGTAGCTCTGTTCTGCTCTCAGGGCAAACAGGACTTCAGTTTAAACCTAGAAACTCAGGACCTTCAGGAGGACTGAAATCAAGACCAAAGAAAGCCTCTGGGACTCTCACCTCCGGAGACGATCCAGTATATTTTTATTTTCCACTTGAAAACTGACATATTTACACACTTCCTAAAAACGTGGTCTTTTATGTAGGACTTTTTTAAACCCTAATGTCTTCCATGAGCTAAAATATTAAGGGACAAAGTCCACAATGTAGAGTGAGCTTCTGGAATTGAAGAGTTCTCTGTTTTCCTGTTTATGATGGCCACATAAATAAAAGGTAATCATATCAGTATCCTGCGACAGGTAGAACCAGCCGTTCACCATGTGACATTTTTCAACTAAGGAATTCTAAAAATATTGTAAAGCACATACAGGTAAGATGGGGAACCAGGTAACTCAGCAGGGCACCCTAACACTTGCCAGATCATCTTCAGTCACCAACACTCATCATTTTCCAATGAAATCAGTTGCTTCTTCATAATTTATTTCAAGAAAAAGTTGGTCTTATGCAAGATCCATCACTGGGATCTCCTCCACTCTTGATAGAATGCAGGGTGCTTTGCAGAGGAAGCTAAGAATATGCTACAAATCTTCCAGATTTTCAGCAAAACCATGAAGTTTTCAAAGGCTCGGTTTTACATATGTCTATACCTTATCTGCCCATCAAATTTCAATTTCAAACATCCCATTTCAATTTCAAACATCCCATTCATGTCACAGTCCAGAGACTGCTGCTTGCAATAACAGAATGGTTTGGGCTGAAAGACCTTAAAGATCATCTAGTCCAACCAGCACGCCATGGGCAGAGAGACCTTTCACTAGTTAAGGGATTCAAAGCCCTGTCCATCCTGGCCTTGAACACTTCCAGAGATAGTGTATCCACAATTTCTCTGTGCAGTATGTTTCATTGCTCCACCATTGTCATAGTGAAGAATTTCTTCCTTATAGCTAAACATTCTCTCTAGAAGTTTAAAGCCATTATCCTTTGTCCTATCAGTATAAGCCCTTGTAAAAACTCCCTCTCCAGCTTTCCTGTAGACCCCTTTTATGTACTGGAAGGCTGCCTTCTCTTCTTCAGGCTGAACCCCAACTCTCTCAGCCTGTCTTCATAGGAGACATGCTCCATCCCTCTGATCATCTTTATGGCTTCCTCTGGTGCTCCAGCAGTCTGTGCCCTTCTGATATTGAGGCCCTAGAGCTGGATGGTGTACACCAGGTGGGGTCTCACAAGATCTACTTAGGACATTGATTGACAAAGATTTTGTGACTCCTGAAGGGCAAAGGAATGTTGTATGTGCTTTAAAATGGATTGTTAAATATTCAGGAGCAGGCTGTCCCTGTGTGTATAAAGACAAGTTGTCAGGAAAAAAGACTAGCCTGGTTAAACAGAGAACTTATGTTTGACCTAAGGGGAAAAAAATACAATATATCACCTCTGGAAGGAGGGTGAAGTATTTTGGGAGGACTATAATGATGTTTCAGGGTCATGTTGGAAGAAGACTATAACGGCCAAACCCCAACTAGAACTTGATTTGGCCACTATGGTTAAAAACAACAAATACATTGGCAGCAAAGAAGGTCAGGGAGCGTCTCCTGTCAAATGCAGAGGGTGGTGTAGTGATGGGGAAAGGCAGAGGTAGTTAATTCTCTTTTTTTACCTCAGTCTTCAGTATCAAGACCATTTGTCCTCAGGATACTCAGCTCCCTGAGCTGGAAGTTGGTGATTGGGAGATGAGTGAAGCCCCCATAATCCAGGAGGAGATGGTTAGTGATCTGCAATGCCAATTACACCCTTACAAGTCTTTGAGCCCAGAATAATGAGGGAACTGCAAAGAACTTGCTAAACCACTTTCAGTCATCTGCCAGCAGTCCTGGTGTCCTGGCTTCACATAGGATGGTGTTAATTTCAGTAGCTGTTAAAAGTGCTGTTTTGGATTCAGAATGAGAATGGCACTGGCATTTTGGGTTTTCCTCAAGCCATGTCTATCGTAAAACAAAGGTTTTTGTTTTTTTCCCTTGTCTCCTGCTCTGCCAGTAGGGAGGCAGCAAAAGAAATTGGGAGGAGCATAGCTGAGACAGGTGACCCAAACTGGCCAAAGAGCCATTCCATACCATGTGACATGCTCAGTATCTAAAGTGGAGGAAAGGAGGAATGGAGGACATGTGGAGTGATGGTTTTTGTCTTCCCAAGTAACCATAACCTGTGATAGGGGCCTGGTCTCCTGGAGATGTCTGAACATCTGCCTGCCTTTGGGAAGCAATTCATTAATTTCTTGTTTTGTTTTGCTTCTGTGTCACGGCTTTTGCTTTCCCTATTACACTGTCTTTATATCAACTCATGACTTTTCTAGCTTTTACCCCTCTAATTCTCTCCTGGATACTCCTGGTGCAGGGAGTAAGCAAGTGGCTGTGTGGTGCTTGAATGCTGACTGAAATAAAACAAAATACCTGGTTTACCACACAAATCCCAGCTCAATGCAAATTAGTAAATGTAATGTCCACCTACAAGAAGGGTCAGAAGGATGATCTGGGGGAACTACAGGCCTGTCAAGCCTAACCTTTGTTCTGGGCAAGGTTATGGAAGAGATCACCCTGAGTACCATTACACAGCATATGCAGTACTGTTCTTAAACAGTAAAAGCAAAAGAAACTTGTACATGGCTTAACAACCACTACCTCACACTGCTGTGCTTACAAAGCAACAATGTTGTCCTGACTAAACCACATTTTGGAGTGACACAAAACAGAAGGGAGAAGCAAACCCTTCCACTGGACCCCAGACACAAATTCAATACCTTGTCTGCCTTTTACAGCAACTTACGACTCATGTTGCAAGAGACACCTGGCTTCAGCCTCACAAAAGTCTGTCCTTCTCCACTGTGCAAAAGACGTCCCTTTACCTTGAAAATACCTTGCCCAAACCCCAAGAGGCTAGCCATCCTGCAAGACAGAACAATAACAGGAACATGGCAAAATGTCCTCACCAGACTTGCTTCAGCAAAAAAATTAAGGGCATCCAAAAAGACCTTCAAATCAACCGCTACTTTGCAGCCTTTGGGTTTCCATTCCCTTCAAACCAAGCAAACTGAGAAGGGGTGAAAAATCACCTCTCCCCTACCCCCTAGAAAAAAGCCAGGTGATGAATATTGTTTTGTCCACAAAATATTTGTGAATAAACATGGTAGCTGGCACTAGGGGTAGGAAGAGGAAAGTACCAGAGCTGCCACAGGTGAAGTCCTACCAAGGAGATGTCCAACACAACACCTCAGATTGTTTAAATCATCACAGCCTTTCCCATTTAAGAAGAGATGTCAGGATCAAATAATCTACTGGGTGTCTGCCTGCTGCAGACTACAACTCCTCAGGTAGCTTCAGCTAGCAGCATGTTCTCAGTACCTGTGTAACACTGTCCTGGTAGAACTGTTGTGCCTTGTAACTAATTCCAGTGAGATATGGCTGTGAGATTACTAGCAGCAGAGGAGAGAAGTATTTTCTCAAGTAGTATTTGTTCACCCCAGGATGAACCCTCTTATTTAAGCTTCAACTAAGGGGGTTGTACACATCTAATTGTTCTTCTTACACATATAGACATGTATAAAGACAGACAAGAAAAATCATGAAATATTATGCCAAACCTCAGTCTGGTGTGCATGCATGCACTAAGCCTCCATAAAATAAGTGGGAATGAAGAATTTTCTCCTCTGTTTTCATCTAATGATGAAGAACTCAACAGAAAAAAACTCTCTCCTCTTTAGGCAATCTTGAAACTCAGAAGAAGAGACACACTTGTTACACTGATATACACGGATGACAAAGAGGATTATACTGAAAAACAGTGTGAGGTTTAGTTATTATATATCTAGAATAAGTCTTACAGTTTTCTAACTTTCCAAAAGTAGAAGAGACCCAAGCTTGATGTATTATATACAGGCACTGCCTTGTACTAACTGCAGGAGAGGTCCTGAACAAAAATGCTGCTTATCTATGAACTCTAGGTAGAATCCAAATCAGCATGCTTCTGAACTGTATATTACACAGAACTTCAAGAGGTCCTAATAGAGGGTTTGTTTAGTGTGGGTCTTCTATTAGGAAGGCTCACAAAACAGCTGTCATCTACTTTGATTAGGTTCCTTCATAAAACAGGCTTCCTGGAATGATGCTTTGAAAGAAACACATGTTAATGCGTATCTCTTATACTGCTTGAAGTCCTACAGAAGTTTTGGCTATGCTTTGCAAAACATACCATAGTTGTTCACACAAAGTAACACCCAGAAAGCAACTCAAGTTTAATTTGGACCCATTTGTTTTTAACTACTGGCCTACTCTTTCTTAATGTTTTTGCTTCTCCTGTTTCCAAACCTCTTTGGTCCCTTCTCCCCTTGGTACCTTTCCCTTGAGGGCTGAAATTTTAATAACTCTAACATGTGAGGCTGAAGAAAAAAATTACTAACATAAACAGGTCTGAACACAGGAAGGGTTGTAGTTTAACATGGTAACACTCCTCTTTGCCATGGCAAAGAAATGATGGGCAAATAGTTGACAGAATTTTACACACTGAGAATATTTAAAACACCAGACATTGTTCCTAAATAATCTAGGTAGACAGCACAGCTTTTTCTTTACTGCAGTGCCAAGTTCTTTAAGCACAGATACTTTTTTCTGCTCAAGAGGCAGTATAGTCATCTCATGGCAAGTCACGCTTAACACATAATTTAATAAGTACAATCAAATCAGTGCAAGATTAATTTGCTGCCATTATAAATGCCATTGGAAATGTTTTCCAGTTGTGTCTTCTCTGCCTATTTTGTCCTTATGCATCATGTCAGTGCCAGAAATGGTGTACACTGCAGTGGGGAAAAAGTCTCTGTGCTGCAGCTAAGCGTAAGATTCTTGAAAACAGAGGATTCAATTAAGTATCATTCAGCTATAACAAAACTTTTCTAGTATAACACCTGAAGTAATTAGCATTCCAGTAACTGCTTATATATTAAATTCCTTCGTTAATGGCATTTCTACATTTGCTCTTGAAAATGATCAATGTAAGGAGCAGTTCAATTTAGGGAAGTAAATGGATCTTTTTGCTAAGAAAATGTTTAATGTAAGAAGCAGTTCAATTTAAGGAAGTAAATGGATCTTTTGCCAAGATAAAGTCACTTTATTTTTGGAGAACAGGTGTGGAAACTGCTGGGAAATTTTGAAAGTACAGCAAGAAGAAAAAATAAAGTGCTACAATAATTTTGACAGTGGGAGGAAATTGGAGAAGATGAAAAGAAAAGTACTACTTACAAGCCTCGGAGACGAAGCCAGATTTTCTCTATTTGCTCTGGCTGTAGGTATTTCAGAGAGTTGTTCTCAAATTCTTCAATTTCCTTAGTCGGTGACTCCATAGCTGCAGGTTACCACTTTGGTTAAAGCTCTGCAAGGACGGCTGCTGCCTCCACACACACACACTCTCTCTCTCTCTCTCTCCACCTTTAATGCTGGTGGGGAGCAGTGACCATTTCTGGCACACACTTCTCCCCCATCCCTGCAAAGGCAGTTGTGTAGACAGCCCTGGAGAGCTCAGGTGTACACAGGGGGTAGCTGTGCCAGCATGCCACCATCCTCGGGCTGAGCAAGAGGATCAAAGGCTCATCTCCAGATTGCAAAACCACGCAGATTTTTTTCCCTTTGTTTTTTGTTTCGTTTTGCTTTCACAATAAGCCAAGGATGGAACCCATAATAGCAGCTGGGGGATCTTTATTAAGGGAGGAGGGGAAGAAAATCCCTAGCTGACAAGTGAGCTGCGTGTGCAGGGGCTGCTGAGGGGAGTGTGGTGGCTGCAGGGGTCTCCAAGGCTGCAGCTCTGCCTTACCACGCTGCCTGTTGCTGTGCCAGTGGCACTACACAGGCCCCTTTCAGTCTAGCCCCCACCAGGTCAGCCTCGCCCTCCCCTCCCTAAGCCGTATTTTTTCTCACTTACCAGCAGTGCTGCCGACAGGCTTGAAACCTGAACAACTGTGGAAGAATTCATCTGTCAACATAGCCCAAGAACTGATTCACTTTCTGCCTCCCTCTTTGCTTCCCTCTCTCCCATGTGCACGCATATCCACAGACACACAAGGGAGAACAGGCTATTGGAGAAAGACTAGTTATGATTAAAAACCCAAGCAGGGAAAAATCATTGACTAAAAAAAATAAAAAGGGAAATAACTGAAAGTGAGCCACTCACTTCTGGCAAACAGCTATGTACTTCATTGCAGTCAGCCTGCTCTCCTGAGAGAGTGTCGCACAGCAGGGGCTGTAAGGCTTCAACAGGGACAAAATCCACTTTTAAAATAAATGAATCAGTAAAGTGCCAATGCTTGAAAATGCTCAGAAGGGAAGTCAGTACACTGAAGAGAGAACAAGTCCAACACATTAGACACATGTATCAGCATCTTTGAATAAGAGGTTTGCACAGTGGAGGCTAAAACTCAGTTTTGCAACAGGATGCCTGCCTCCTGCTCCCCTGGAGCATCCCCATACTGACCCCTGGGGACATGCCCTTTTACAACTGCAGGGTTCATGCTCTGAGCACGAGAAAGAACAGACATTTCTTTTATTGCACCCGCCCAATCAGTCATCTCTCAAACTCTGCCAAGATGTCTGCATGCTTCTCTTTAGTTAATGTTATTGATGTGGTGCTTTCAGCCAAAGCCATCAGAGGGAAAATAACTGTCAAAATATTATCTCAGCCTTAACACATTTTGTTGCATATTGCAAAAGCTGTCCTTTGAGAAGCAGAGCCTGTAGCAAAAGAATTAGCACCTCAGACAGTCAGGTAGCCTATGACCTGGAGAAGGTCACCTCTTCTTTGCAATAACACCCAACAGTATGGTGCTAGATCCAAGATAGGTCTCTGAAGTACTTGATGTTGCTTTTCAGAAAGCTCTTTTTATAATGAATGCTATCCTTTCCATTGCTAGGTGCCAAATTTTATCAGCCATCACTCTAAGAAGTTTCAATCCTTTCCTAGGAGTAGTTCCTAAGGAGTTCCCCAGTTAGAGTGCTGCTGCAATTGTTAACCATCACCAGCTCTCTGCAGTCGAGTAAGATTCTCAAATATAACCAGAAAGCAGCTGAGTAAAATTGGTACACATTCAAAGAAAAAAGAGAACTTATTGGAGGGAAAAACATGAATAATTCTCTAGGGGGTCCTCTTTCCCCTTGTGGATTACAAAGCCGGTATGTTTGCTCTAGGAACCCCTTTTGAACAATACAAACAGCCGCACAAGCAGTCATAGCAAGCCATTTTCTGGCAAAAGTGTGGGGCATATTATCTTCTTACATTCCTGCTGTAATGATAACAGAACACAGTGCTATTCTCCACTGCTTGTGCTATTTTCCATTACACTGATGCCCACCATTAAACAGTTAGAGCATGCTGCACACATTACCAAGCCTTTTGGTGGTGAGTTGTTACAAAATATGTCTTTTTTTCACATTTGATTTTAAGCTACAGAGGAAGTAACAGGGGGAAATGGGAATGAAGAATATTGGGAGTACTAGGTTTGAGCTGAAGTTTGGGATTCCCTTTCTTGTTTAAGTCCTGGTGGTCTGATTTTGTTATAGATGCCATCAAAATAGCAAACACCAAGACAGTGACTGTAAAATGTTAAGAACTTGTGCCATAAGTATCTGACATGAATACATATCATGTTGCTTGCCTTGTCCTTAAACTTACAGCTCACCTCATGGTGAGAGGTTAACTTCCAAGAAGACAAAGTTTACAGGTGAAGTAAGCAGCACTCTTTCAGTTCTCGCATTCATTGCTGCATTGACGTAGCCAATTGTAGGCAACCAAATTTGGTTTGACTCCACACATAGAGTATGACTATCATGACTGCCATTTGATCAGTACAAGCACTAACCCACCTCCTGGTGGGTTAATCATCTCCTTAAAGCAGAGGGGAGCTCAGATGAGCAGAAGCCCACCTGCCTGTCAGAAACATCTTTTGTTCAGCCTTACGCAGGTGATGACCAAGCTGGTAGGGCAGTTAGCACTATGTATGTACCCCTGAAAGCCCCTATGGCTGAAGAGACACTTCACAAACTTTATCCCTGGAGTCACAAAATCACAGAATATTCTGAATTAGAAGGGACCCACAAGGATCATTGAGTCAAATTCCTAAGTGAATGACCCATATGGGGATCAAACCCACAACCATGGCATTAGAAGTCCCATGCTCTAGTAATCCTAGTAATTTTTTGTATCCAAGCACTTCCCCAACCTATCTCTTAGGAGTTTCAGGAGGGGTCCAGGACACCGCTGCTGCCTCCAAATAGGTCTAACTTGAATCAGAGACAGGATTTCCCTCTGCTGCTCTGTTACCTGGCATGAGATCCAGCATAGGATGACTCCTTCCTAGCCCTGGAAGCAGTTTTCTTGCCTCCTCTGCTTTCCTGCCTCCTCTGCTTTCCCTTAGGAGAAGAGCTGGGACACCCACCTCAGGCAGCTCAGACACTCCCTTCCTAGGTCACTAGGTCAGCATTGTCAGTGACAGCAAGGAATGAAGCGCAGTGGGATGGAGAGATGGAGGTCCCAGGCAAGCAGTTATACCCTACACTGATTGTCTCATTTATCACAGCATACAGATTTGGGCAAACTGGGGCTTTGCCCTCTTTCCCTCCACTTTCTCAGTTGAGGACAGTAGCCACCCCCAACGTTAAAAGCCTTTAAATTGAGCCCTGTGAAGGAAGGGTGTTGATTACAAGTATTTCTTTCCATTCTGAAGGACTGAAGATGTAGGAGGATGCTGACATGCAGCAAAGAGGTAGTAAAAGGTAGCTGAGAAGAGTAGAATCCACACTGTGCCCCCATGAGGACAGGCATCACTGTAAAACAGTACCAGGGAGTGCCCTTCTCAGGATGGTGGTACATGTATTTCATGCATAGTCCACAGAGAAGTCAGAGCCACCTCTGACATATGTGGCTGCAAATTAGACTCTGTCCTCATGTGAAACTCAGCAGCAAAATTTCTTAAAGACACCTATAGTTCCTTTTTTATGTTTTTTAAAAAAAGACTAGAAAAACAGTGAGAAAGTTCAGAGACCTTACTTTCATCAGAGCTAAGTAGGTATAGGAGTAACATTCAAAAGGCCCACTGAAATGCATCCAAAAATGCTTCCAAGACAGAAATAGCATTTCAATGAGCATGAGCAGACTGAAGCAATAATTTCAGACGGCAAGTTATCTAAGTCCTTGCTGGACTGCAACAAAAACAGAGAAGCTACCTCATGCTGAAGGGGTAGCATGAGATACTGGAAGTGTATTGACATGTTGTCTATTAGGATTCCTACATATTGCCTGTGTGAACACTGAAACAAGTTCAATAATTAATACAACTACAATGTGTCCATATATCTGTCCATGTATAACTAATCCAGACTATATTTTATTCTCTTACCATTAATGCCTGAAACCAAAATTGTAGCAGAGTATTTGTCCATTTTTTCTTTATTGTAAATCTGAGTTGGATCCCTGAACTTCAGTTATGCCAGTGTGATGAGTCAGCCAGTAACAAATTTCAAAATGTTTTACTAATTCTATATTCAAGCAGTTGTAAAACACTGACATGTCTTCTAATTCTGCTAATGCAAAAAAAACCTAGGCAGATCTCACCCAGTCTTTATCCTAGCAGGAAATAGCTTCTTGTTCCTTTTCAGTTAAAAACAACTTTTTGTTTGTTTTAGTTTGGAAGGATGTTAGGAGGAGAGAGAGATGTTCAGCTATGTCACTGAATTGCATTGGCTTTATTTATTCTTCATGTTGAGGTATAAGAGGATGATGGGAGATATTTAGACAGTTCCACTTTTTAGTTTTATTAAATTAGATATAGTGCTTCTTACACAGTGACTTCCAAGTGAAATTCCATCTCTTTTTCTGCCCAAAGTTAGACTTCAGGGTTTGATGGCAACTGACTCACACCACAGCCACACAGCCATTAATAGAGAGTTGGAAGAAAAGACTAAAGAATAGCCAAGGACTAAAGATAGCCAAGGAGGTAGCAGCTGAAGAGACTACTAACTATCTTTAACTATAAACACCTACCCAGTTTCCCCAGGGCTGAGGAATTGTGATTTCTGCTACTCTCAGTAATTAAGGATAGTTTTATATTTTCTGTCCAGAAGTAGCACAGACACAGCTGACCCAGAGAATGCCACACTTTCAAAAAGTTTCCAACACAGTGAACTAGGTATATTTAAATATGTAAGTACTGATGTACCAAAAGACACTTAAGAATACTGCAGTATTCCCTGCATCCTAGTAATGTGTTAGCATCAGACTGCCACCAGAACTAGGCATACTGTGGAGAATTTCAAGCAGCAGTATTAGACAAAGACAAATTTTAGCTTTCTATCTAAGAAATTAAACCAAAAAAATTACAAAATTAACAGTAAAATAATCAGCACCCAAAAAAAGGCTCTGATTAATGTGGTGGAAAGGTGCTGTTCATTTAAACTTCTATTAAGTGAAGTCAATCAAGCTGACAGTGTTAATTAAAAGCTCTGCTATCTGGCAGGAACTTTTCTGTCAAATGCTATTAAAATAATATCAGCAAGACAGAAGCACGCCTCTTTTGTGGTCTGCCCCTTTTCACTTAGAGTTGCTGCTTTCTGTGAGGGCAGATTTAAGAAAACATGCAGAAACCTTCTTCATCATAGAAAGCTTACCAATGAGAAATTTTCTACACACATGAGATCTGCAGTTATTACAGTAATTTCACAATTATAAGCTGCACCTTTTTCATCCAGCCTACCCCAGTAGTGCGGCTAATCATCAGGTGTGGCTTATTTACGGACAATTTCAGGAGATTTGCCAACGCGGAAGTGAGAGCCGGCCGGGGAGGGCGCCTGGGGCTGCCTTTAAAGGCTTCCCTGGTCTATGAAAACTGTTTGCAACTTGAGCACCTGACACCAAACCCCGTGCTGGCGCGATTCTGTTACTAACTCATTACTTTGTCACACATGGATCCTCGCTTTAAAAAAAAAATAAATAAATGCGGCTTATATTTGGGTGTGGCTTATATATGGACAAATCCCGTGGTCTACCCGGCTACCCGGATGTGCAGCTTATAATCAGGTGCGGCTTATAATTGTGAAATTACTGTACTTATGCCATGGCATTGTGATGACAACAAAAAAATTTCTATTGTACTCAGAGTACTGCAACTTTGATAAAAGAACCATCACTCTCGAAGGGCAATTTTGAAAATCTGGTTTTCTTTAATGACCTCCAAAGCAATAGAATTACTATACATAGCAGTTTAAGGAAAAGGCATGAATGAGGAGTGATGTTTAAGGGAAGAGGAGCTTTATAAAATGCTTTGCAAAAAAAGAAAGAGGAGATCTTGAAAATGCAGCTATGAAAGGTCTGTGCTAAAGTGATTAGATGTGAGTAGTAATCCAAGCAACTAATTATTTAAAAGAAATACCTAATTTAAGGAATAAACAAGACTAGTTTTCTAGTTTTTCCCTTTTTCACCAACATCCAATTAGGTCAAAGTAGAAAATTTTGAGGGCCTGAAGACTCTATACAGCTTTCTCAGAGTTTCCTGCCCCAAGTCATCTTTCACCTCTTCAAAGGGAGTGAATAAATAGCAAAGTTTATTCAAAACAAGCATGATGCTGCCTCAAAGGGTTTTTTATTCACTACTTATATATTTGAGAGATGGAAATGGGAGTTTTCACTTGTCTGTCTCTCATACACAAACCACATTATATTACATAGGCCAATACTGCCCCCTGCACTATGAACATGTAACATTATATATATAGGTTTAGCTCTTGTTAGAGTTAAGACAGAAATTTTTATACATCATATATTATTTTTTGCAGAACTAAACCTCAAATCTATCATGGAATATCTGTGTGTGTATATATACAAATATATAAAACTGAATTTTATCAACTTAAAAGTTTATGGGAATAATGTATAAACCAGACCTCAAATTTTTACCCCATTGTTTTGTTTTTAAAATCTGCCACATTGCTGTACAAAGAGAAGATTCCCCAGCTGCCATTTTGTGCCACTACTGCTTTTTGAGACTAGGGAGTCCAAATGCTATTCCTTCCCTTTTACTTATCTGCTATCTCCTGGGGGAGATAGGTAGCCACCTCTAATTGCTTCACTTGCCTATGCTGGCAGACATAGCCAAGTCAGGGTTATTTAAATAACCATCTCTGGCAGACTGCAGACCAAGTAACATGTTAGTTTCAGGACCTTATGCACATTCCTTTCTACTCAAAAATCCCAAATTAAATCAACTTTGCCTTTGTTTTTCTATGACCAGCATGCATTGGAGAGGATTGGAAGTGGAAGCAGAAAGTAGAAACAAAATATAAAACCACACTGCAAAATGTGAGATCATATCACTCTGAAACCAGAGAGCCCAGAACACCATAATCAGAGAAATTCAGGTATCTACAGTGTACAGGGACCTTTTACTGAAGTGATACGCAAAAGAGAAGATTATTATCTGCTCTCAGCAGTTTGTCTGACTGGGTACCAGCAGTGTGTCAGAGCTCAGAGGAAAGTATGAGAGAAAGTAGATTAAAAAGCAACACCTATTTATAACATGGGATCATCACTGATTAATCTGGTCTCCTTCTTCCTCAATCCACTTCTTGTGATCATACAAATGTGGTAGATCTGGCACATCTGTTCATGAAGTCTTCGATTTCAGTTTTTTTGGAAAAACAGGCAATGGAACAGAGAGCTGTAGTGCAAGCTGAGACATGATTAAAAGTAAAATAAGATGTAGGGTAAATTAGCTTTCACAGTACTCTTCACTGCCACAGCTGACCTGTCTTCCCTACTTGTGCTTGCCCATGAAAAACCCTAAAGAATCAGCTGCCTCATCAGAGCAAAATAAAGGCTAAAAAGGATTGCAATACTCTGTTAGCGATCAGAGGTAAATGCCAGGGAAAAAAAACAACAGCAAACCTTACCTTTAGAGGAACAATTTGCTACAAGAGCAAAAGGCCCTGAGTACATCTTGAAAGATGGAAGATTTCTACCACAGCACTGAGTTTCTGGAAAAGTCTCCCAACTGGTACAGCACAAAAGAAAATTCCCACCTGTCTTGGGGTAACTTTATGATGCTTGTATGTTGTCTGCTGGTGTTGAATATTGAGTTCTGCAGCTTTAAGACTGCTTCCAGGAGTGAGCAGGAAGAGGTGCAGAGCTGTTATCAGACACTGCACTTGCTCCCCCGCATCCTTCACACAGACTGTGTTGTCTGCAGTGGACAGTGGGAGAGAGCTCTCCTTTGCTTTTGATTTGTTGTTCTGGCTAGCTGAGGCAAAAGGGGTCCCCGGACTGTGGGTTTTTTCCTTTTTCTTGGAATTGTTTGAACCTGCTCTGGATTGAAATCCCAGAAGAGAACCTGGAGCTCACACCTGTGGCACCGCAGGCCCAGCCTGGGCTGCACCATTTCCCAGCACCGGAGGGACTGAGTGAGCTGGGCTGTGACCCAAGGAGGGGACTCTTCTGAATTTGTCATCTCTTTGGAGCAGCGAGAGGTTTTGCTGTTTGGTATTGTTCGTTTTTGTGCAGGGGAGTGCTTTGCCTGTTAAATAAACTTTTTTTCCCACTTCTTTCTGAGGAATTTTTTTTCCCTGAACCAGTTGAGGGCCCCCATTCACAGGTTTCCTCCCAAATTTGCCCTAAAACAGGACACCACCTCACTTACTTGGATACGAAGGTTCCCCGAGCTAGACGGGGGTTATATAGACAGCAGGCTAGACCCAGCAACCTGTGCAAAGACTTGTGCCCTGAAGATGTCAATGAGTCTGCAGAGAGATCTTGGACCAACTCCCACAGGTGAGAACAATCAGCTTAGAACAACACACTCTTCAGAGAGCTAGGGAGAAAAGGTATCAAGAGTTTCTCCTCTGGGAGGAGAGGAAAGAAATTAGTAAATAGGTATTCAGTACAAATTACTTTTTACTTCACAGAAGGTGCTGCTTCAAAGTCTTAAGAAGTGTTACTAAGACACCACTCTTTTCTCGGCTCCAATAACTGAGCTGCCTTGAACAGCTTAAGGGTTTTTGAACTTCCACCCCTCTCATATGTCTTCTGCTAGAAAGAGGGAAGGTCTGCACTCAAAACCTGAATTACCTTTTGTCTTTGATGAAAGTAAGACTTTTGTGAGCCTGCAGGTAGTTTAAGCAATTTACTGTAATGGCCTGTCCCCCATCCTTTTTTGCTGCAACTACTCTTACTGCAATTATTGATTCTTACATTTAAAGACAGTAACATTTATAATAAATATAAAAATTACAGAAAAATGTCATAGCAAGAAAACACATATGTGGATGTCGCTGAGCAAACTCCAGACACTTTCTAAATAAAGAGGTTGATAACACCAGGGAAACGGTATTGCAGAACAATTTGAGGAAGGTTTGAAGTAGTCCTGATAGTCCCTCTTTTTGTTATCATGTTGGACAGAAAAATATCCTAAAACAGACCAACTAACATACTGCAAAGAACACAAATACCTATGAAATCCTGGACACTGCATGTTACAACTAAAGGAAAGATAAATAGCTTTCTTAACAGCCAGAGATTAACAGTCTCCCTTTTGCCTTTTGTTTGTCACCTTCTCAATGTTACAGGTCCACATCATGAAAGGAAACTCACTGACTTAAGATAAAATCTTTATAATTCCAATGGATGCTTAAAATAAATTGCGCAGCATGTTATCTAAAAATCATAGTGTTCCTTCTGCATCTATAAGGACTGAGTTTAAACTGACTTTTTGACCCACTGCCAGAAGATCACAAATTATTTACCACTGTCTTATGGCATTTACCTGGCAACACCAAAAGTTATCAACAACTAAAATCTGCTAAGTCATACTTCATGACTAATATCACTAAGTGATATTCCTAAACCCTCATTTAAGCTAATTCCTGCAACTTCCATTTAAATTAGATCCATTAAGTCAGACTTCAGCAATATTTTGTCCATCTAACGTTTCCTCATTTCCACTGCACATTAGTGCAAATTTAGTCACCACAGAACAGATTCAAGAATATAAGAATTGAAGCAATAGATAGGAACAGTGCAGGAGAGGTCAGGAAAAAATTATTATCATAACATTTCCTATGTACAGTATAGTGATCACCATCACTAATCTCCCTTTCACAGATTATTGGTAAAGTCTTGATTTGGCAAAGAGTCCTTCTTTACAGGCCTGGACTCCACCATTTTTGCTCACTTTTAATGTCAGTGTCACTGTTCTCCTGCATGTCCAAAGCAGCAGAAAATATGTAAAAACTCTCAGCCAAATCCTGTGCAAGAATATCCAGAACAGCAATTATGAATTTCCTCTTCAGATGCCTCAGCTGCATCATATGGGTCCAACACATTAAAAATATGTGTGCTTTCACATACAGAGAAAACAATTGTATCTGTAGTGAAGTGGGGAAGGAGTGAACTTATATATAAAGGGACAAAAAATGGAAAACTATGTTTTGAAGAGCTCACAAGTACAATCACTACATCTCCAACATGAAAAGATTTTGGAACTCTGCACAAGTGGCTTGTGAAATTACTTATCTAGGTTACACCTAGGAAAAATTTAAGTATTTTATTGTACATACCACAGCATTAAAAAAATTCAGCCTAGAGAGGTAATTTAATAAGAAAGAAGACTAGAATTATATCACTTCTGAATCAATAAGCTATTTCAAAATTGTCCTTAAGGAACTTATCTATCTTTGAGAGAGAAGTGGGTTGTATGTCTTTCCTTCATATAAATATAATCTAGTGTCATAAATCCACATCAACTATGCAATCCAAACAAGTATCAACTAGTTTCATTCATGCCTTAATGTGTTTCTTTCTCCCTTGCTACCTTGACTATTAAAAGATATGTTTAGCAGCAATTGGTTCACCAGTTAGAAAATACTTGATCTATATGCATGAAGCATCTACCATCATCATAACTCAGCCTTGAGTATGCCCTAAAAGGATTATTATTGTCTTTGGATTCCCATGGTTTTAAATGTTTATCAAGACTCAAATAATTATTTTTCTATATGTCAGTTGTGATCAGCTGCACAGAAGCTAAAATTGTATCTGTGTACATTAATGTGTGTGTGTGCTTTGATTACAGGCCTGAGACTGAACATGACTTAATAAGGATGTTAAGATAAAAAAGGCTAACACAAAAGTTTAAAAAGAGACACTATAAAAGTACACAAACAGCCCGATGCAACTTTGATACATGGCAACAATTTGAGATATGTGACCAAGTCTATTTTCATACTGCATCATATAGACTGTATTGCACATCAAGGTCTTTCATGCGGACTCTTCAGAGATATTAATCTCTTTTCATGTTAGGCTACTCAGCTTAGCAACCAGAACAGATAATGTGCATATTGGTACAAAGCCTGGAACTAGAGTCTCACGTTAATAATTTGGTTTAATTTCCATACATTCGTTCAAACACATGTGAAACTGATATTAGGAAAGAGGTTGGAAATGACATTTCCTTTTCAAGCAACATCCCATTTTAATTATTGCTCTGGCTACCATGAGGCATTTCCATCTCCAGCACCAATATGAAGTAGTTTTATTCTCCTGTCTTTTGCTCAAATAATTCTTATATTGATTTTTTTAGCTAAATATATTACCCATGGACTCTGCAAATATTGCATTTTAACAATGAGTGATAAATAAGCATGGCGCCCCAAGTATATAGGCATGATTTGAGGCCTGTTGTGTCACGAGAACAGCACTTAGATTTTGCCTGTCTGTAATGCATCCTCTGTAAAACGAACAAATATTAATAAACTCCTTGTGAATCTAGTCAGAAACTGGATTCAGTATAAATTCATGCTGCATAAATCTCAGCCTATATGTGTTAAACAAATGTGTTAAACAAATTCCAACCTTTCTTTTATAGCTGTCTTAATTGTCTCAAAGACCAGTGAATGTACTGCAAACCCCTTCAGTGGCTCCCACACACAGCTGGTTATCATTACCAGTTGTCACTGATTTCAAATTGGTTCTTTCTCCAGAGATTCTTTCATGGCACTGACTTGTAACTATACAGAGTCTTCTAGGAGCCTTCTACTTTACAAGTAATTTCTTGTCTACATGTTTGGCCAGAACCAAGAGGAAATTCCCTCTTTTCACTATTTCTGCCTTCATTCTAGCATCTCCATAGTCCTTTATGAAGTGAAACCGATGCAGCAGAAGAGCCTGAGCAATTCAAACTGAAACGATCTGACAAATTGTGACTTGTGCTCTTAATCACAGCCTAGGAAAAAACATTTTGCTGCAACAATTCATCTTGCAAGTGTGCTAAAAGGAAGGCGACAACTTTTTCTGCTGCATGCACAAATAATTGTTAGAATGGATACTATCTGCTATTTTGATTTGTCCTCAGTTTAATGTCCAAGTAGATTGTAAAGATATAATATATGTCAGGACATGCCCCACGTCACCTCAAAATAATCTCTCTGTTTCTACAGAAACATGAGATAATGGAATTCATTTGTTTATTTGTTCACAAATAAGTGAGTAGCTTAAGAAATTTAATGTACTACATTTCAGTTACGTCTGGGACAATAAAACTTAGATGTCTAATTTCCTTATATATATAAATGCATTTTCACATGCCAGTATAAAACTGCCATCAAAGCAGGCATTTGCAGTAGGACTGGGCTAGTTACTTCTTGTTGGGTCAAACAAAAAGGTGTTTTGTCTGCGTCTTAACTCAAAAGGCTCAAAATTGTAACAAGGAGCCCAGCCTTTAAAGCAGTAAAGTCCCCCTGATTTTAATTACATAATTGCATTAATTCAAAAGAAGGAAACAAAATTACCCAACCTAGTCTTTGCTTTGCGCTTCGGGTTTTTTTGCATATTAGTTTTAATATCTTTAATACCTGCTTTTCAGTTAAGATTGATCATCTTAGGACACAGAGAGCTCTTGGAGGGACTCCTCTCTTCCCATTTGTATTGGAATGCAATTAAGCAATCCCATTTAAACATTAATTCAAAAGGCCTATTGGCTTTCACCTACTGAAGAATGTCAGCATTTGGCCAGGAAAAGTTGCAGCTACTTGCTCAAATCACAGCTCCTGCTCTTCTGCTGGATCAATTCCATAAATATTATGACAGAAAATTTTGCTTACAACATAGACTGAAAAGGGACTGTGTCTCTTTCTTACAAGCCCCCTTTAAGTACAGTAATTTCACGATTATAAGCCGCACCTGAATATAAGCCGCACCTCTCAGTAGCCGGGTAGACCACGGGATTTGTCCATATATAAGCCGCACCTGAATATAAGCCGCACTTTTTTTTTTTTTAAAAACGAGGATCCATGTGTAACAAAGTAACAAATTAGTAACAGAATCGCTGCCAGCTGGGTTTGGTGTCAGGTTGCAACAGTTTTCATGGACCAGGGAAGCCTCTAAAGACAGCCCCAGGCACCCTCCCTGGCCAGCTCTCTCTTCTGGGTTAG
Source organism: Sialia sialis (assembly GCA_009812075.1). Classification (NCBI taxonomy): domain Eukaryota; kingdom Metazoa; phylum Chordata; class Aves; order Passeriformes; family Turdidae; genus Sialia; species Sialia sialis. The sequence continues at coordinate 96,665,678 of VRYO01001463.1, read as the reverse complement.
CATTTCACGGGGATTTGTCCATAGATAAGCCGCACCTGAATATAAGCCGCACTACTGGGGTAGGCTGGATTCTTCAGTGAAAAAGGTGTGGCTTATAATCGTGAAATTACTGTACTAAAAGGCCACAGTGAGGTCACCCCATATCTTTATTTTCTCCAGGCTAAACAACTCCAGCTCTTTCAGCCTTTCCTCATAGGAGAGGTGCTCCATCCCTCTGATCATTTTTGCTACTCTCCTCTGGGTCAGCTCCAAGAGGTCCATGTGTTTCCTGTGCTTGAGAACTTCAGGGTTCAACACAGTACCCCAGGTGGGGTTTTATGGAAGCAGAATAGAGGGACTGAATCCTCTCCTTTAACCTGCTGACCATGTTTCTTATGATGCAGCCGAGCAATCAAGAGATGAATATTGTGTGTTTGTTAAGTTTTGGTGATGTATGCTTATGTTATAGTAGTTTGTTCTCTCTCTTCTCCCCATAGTCCCTTTTCCCCCTTCTGTATGGTTGCCACCAGACAGCCTTGGTAGTCAGGGTTGTTAGGACATGTGGAGGGAGGGCATGCCCCTGTGCTGCTTGCATGGGGCAGTTGTGAATGGGTAAAGCTTGCTGCTGGGGAGGCAGGGCATGACAACATCCCACCTCCAACCAAGTTACAAGAAAGTCTCCACCAGTGGACAGTGAAGGAGAGTTCAATGACAGACTTTGGGAGAAGCCAGGGTTGGATGATGCAACATCTGGGATATAAAAGGCGGAGAAGCCATTTTTGTGGTTTAGCCACTGGCAGTTGACCACACTCTCAGCGCTGCCCTTTTTACTTCTTCAGTCCTTTGCTGTGTTTATTAAGGTTTAATAAACTTTAAATTTTTTAAGTGAGTGGTCATTTCTCAGAACAGGATCCCTGGTCAGAGATACCAGCTGGGTGTGTCCAGTCCAACTGCCTATGGAAGAGACAAGACTGCCTCTCCTCCAACACCCAAAACCCCCCCAGAAACCCCAGCTCAGCTTCCATTCATTGTGACAGCCCAGAGCCAGAAAGGATTGGGCAGGGACAGCAACCACCCCTGGGCACAAAACAAAACAGATCAAAGACCCAAAAAATGGGATGGGATAATAAACCATCCTCAAGACACCAATATAGCCTCCGATCCTGATAACAAAGTTCACCACTACCTTTCATCATACTTTTGGGGTTTGGGGGGGTTTTACTCTTCATCCTCTGTGGAGAATTTTTCCCATTATCATGCTAAAGAAGCCAGGTGGCTCCCTTAGCTTTTGATTGCTCAAGACAAAGGAATGGGTGGAGGCTGTCTCCCTCCCTCAATCACTGGCAGGATTTGGGGGATCTGAGTGGCTGGTTGGTTTGTTTTGGCTTTTTTGGGACACTCGATGGTCCAAACACTGAGGAGAGAGGTTTCTCTGCGGTCAGATTTGCTCTGCACCCTGCACTGCTACAGCCTCTGAGACCACCACTGAGCAAGGGGACCCAAACAGTGAGCAGAGTCTTCCTTCGCCCTTCCCCAACTGGGACACAGCCGTGCCTCCTCCACCTCCCTGCTCCTACTGCTGCTGCAGCTGTGAGGGGCCCGCCCCGCTCTCCACCAGGACTGTCTGGAGGGGAAGAGTGTCTGCAACTGGAAAAAGGACTGGGATTGAGTTTCTGTTCTGTTTTGTCGCTGATTTTCATAGCTGATGTTGTTCTTGTTTGTCTTGTAGATATATCAGTAAAGAGCTGTTATTCCTAAACCCATACTTTTGCCTGAGAGCCCCTTAATTTCCAAATTATAGTAAACAGGGAGGTAGGGTCCTCCATTTTAGGAGGAGCTCCAGCCTTTTTCTTGGCAGTACCTGTCCCCCAAACCAGGACACATGCCTATGTATATTAATTCCAAAATCTTAATTAATTGCAGGATCAAGACTATAGGGCTCTCAACTTCACTGTTATACTGACCTATATTGACATACTACACCAGAGGAATAAGGAGTGGGGAAAGAGCAGAGCAATGAAGGAACTCAAAGCCCTTTGAGGAACTCAGGCAACTGCAAAACAGTATCAGTTAGTTCAGAAAAACACCCTCAGAGAACATGGACTTTTTTTTTGAAAATAAATTAAGAAGTCCCCATCCCTTCCTTTGCAAATTTAGTTTTTCTTTACCACATTTTATTTTACTTTAAGAAATTAAAAGTTACTATTATATTCAATGATCCCCCTTGTTCTGTCAGATGCACAAAGAACTGCAAAAAGCATCTGAACTTTTCTTCTTCCCACACAGCAAGCATTATGCTCCTCTGAGAGAGGCTGACCAAACTTTTAGTCTTCTTTCTGCTGCCTGATGGGGACCAAGTTTCTCCCCCTGAGGCATATTGAAGGAAAAATGGTTACCCAGAAGGACCAGGGTAAGGCAATGTTTTGCTTTTTCTCCTGGAGAAGTTTCACAATTGTCCTTCTGCTCTTAGTTTGGAGTGGACGCAAATTGAGAAAATGAACAGGTGACAGCTGATTGTACTAGTACATATGGGCCAAAGGAAAAATGCAAAAAGGAAAGATAAAATCATTGTCTGTGCTATACTTGGGGTGGCGCCAACTGCTGCCGTAAAGGAAAAATCACAAAGAACCAGCAAGGAGGCAGAGGTTATGTACATTTTTGTGGCATTTAGTCAAAGGAGTATGAGATCAATCAGAAGAGCATTAGTGCCACTCAGAGAGACTCAGAACAGCTCTAGTTGAGCATCTGTAAGCAATGAATTTTAAGGCAGTCCATGATGAGTCTCTTTACCTTCAAAAAGAAATAAAAGAAGCCAAAAAGCTCTTAGAGCAATTGGATATAGAAAAGTTAAGACTTTAAAACTGAATAGCAGTATGGAGATGATCATGCTTTTCCAACTGTGGTCACAAAAGAAATACTTTTACAGGTACTGAATTGGCTAAATTGCAGCCCTTGATAAACCAAAATGTTTTTGTATTCTGCATCTATCTGTGCCCAAAATTGTTACAGTCTCTTTAAGACCCAGAAGTGAAACCACAGGGCTGCAAGTTGCCCAGGCTTTTTAAGGACACTCAGGTGAAGCTCTCTCTTGCCTCTTGGTGTTTTCTGTTCCCCTTTTGTTCTTGCAGGGAGGCAGAGCTGAGGCAACATGGGTGGAAGCTCCTCTCTGGTTTTCTTTCATTTTTTTTTTCCAAGCGACAGAGCCGTAGCTAACCAAGAAGATTCATTTCTTAATTCAAAACAGTTCAGAGTGAATTTTGTAACTTCTCTCCACAGCATGAAGCCAGAGCTGGTTGAGGTTGGGCCACTGTTCTTCAGTGCTTGAGAGTCTGTCTTTCATTGGAACAGGGACCCAAGATAGCAGCTGAGGACCTCTGTCATCAGGCCTTTATCGTACAAATTCTGGACAGACATGAAAAACATAAATCTAACCCTAGTATGACACAGTGGGTGAATGCTGACTTTTTATGATTACTGGTAAAGGTAGTTTTGATTGCACTTACAGATATACAATTTCTGTTTCTGTACAGCAATGGTCCTGGAATTAAATGCCCTCTGCCACTCTACTGCCACTTTTCAGCTCCCTTAGTTGATTCATAGTTGCTAAAAAATGGTCTTGAGCATGTCAGTGTACTTGAGGCAGAAGATCAAGATGTTTGGAGTAATATATTTTTGTGCCACATGTCAACATAACTCCAAACTGTCCTGCTCAAGAAACAGTGCCAAAGTCATCCTGACAAGTGCACAGTATGGTGGATGCTAGCAGCTCCCAATACCTTCCATACCCCAGATGTCCTTGATTACATTGCTCTTTATTTCCATTCCATTTCAGTGCTCTCTATTAATCAAAAGTGACAGATGGAAGCTGTAATACATCTACAGCTCCAGATCATTAAATATGATGACCTGTATTTCCTGCAGTAATCAGATATTGCTGCAAATTACCTCTGCCTCATAAAAACCAAGGCTGGCAAAAGAACCTCTATGAACATGAAGAGGATTTTGCTTGTTTCTTTAACAAGTTTCAGTTCATATCAGGAGTATTTATATTTCTTAGTTTTGCTGTGTCCATGTGTAAAAATTTGGGGAAAAAATGAGCAGCATATATCCTCTAACTGAAATAATATTTAGAAGGGGGAAAGTGTGGGTGATAGCTGTATTTTTAAGAGTATATGGAGCACTCTACATCTACTAGGTAATCCAGCTAGTTGATCAAGGGAAGCTAGTTGATGTACAGTAATTTCACGAATATAAGCCGCAC
>VRYO01001463.1:96603090-96660438 GCA_009812075.1 Sialia sialis | reverse complement strand
AGCTGGGTAAAAATGTCATATTTAAGCAACTGGCTTGTGGGTCAGGCACAAAGCATGAATGAGACTACACTAGGCTGGTGACCAGTCATAGTGGGGTTCCACAGAGCTCTATCTTAGGCCCAGTTCTTTTAAACATCTTCATAAATTACTTGAAGGTAGGACTTGAAAGGATACTAAGTTTGATGAAGATAATTAGTTGGGAGGACCTATTTACTCCCTCAAAGGCAGAGAGGCCCTGCAGAGAAACCTTGACACATTAGAGGTCTGAGCAATCATCAATTGTATGACATCTAAAAAAGACAAGTGCCAGATTCTGTTCCTGAGAGAGAGCAACCCTGGATTGGAGGGATGGAGAGCACTGCTGAAAAGAGTCCTGGCCAGCATCAAGTTTAAAATGATTCAGAAGTACCCTGGCAGCCAGGAGGGCCAATTGTGTGCTGGGATCCATCAGACAGATCCTCCCAATTGAGTTGAGGCGAAGTACAATGGTAAGCACTGATCTCTTCTCTCTGGTAACCAGTGACAAGACCCAAAAGAATGGCATCAAGCTGTGCTGGGGAGGTTTAGGTGATATAGTAGGAAAAGGTTCTTTGCCCAGAGGGTGGATGGGCACTAGAATAAGGTCCCCAGGGAAGTGGTCACAGCACCATGCCTGCCAGAATTCAAGAAGCTTTTAGACAATGCTCTCCGACATGTGGCATGATTTTTGGGCCATCCTGTCCAGGGCCAGAATTGGACTTTGATTGTGGGTCCCTTCCAACTCAGGACATTCTATGACTGTATGATATTATCTGGAAGAAGTTAACACAAAGACTTAAAGGAAGAAGATGACTTTCAAGAAGAAAGCATTATTAGCTGATAGTCTTGACATATCAGTGATTTGGTTTTATTTCCACAGAAGATCAAGACGGCTTGTCTGAAGTAATAAAAGTTTTTCTTAGTTGGGAAAAAGTAGAGGAATCTGTAATTGAAATAGATGTGCAGACTGCAAAACAAGGAAGAAAAGGGTGCAATTACCTCTGTTCTCTCCTTGCCCTTTAAACTTGCTGCTTTGGGGAATGGGGTGGGCAGCTGCTTTTGATCAATGTAAAAGGCCTCTTTTCCGTTTGTACTTCCTCACTCCATATAGGGATTTGAAGAATTTCTAGCATCTTGAAAGACAGCTCATGCCTGCCTCAGAACTATCTTTTCCTCAGTCTCTCCCATTGCAGTTTTGTGAGAAATACTTGAATAATCCTTGCAGCAGGGCCTTAAAGCCATGTCACTCTGTCCCAGGCATGTGCTCTGACCACCAATATAAGGACTCATTCTCCTTTTCCTACTGCAGACTGTCACTTCTGGCTGGTGGGCTGATATGGCAAATTTGGATACAGAAGGAAACGAGGGAGGTGAGAGAATCAAGCTGGATGAGGAGACACACAGAATTAAATTTGATACTGACACTTATTAAATGTTTTCTTCCTTTTGACTTTTCCTCAGACATATTTGCCCTAACAGTTTTATAAGATTCAAAACGAAATTTGCAAGTAGCTTAAGACTGACAAAGTCTGCATCTAAGCACAGGTTGTTCACCTCAAAAAACCTGTTCAGTATTCATCCCAGTTCTGACATGAAGTCCCTGTATGGCCTTTTTTAATCCTACAGGCATCTTTAAGAAAACAAGCACAGATGGACAGTTTCATAAGAGGTAGTAAAATAACACTGCCTTTATTTCAAAATATCTTTTGTGTTTTTTCCTCAGTTTCCTTATCTGTCAAGTAAACCAAATGGTACTTCCTAGTAATATAAGCAAAGTAATAAAAGCAAAGTACAGATTGGTCTCACCATTTTACCAATAAATTTATAACTGATACTTTAGTAAGATTCCACTTCTTTCTTTATCAAAAACAGCTTTCCCACAAATGTATTGCACTGATAGTCATATTGCATTTGACATGCCACTTGAAACAATCATTTTCCTCATAAATTTTGAGATGCTTTCATTTCTATATTACTTTAGAGCTATATAAGAAACTCTTTTTTAGCCTTATATGTCTACTAATTTGTTACATGATAAGGAGACAGAAGTATATTCTGTAACACCAGTAAGATATTACAATGCATATAATTTAATATATACAATATTTTGGGGAAAAGAATAACTCTTGAGTACTGACTTTAAGCAGAAGCAAAAAGGCACACAGGACAAAGCCAGCACAGCACACAAGAATTGGCAGACTGTAGGTCCCTCCTTCCATTCCTGGAAGCAATAGGTGGAAATAAAATTTAGAGATGACTCACAAGATGACCTAAGATTTTTTCTGCAACAGCATGTGAAATCACAGTAGCCTGGTGCTTACATACAGTGTGAAAAGCAGACAGAACAAAAGCCTGAAATTGAAATATTTACCTAAACATTCTTCCTACCAGTATCTTAAGTGTGAGCATTTTTCTCTCTCCTCCCTCTGCAATTCCCATCACTGCATATACCTCCTTGCAAGACTTGAATTACTTTTTGAAGGGAGAGATGATATTTTCAAGACACTACAAAATTCAAACATTTTACATAGCTGTTCTCAGCTGAGAAGGAAGCTAGTTAACAGAGGTATATAATTGCAGACACAGTTGGTCAGTCATTGGCTAGACTCTTGAAAAAAAACTCAAATCCCAGCCCAGAATATACTAGGCAAGGTCTGCAAGGTGCCAAACCATTTTCCATTAACTGCCAAGTTAATGAGCTTTGAAGCTTGAAATGCAATCACAAGGCCCCAGGACCCTAATGTGTCACTAAGTCTTGGGCAGACAGATGGGGTAGCAGATGATTTGCCATGGGGGCCTCAGTGTTGGTTCTATACCAGTCTCTAGCCCTACTAACTATAGTGGCTGCTAAATGCATTAAAACTGTGAAAACAAACCTGTTTCCTTCAGACTGCATCAGTCCTAAATCATACATGGATAGCTGCAAATAAGAAGACAAGGCAAACTGGTGTAATAAGATGAGACCATGCTAATCTGTAACATCTACCATTGTTTCAGATAAAAAAGTAATGTAAACCAGACTGTCTTTGGTTTTATCTCCTTTCCCTGCAGAAAGTTGAGATGCTGAACCTTTCTCCAGTATAAACCTCTCATTCTTTCTTAATATTTCTTGCCTTTTGTCATACTGTTTTCTACAGCATAGTAATTTGAAGCTGCACTTTTCATAAGCTTACACATGGCCATTACCAAGTGAGGGACTAGGATCATCCCTACTGAATGCTGATTGCGGCATCTTTAAGACTGCATTACATTTTCACATTAGTAACTATTTATGTCAATAAGACATAACTTGTGTAGATGAGGTTTACTCATGTTCTAGAAATATGGCCCTTAGATTACAGAAACTATAGGGCCTAGTCACTGGAAAGGGACACAAGTATCCCAGCACAGCCAGCCAGCATCATGTAAAGGAGCTGGCGTGCCTGAGGCTTTGCTCAGGTGGAGTAGACACAGCAGCCACATGTAACATTCTCATGTAATCTCCTGTGGGGTTTACATGAGGCTCACTATGTGATAAGTAGGTGCCCTTTTCACAACAGTCCCTTTAATGCCAAAGCTTTGAAACCAAGGCAAGAAGCAATAAAGACAGATATGATTTCATTACAAAAGCCAGAGAAGGTAAGATACAAAATGCTTCCTGAGAAGGGAAGGGATAACTAGTCTCTGGGGTATGTACCTAGCTGAAGAGCCTATGTGGGTGCCTACAATGACTATGTGATGCAAAAAGGAGGTGGGAAATGTCTGGACTTGCTTATGCACCCCCAAACATTGAGAATGGCGCAGAACTCCAAGAGGTTTTTAATCCCTCTCCCCTTGCAGAAATTTCTGCTGGCTTCATGCATCTCGCCTATGGGAGTTCATCTAATGTTGACAGTGCTGAAAGCCTAGCTGCAGGTGGAAAGCAGCTGATGCTTGGCACAAGAACCACCAAGTAGTTTGCACCTCATACCATGTCTTTAGACCTTTAAAATAAATGGGAAGAGATTCAGCAGATCATTTTTCTTCCCCAGTCCTTTTATGAAGCTCAAAGCTGCTAAAAAGTAATGAAGAAAGTCCTACCAATGAACTGAAATTTCTGCTCTGCTCTGTGATCAGTCCCAGTATTTTGAAATTGTGCAAACATTTCTTTATGCATAGCAGTCTATAAAGAGTTTTTTTCATATTGAACAGCAAATAATGCCAGGACAAAAATTCAGAGCTATAAACATCAGCTTGTCTTTCAAATGTCCTCTTGGCTTCAGTAAGTACTGGAGGAATCTCAAGCAAACATGTGGTGCCTCAGATAATGTGTTTGTTGTTTACTTGGGCAAGTAAGCTATGGAAGATACCACTGAGTTAAAACAGATTTGTGTTGTATTATATCATGATGAACTCACAGAAAGACAAAAAAGGCAGTCCATATGGTATAGTTTCCTTTGAAAGTACAGACGGTCAAATTTAAGACATGAGTTCACTTATTACAAATAATGAAATGTCATTAAAATGTGTCTAAGAGAGTAAAGTTTTCCTTTGTAATCCCCATTACATTTATCAGATGGTACCACTTTTGATAGGTATTTTTAAGGATTTTTTTAAAACTCAGACTTGGTGGGTTTAAATGGATAAACATAGGAAAATGCTTTTTGTACAGTGATCCCAGGAATGGATCCAGAAGTCTTAGGATTCCTCCAGTCATTCTTCCAGCACTGATATCCCACAGACAGAAAGTACCTATTGTTACCATTCTGGTGGCATAGCAAGTGATCCAGAAGTAATAAGAAAGATACTAATCCAGTTATGCAGGTATATTTCTAATTTTACCAAATTCAGTATGCCTACCTGTAAATCAACCCTATGGTTTTATTTGGGCATAGTGTTCTTTATCTGCTTCTGTTCATTCTTGCTAACGTGAAAATATTTTACTTTAGAGAAGTGTTATTAACTTAGACAAAACTTTAGGCTGAAAGCTTACTTAGTTCTGTTTAGGAATAAATGAAGTCCTCTGCAACCACATTGTTTTTCAGAAGGTACATCTGATTTTCCTGGGTAAAAAACAGTATATATTAAGACATTCCATGGATATGTCATTTCAGTATTTATCTTAAATATAATACCATTTCTTCAGCCAGAAAAAACGACAAATTGTAATACTATGAGAAATGGATTCCCAAGGATGCCAGGAAGGCAAATGTCTTCCCTGTTAATCTCTTTTCTGCAAAGCGCCCCTTGCTTCACTTTTAATAAGCAAATTCCACAAAGAAAATAGCAAAAGGGAATGAAAGTGCTTCTTTACAAGTAAAGCAATAGCACAAGCAGCCTCAGAAAGGATGGTTCTGCCTCTTCTACTGGACAGAACATCATCATCTGAGCATCCTATGTGAGCAGTACTGCTAGTTCCACGAACAGGCCCTCTGAAATAAAGTGTTCAGTGTAAGAGTGAAAAAAATCTAGCCCAAAATCAGTTTACTGCCAGGCAAGTTTCTAGCTTTCCAGTTCCCATGACAGTCAAAAGGAAAATTGATTCCTCCACTGTAAAGGAAACTTGATTTTCAGACAAACTTTTTTCTCCTGTCAAACCCTGGAGCCTGTTGTATGGTCACATATTTTCAAATTTTGACACATGAATGCTAATACAAAGCTGCAACAAAATCGTTTTGGTCTCTGGGGCTGTTTTTGGGTGGGGCAAAATTGTTTTCATAGTGGTGCTGAAGACAGTGTGGATAATATAGATATGGCAAGGAAATTGTGGGAGCTTGGGAGAAGACACAGCCAGGACAGGTGACCCAAACTGACCAAAAGGATATTTAATACCATATGACATCATGCTCAGTATATAAAGGTAGAGGGAAGGAGGAAGGAGGAATGTTTAGAGTGATGGAATTCATCTTTCCAAGTAATTGTTATACACCATTATGCCTGCTTTCCTGGCAAGAGCTGAATGTCTGCCTGCCCATGGGAAGCAGTGAACTAATTCTTTGGCATTTTCTTTGCTTGTGTGCATGGCTTTTGCTTTCCCTATTAACCTATCTGTCTCAACCCATGTGTTTTCCAGTTTTTACCTTTATCATTATCTCTGTGATCCTGCAGGTGGGGGACTGAGTGAGCAGCTGCATATTGCTTGATAGTTGGCTAAAGTTAAACCACAACATCTGTTTAAGAAGAATTACATCAGCCTCCAAGAGAAAAACAGCCCTTGTTTAAACCTAGACTGCACTTTCTTTGTGCAGATGATATGAAAGTAAAAAAGAAGAAATCAAGATGGGAAATGTAAGCCAAAGTACCACTGGTTTCCTACTACTTCTCTAAAAGCATGAAGACTGGAAGCAAAACAGTAAGTGACCCTGTGATAAATACAACCCCAGAGAGCTCTCCATACTCAGATACACCATACAACAGATACTCCTTTGCTCATAATCTTTTCCCTTGGCCTCCTCCAAATGTTGCCTAGGCAGGCTCCAGTTGCCTCATTCTTCTCAAACACCTTCTTCCACAACAGGGATGTTCCTCTTCAGAGTCTGACACATCACCGCAATCTTTTTCAAATGAAAAAACAAGGGTTTGAGAAAGTCTACAGTGATCCATCTTGCTCATTCTGGTGCTCTTTTTTAAGCTATTGGGGTATTTCCTGAATGATTTTTTTTGTAACTACAGATGGTAGATAAATATTGGAAATTGGTGCCAGGAGCTGGAGCTGGAAGAGGACAAGATTTTTGAGCTGAGAAGTGTGGGACCCTGGAAGGGGGAAGGAGAAGGGGATGCCAGACAGGGAGAGTTGCAAAGGCATGTGAAATTGTGACTCCCTGGGCAAGTCTACATTTAGTGACTACCATCTGTATTATCACTCCCCTTCTGCCTTCTGGGAGGAGAAGGGTGGGAAGACTTCCCCTCTGTGAAGCAGTCTGGAAGAGGATGTGTGAGAGACATGTGGTTTACAGAAGGGATCTAAGGGAGCAGCAAAGGATGCTGGTGTAGCAGTGCATCAGAAGCTCAAGAGAACAGGAGCAGCCTCCATGCTGTGCTCCTACACTCGCATCTGGAGCCCTGTGAGCAGGGCTACACTTTGGGGTGGAGCATGCAGGCAGAAGGCCCACTGTCATATCACGCCCTGCTGACATACCTACCCTATGCACAGAACTCTGCCCTGCACTGCCACCTGTTTCTATTTACAAAGGAAGGAAAAGCTGTAACATACTTCTCCAGCATATCCAAGCACAGCACTACACTTTGAAATGTGTTTCCTCTAAAAATGTGTCAGACAAAACAGGTGCAAAGATAAACGGCCCAATTCTCTGCCAAAGAAGCAGGGTGCTGTTGGCACTGTCCACCGCACACTGATGTACCAACACACTCACACCAAGTACTGCTTGTAGATTAAGTATTTGCACTAGCAGACCTTAGCCACAAGTTTAAAAATGCTAAGCCATTACACAACTAGGATTCCTCCCCATTACAAGGAAAGAGCGTCTTTTTAAGAAAGAAAAACTGCACTGCTAAATAGATATGACCATCTCTTATAGTACTAGAGTTACCACAGAACATCTTTATTGTAATTCCATCATTCTGGTTCATGTACCCTGTGGCTGATTTTAAACCCTCACGTCATACAGTATTTTGTTTTCTACTGATTTTATATAATGCCAGACAGATGATATTTGGCCCAAGAACTGATCCAAGCTTTGCTCCCAAAATGAGATCCATTCTTTTAATAGACTCAAGACTAAAGCATCCTTATAAAAATGTTAACTGTGCTTCTATGTATGTGTATGTATGTATGTATGTATGTATAAAATACCTTTTGCTCTAAATAGGATCAGGGGAAAAGTGAAAAAACTTAATTCCAATGATGTACTCTAGAGCTGTCTTGTGGGTCAAAGGATTGGTTCATAGGTCAAAGAAACTTGCAATGAAATAGCAGCAATGCTATTTTCATTCTGCATTTCCCAAAAAATAATATTGCACTTGTGTTTTACCACTAACTGCATTATGTATTCACCACTTATGCAAACTAAAATAAACATCCCTATCATTTACACAAGGTAAGATTGCTTTTGCACTTTTGTAAAAACTGACTAGATCCACTCTATTGAGTTCATGTGGCAAAGCTGTTGTAGTGGGGGCAGCTTCTCTGAAAAGCTGGTAGAAACTTTCCCCATGTGCACTGCTGTGGAGGAGGACATAGAGACTTGGGAATAAAGTTAGGACAGGAAGGAGGGAAGACTGGGGGAAAACTGGTTTTAAGATCTGTTTTTCTTCTCATTCTCGTGCTCTGATTGTGAATTGTAATAAATAAAATTAATGTGTTCAGGTTGGGTCTGTTTTGTTCATGAAAGCTATCAGTGAGTCATCCCTCCCTATCCTTATCTCAACTCATGAATCTTTTGTTATATTGTCTCTCTCCTGCTCCACTGAGGAGGGGAATGTTAAAGATGGGCACCTGGCCTTCAGCCAGAGTGAAACCACCGCACGCACAGAGACTACTTGAGGTTGCTCAGAGAGTACCAAACTATTTCACCTCTGTACACTTACAATATCTTCATGAATAACATTTCACAGCATGGTCTTGCATGTCTCCTTCAGTTAGTAAAACATCATTGACATCGTCTAAATATCATCACCAGTATTCCTAAACTGACCCTGTTTCTGTGAAACTGTCTTTAAGGCAAGATGTTATGCACCCTCCATCACAGATGTTTCATAATTAAATTCGATATCATGGAATGTGATGTAGATAGTATCACCAGGTTGTTGAAGGTAAATATTCATAGATTAACCTTGCTGTCTTTAGCTTGAAAATCTATGCAAATTAGAGATCCTAAGTCCTATAATTAATCAAAATCTTGATGAATTAACAAAAAGGTTATGTGTTTTAAAAAAAGTATAAAAATAGACTGCTTTAGCTCATGCTCTGCTAAGATTACTTGATGTGTAGGTGCTAACAGGCACATATGCAACTAAGTCTATACATAAAGGGAACTTTTTTATGCACTGTCCTAATTACTTGTATTGCTTATCAATACTCGTTCATTCAAAAATGCATGTGCATTTGAAGTAACTTATTAGAACAATTTTCATTACAACTTTCTTTTAATGCTGTCTCTCTGTCAACATTAACTAGTCAAACCTTAGCTCTTTGTATGATTCCCACGGTACCTGCACATATAGAGTATGGAATCTGTGGGATAGTACCAACAAGCTATGACAGGAGTCTCATTTTATGCATCCAAGATGAATGCTGCACCGTCTCTCCAAAGCATAGACAAATATGAGACTAAGACATACACAATATGGTGAATTTACTATGTGAGAAAGAAAATAGAAGAGGACTTGCCTTCTGAAATTGGAACATTCTCTTTAAAAGTAAGAACTGCCACTTATATTAACTGTTTGAAAATTTCTGCTGCTTAGAGGTTTCTTCTTTTGAGACGAGTACTTAACAGTCCTTTCTGCATTTATACAAAGATGAGTCTATTAGTCTGTTAGAGGATCCTCTTAGAAGATATTTTGGCTTACTGGGTTTTGTTTGTTTTTGCAGAATAAATCATCAGGAAAGTAGTAAATGCCAACAAGTCTTCTTGTAGCCCTTCCACCAAAGGAAAAACATTTGCACATAATTTTGCATTGAGAATACTTCACTCTGCACTAACGGGTTTTTTTTTCCTTCTGAATCCCAGACTGTAATTGTTGAAAGGAAGTTTTCTAGTCAAAGTTACCTGAACTATTATACATTATACTATTATTATACATGCTGTATTTTGTGAGTATACTGCTCCCCACCAGCATGGAACTTCCTGTCCTGTAACTGCACATCTCAGATTATAAAACACATCTGCCTGTTTCCCTTTTAAATGATCAGTTATTTATTTCACAGCTGAGGAAACACATCTCAATGTGAGAAAACAAGTGTAACACCTACTCACTCAGCTCAGTATAAACTTCGCTGCAACTCACCTTGTATAGTTTATTTCCAGAGGAGAAGATGACATGAGAAAAATTTTATTCCAATGCTGCTTTCAACTGTCCAGAAAGTTATTTCAAATTTTTGCTGTGTAACTAATACAAAGATTATACAGTGATACAGCATGAAAGAGTGACCATCTTGCATGCTCTCTGAAGAGTGTGAGGTTCTGTACATGAACAATAGATAAATGTGAATCAGCACAGGTAGATCAGTGATTTGTTTACTACACAATGAAGTGATAATAGATTAACTTGCAACTTGTTTTATTTTTTTCCTTACACTTCTGTGTCAGAGACTGAAATGTTTCATGCCTTAAACATTCTTATGAGGGAGTTTTGCCCATTGTAGTAAAACCTGTAACAACCACAGAAGCCCATCCCTCCTTGAAGATGCCTGACTGGAACTTTGGACTTGAGATAAGCCACCCAGATAAGATAAAGGGAACAATCATTTCAGGTCTGGGGGGAAACAAACAAGGCTGAGGAAAAGAAATTCATTCATAAGAAAGCCAAACACAGCAGGAAATCATCCCTGGCTGGGTTTGGTGTGGGGGACACCACAGCCCCCACAGGCCAAGTTTACACAGACTTCCCCCAGCTCAGGGGGGAGGAGGAGGCTTCGGGGGTGTGGTGTAACCTGTGGTCACAGGAGCTGGATATCCATCTTCCTTACACAAACCAGCCCAGCTGTGAAACCCCCAGCCCCCCCATCCACAGGACATTCACCTGGGAGACAGCTGAGGGGTGTCATAACCCATCAAAGACCCCCCAAGGCACTCCCCAGACTCACTCCTGAGGCCTTGCACCACAGCATTGCATGTGATGCAAAAGGGATGTAACAGATCCAGGGTTTACTGCAAGAGACTGTCAAATTGCACGGCCCCAGGGAAGGTACCAGGGCATTACCAGGGTACCTGGCCTGGGCATGTCTTAATCCATTGTATTCCATGCTTTTTGAGGGACAAAAACCACCAAGAGGACCAGCTGGAAAGGATCAATGGAACACCATTACTATCCACGGAGTGGTGATATTTTCTTTAATGTGTCTCTGTTATTCTCCTTCTGTCTCCCCACCTCTTCTCTATTTCTTTCTCTCTCTGTCTCCCTCACCCCCTTGCCCCTCCATTTACTATCAAATAAAATCTATACTACTGACTTTGGCACATGGTCTCATTTGCACCTTAATTTGGGCAGAGGCATTTCTAATAAATTTTAAAAACTGGACCATAACACTCTGTCACTGGTAAGCCTGTTGGACAAGTTCCTTCATTTTTGTAATTCCAAGTGTTTTACACTGTACTCATTATTTCCTTTTTTAAACATGAGTTCTAAATTTTAGAGCAGTTCAGTCGTATATGCAACTCCAAAATATCCCTCATCTGTAAATCTGTCAATGTGTTGCTCATTTACATCACAGGTCTTCCACTCTTGCACCAAGCACTATGTCCCAAGGTGTGCAGATGTGCCCAGGTAAAGGCATTTACATTCCCAGAAAAGTTTAAAGTATGCGTTAGCATGACTGAAATTTCACATTGGATGGAAAAACACACAAATAAAGAACCTTAAAAGTATTATTATGCATCCTTTCATTGCCATCAGAAAAACCCACTGTATGTATGGTTATGAAGACCTGTTCCTTTGCCCCATTATTGCCTGAAAAGGCAATGGGCAGAATACTTCCTGGGACAGATTTGCTACCTGCAAAAATCTATAATTTGGTATCATGTTTGTGAAATTACAACATGCAGCCTCTTCATCATATTACAGGAAATAAATTCTCCTGCTGCCTTGCAGCCCTAACACTCCACAAATCCCAGGACACCTCAGGACTCTGCACATCCACGTCAGGTCTCCCTGGGTGGACATTCCCAGAGGAATTACACTGCTTAGGACACAGAAGTCACAGTCTACCCTGCTCTGCAGAATATTGAGATAACCATGCATCAGTCACATCCTACATTTTCTCTGTGTTATTTTCTCTTTTGCAGCACTTGTAGATACCCATTTGCAAATATGGTGATTCCAAAACACTTCTGGCTTGATGCTACAGGGTTTCAGCATTCATCAATTTGAGTAGTGTTAGTGCATCATAAACTGCTGATTTGTTTGTACAGAAAGTAACAACAAAGTAGGAAGTTTGCTGTATGGACATTTTATCTGCCCTGACTTTGACAAACCATCCTGTCCTGTTCAAAGACTATGGTATTGAAGTAAACTATACAAAGTTTACACACACTCATTGCTTCTACTCCTCTTTTTTTTCCCCCCTCACATTCAAATCCCTTTTCAAAAATATGAGAAGATCACAAGAGATGTAGAAAACAACTTTAAGGTTATCTTTTTTGCTCATCTAGCAAATTATGTGGCTGTCTGCCCCTGGACAAGATTTGAGGAGCTGCATCAATATGCAAAGAACTCAAAAGAAGGAGAGGATCTACAGCTGCTTTAATTGTCACACTGTCCTGAAACCGAGACCACCAGCACAACAAAGATCTCTAAGACCAAACAAAATCAGAAATGAACAACAATTAAGATGGTTTCCTAAACAAACTTCAGTCCTGCTCATGGCTAACTAGAGGCAATTTGCTTAGAGGATAAATTTTTTCAAGCTGTCAATTCAGCAACAAAATTGCTATCAAGTTAAAAATAATACAGCAGCACCTTGATGCAGATGAGAAAAAAGGTATATTGTCCCAAGAGCTAAAGTATATCCTAAGTTCATTTTACCATTCAGTAAAATTAGATAATACAATCTGACTTCTCTTTTAGAAGTCTGATAGACATTTTCTTATTCCTAACTTAGAGTGGACAGAAGAAAATACAGTTTAAGAGCTACCTGTTCTTACATTTCACTTATATTCTTAGAAGTAGAGGATTTTAAGCATGAATCTGCTACTCATGGCATACCTGTTTCCAGCCTATATTCAATTTAAAAGCAGCCTTTCTTGGAATGATCACAAATTACACACTAACATTTGGTCACCTTCTTTTAAGCAGGAACCTACCATAGCTTTACCACATCTCTCTATGGCCATCTCTCCATTTCTGTTGCTAAATATTGCAGCACACGTGGCAAAACAGCTGGATCATTTACTGATCATTAAGAGCTAGAAATGACACAGCAGGTGGACATCAAGTTTTGTCCATTACTTTCCACTTACTTGGTCTGGTATTTAATCCACTTAAGCATTTTGGTAAGTGGAATAATTTACCTAAATCAGAATGATTTGTCTAAGGATTATTTTTCCCTCCTGTATTTATTTTTTTTCCAAATGTCAAATAAAATCAAATTCTCTTGAATTATCTTGTTGGTACATTTGTATTAATAACAGACTCCAAAAACACTACACTTTTCTATTCGTGCTGCCTAGCTGAGCATCCCATGCTTGAAAGGTCTAAAGATAACAATGAAAACTTTCTGCATCAAAGACTGAAAATCTTGAAAAATATCTTAATGAAGCCAAGAAGTTTTCCTGGAACTAAAAACAAAACAAAACCAACAACAACAACAAAAAAAAAAGGAACGAAAAAGAAAAAAAGTATAAATTGTACTAACTGGTCCAAATGCTTGCATGTATTTGGGCCAGTTTCTGTCAGATTTTCACTGGTCATTATTTGCCTAGGAGTCACTCACAGATTTAAACTGAGTTATGGCTGCATACAGATTTTTGTTCAGAACTGTAAACTTCCACTGAAACAAAGAAAAAACTTGAAAGCCAAAATTATTTCTATTTTCATTCAGACTTGAACACTTGTGGAAAAGGCTTCAGAAAGCTGTTGACTGCAGCCTTCTTTTGCAGTTTGAATTCCATCCAGGTCCAGACCATTGAAGATTGAGCAGAGTGTCTGATTTTGACTCATAATGTCATAAAAATTCGGTGTAATAAGTCAACAACATGACAGATAATTAACTTTTTTGTATACCTATGAATCATCTCTGCAGAAATCTTATGTCAGTGGCAAAACATAAGAAAATAATACATAGCAGTAGGTGCCTTGCAAATGCCACAAAAACACATGCAGGAAGTTGCCTGTGTTTGTGTTTCACAACTGATCACAGATTCTGGCATCTGAATCACAGGATGGTGATCTGGAGGCTGGATGTGTTCCATCACCCACACAGTGTCTGAGAACAATAAATTTATGCTATTTGGGCTACAGCAAAACTATTTTTAAGAACTGAAATGAGAAAAGGTTTGGTATTTAATAGTGAATTTTAAAAAAATATGTCTTCCATTAAATGTAAATTAACAGGATAATTATTTCTTTCTCTGATTTGTTCATTGATCATTTCTTTGCTTTCTTGAAAAATATTCATGTCAAATTTTGGGAAGGATTCAGAGGAGATCACTTAAAAGTATCTGAATGGCTATGTCCTGTGCCAAAAGTTTTTTAAAAAGGAGAACTGAGGGAAATGCGAAGAATGACAACTGCAAATCCATAAGTGCATAAATTATCTACAAATTCTGGTTGATAGACGAATATGCTAAATAAAGCAACAGCTGATGGCCTAACATGGTAAGTCTGCTACTGCTTTGACAAGGGGCAAGTGAATAAACAACTGTTACTCAGATGTCATGAAAATGCCATTATTTCTGTATGTGTACTATGGAAACAGTCCTAGGAAATGAAAATACAGATAATGGAGAGATGCCACTACCTTATTTCACGTGCTTGTCTATAGGACCTGAAGAAAGAAAACCACTGACATTGTATTTATAATTTTCTGCTGCTGTGTGTATGCCTGAACTGATGTGATAGTATCTCCCTCCATGCAGTTGTGCTAGAAAGGAAATATTGCACCCATCAGTTTCTGAATTCAATTAAGTAGCTGCAAGTAGTAAGTTAAAAGACTGATCTCTAAATATCTGCTATTTTCATGGACAGAGCAGAGTATCTGTCCCTGAAATTATTTTCACCTACAGACTTGGACTACATTTTACTCTAACTTAATGTAAAGTTGTTTCTAATTTCATTCTTGAACTGAACAACAGTACAAAAACTGACATCCCAGGTTCCTGTCCCCATGGCTACTTGTAACTAGTGATACAAAGATGGTCACAGCACATGTTTTTAGGGTATTAGCTGTCATTTGGCAACACTTTCAGTTACACACTGATTAGATAAACAATAAAATTAAACACTGCATAGAAGTCTGGCTTACCAGAGCTGTTGACCACACTTGTGTTGATCACTGTTTCGTCATTGAATACAAATTGTCAAAATACAAAGATTCTGTGATGTTTATAAAGCCTTTTAAGCTGTATTAGCAAAAATGTTTTGTTAAATTACATTTTCCAACTCATCAGTCCTTATTATGCTATACCACTTGAAATGCTGTGACACTATTTTGCTGCATTTAATGTTTAAAATTATCTTAAAATTATCAATGGCAATGTAAGGAATGCTGCTACCCATATATTGTTATCAAAAGTAAAAGCTGACTAATACTTAGATCTCTTGAAATTACAGATTTTAAATATCAGAGATACAAAGTTGTTAAGTCATTAAATACCATAGGACATCATAAAAGGAGGATCCTGGCTCTGAAACTCTTGTCCTGAATCATTTAAATGTGAATATTAAAGAATTAAAATCCACTATGAAATTACAGGGTTATTTATATAGACTGGCACAAACTCACTTTATGTTATTATGCTTTTAACCATTATGCAATATGAGCAAATATCTGAAATTACTACCTAATACAATGACTCTATCAAGTACCATCAAAATAATAATTGTATGAAGAGTTAAATAAGTTTCACAAACTCAGGTATAATCAAAATCTCAGTCAGAGAAATTTACCTGAATCAAGGAGCATTATTTTAAACATAGGTATGTTCAAGACAAAAGAAAAATAGAGCATAAATTTTCAACAACCAAAAAATAAGCTCAAAAAATATTTTGAAAATGAATTCGGACACTCATTTTGCTCTTTCTGGGCACAGCAACTTTCCTATTTTAGTCACAAATCCATTGTATGCACTATGGCTTCTCTATTTTACCTCACTTTGAAAGACAAATTTTCAGAAAACATGTTTCCAAGAAAAATATGACAACTGTACATCGACAGCAATAAATAAAACAGTGGAAAACACAGCAGTATATATATCATCCCACTTCAAAAACATAGATATATCACTCTACAACAGCAGAAATCACTTCTTTGCAAGCGCCTGGTCAGAGTTCTTCCCCTTCGTATATTAATGCTAGACAGTTCTCAAGACATTTCGTCAATAGGAAAAGCACTAACTCACCCTTGCATCAATAAAGCAGATCATCTGACCTAAAGTTCAATTATTCATCATTAAATCACTTCCAAATGAAGCAATTCCAGCCTTCAAATGGAACAATATCAACCTTCAAAGACATCTTCATATAATGAGCTGGTTTTGCTGATTATTTTGACTAGTTACAGACTTTCTGCCTAGTGAATAATCTTTTAGGGAGGCTAATGAAGTGTAAGAAATTAAAGGCAAATCCAGTCAATATTATTTAGGAATTTTTTTTTACACCCCTTTTCAGTACAAAGATATGCAGCATTACAGAACCTTTCAGTATCAATTTCTGCCATCAAACCCACACTACAGATTTAATCTTAAAATGATATATTCTCAAAGATAAATGAAGTAAACTCATATCAGTCAGACCTGAAAGATGTTTTAACCAATGCCTCAGGACTGTCCACTGGTGGTAGTTCATCTGCTAAAATTTCTTCAGGAGGTCTAGGGTCGTTGATAATGGTCAGCTTTGGCCTTTCCTTGTCGTTGCTGGTCAGCCCACCAATAATGGTGTTCCACAAGCAGTTTTGTGATTTAGACCCTGAAAAAACAGAGTGAGAAGGAAAATATATTCATAGGCTTATGGCCCAGTGTGTCAGAATTCTGAAAAGCAAAGGTGGTCTGCTATCATTTTACCTTTGCACAACCACAGTTTGGGAATAAGCTTGAACACCAGAAAAAATTTTGGAGTGGAAATAAGCACAAACATCAGGGTAATTCCAAATGCAAAATTGTAATATTTCCCATAAAAATATTTTATTATAGAACATGAAGCTTCCACACCTCAGTAAAGATCATCCTCGCCTTATCACACCTAGATTTTAATTTAGTATGTAAGTCTTCAGCCAAAGAACTGGCAAAAAATCAAAGTACCAAAACAGTAAAATACTCATCATTGACATTCTTTAGACTAATTAGTAGTGGTTAAATTATAGATAAGAGATCACTGCAGGATTAGTACTAGAAAATATATTTATTTTCTGTCAAAACTTCAGCTTTCCACAGTAGATATTCAAATGACAAAATATTTCTATGGATTCTTTTTTTTTACATTTATTTAGAAGTGCCATCAAGTGGCTCTTGCAGGTCATTCAGAGAACCCACCCTTATATGTAAATCTAGTTACACCTACAAAGTACAAGTAGCATCCTTCAGTCAAACGTCGACCTGCCACAGAATACAATACATGGCTTAAATTTTGTTAAGTGTCTGTTTCACATTTTCAAATATTTCCAAAGAGTTTCTGAATAAATCAGGCACTTCTGAAAATCCCAGCAATACTCCTATACTGAACATCTCTGTCATATTCTAATTTTCAAGTATTATAGAATGATACATGACTGAACTAGCAGACCAAATAAGAACAGGTAGGTACTGAAATTATGATTACTATTTCAGACTTCCCACAACAGAGGTGCAGCAAGCATTAATCTCATCACATTCCAAAATAGTAACACACCAACTCTGCTAGTATTCTTTCTCCAAGAGCGTTATAGAAATCCACAAAATTTTTCTAAGATCTGGAAAATAGGATATCTCTGAAGTCAGCAACTGATTTTTATTAGGGACTGCACAGGTAAAATTTTCTAATATCTTCCCAGCTTTCAGACCAATTATCCAGTGGACCTAATACATGGATTAAGGGTTACTTATTGATGCAATACACAATAAATATGCAAGACAAAACCAACCAGAAGAACTGTTATCCCATGCCTCAAGAGAATAAATCACAAAAATCTATGCTGCCAGAAGCAGCAATATCTGCTGCTATGGACAACAGCCAGCAGCACTTTTTTTCCTGATTGTCTTAAATATCTTATTTTCACACAGTCTAAATGTTACAAGGACAGATAAGTAGAGATTCTCATCTACTTTTCCCATTCCATAATTATGTTCAAACAATCTTCCAGGTAATCAGGAAAACCCCATATTCTTCTTTGCTCTTAAATGTGAGCAGCTATGTAATGTGCAAGAACAATACTTACCCAGAGTTACAGGTAGCCTTGAGATTCCAAGCCCTGTGCTACGATAGCTAGAAATATAACTTCTCACACCAGGTAGTCCAAAGCCAAATAATGACTATACAAAAACAGCAGATATAAATGCAACATCTATACAATATTATTATTATTCAAGGGCCTGTAATGGTATGGCTGTTTAGGAAACTTTTCTGTCTAACCATCCAGGAACCACTCACACTCCAACCATCCAAGTCTTACGTTGTTGGGACTGAAGCCCCTTTGCAGAGGACAGTTCCAGTGAATTGACAGCACCCCACCTGACTCACTATTTACATCACAATCACACAATCAGAGAAGATTTCCCTCACCTGCTCGTCCCTGGGTTTCCCATAGCACACCTGGCTCCTATGGTGCTCAACATTATGACAGCTGAAGCTGAGTGCCTCCAGGGAAGTGTCCCAAAATAAGAAATCCCTGGGTTCTTTATCCTTACAATCTATGTATCCATTTCAATGCTGATATTTATTCTGAGGTCTTCTCATCCTTTACTGGCTCCTGCAAGAGTCTCTGGGTGACTGGCCAACCCAACCATCCTCCCCTCACTGGACTATGGCCCAGGTCTCCATGTCCTTTTTTATGCTAATGGTCATTTCTTGTTGTCTGGAACTCTCTATTTCCCCACACCCACAAGCTGTAACTTGCACACCAGGTTACCTGCACTACATAGAATCCTCAACAAAAGTCTTTACTTTCTTTTATTAAGCATACCTGCCAATACATTAAAAGAGAAAAGAAAAACCTTTCAAGAAATTTAACCATTACCCTTACATACAACATTATTACAAGTAGCAAACATAGCAAAATTAATGCTTAGATGATTGTCATATGGCAAAGTGCAAGATTACTGATTCTTGTGCACAAGTGTTTAAATAATTACCAATAAAGATAAGCATTCTCAGAAGTTAGTTATTGCCCAGCTGGTTGGTTATTCACTATTCATTTGATATAATAATGGTGTATCCAATTTTCCTAACCTAAAATTTGAACAGCAAAATTACCCTAAAACAGTAGGGACAGTTAGAATCATAGAATATCCTGAGTTGGCAGAGACCCGTCAGGATCATTGAGTCCAACTCCTGACCCTGTACAGGACAATCCCAAGGATTACACCATGTGCTTCACAGCATTGTTCACACACTTCTTGAACTCAGAGAGGTTTGGTGCTGTGACTGCTTTCCTAGGGAGCCTATTCCAGTGTCCAATCTGGTACTTTTTCCTCTGGGTAAAAAAACCTTTCCCTGATATCTAACCTAAGTCTCCCCAGACCCAGCTTCAGGCCATTTCATCAAGTCCTGTCACTGGTCACAAGAGTGAAGAGATCAGTACCTGCCCCTCCGCTTCCTTCATGAAGATGCTGAAGACTGCAATGAGGTCTCCCCTGTGTCTCCTCTTCTCTAGAGAAAACAAACCAAGTGATCTCTACCCCTTCTCCTAAGGCTTTCTCCTCATTTTGTGGACCTCTCTGATAGCTTAATGTCTTTTTTATATTGCAGTCCCCAAAACTGCACACAATACTGAGGCCTCACCAGAGAATGGCTGAGCAGGACAATCTCTTCCTTTGAACAACTGGCAATGCTGTGCTTAATGGAAATCCCATTAAACCCCATTAAGCCCCAACACAATTGGCCCTCCTTTCCTCTAAAGCACATTGTTGACTCATAGTCAACTGGCCGTCATCCAAGGTGACTTTCTGCAGCCCTGCTCTCCAAACTGTCATTTCCTGGTGTGTACTCACAACCATAGCTGCCATGTGTGTGAGTTGCTGGAAGGACTGCAGGCTCAAAACATTTCGGGCTCATGCCAAGGAAGGGGAAGGTTTGGCCTTGCTTTGATGAGGTGGTGGCCCTGCTTCACACACCCCATCCCTGTGGACCTGTATTCCAGCCCCACAGTGGCTGGCAATCCCTGGCACACTGGAGGCAGTGTGCTACAACCCACCCCTGGAGCCTAATTGTCAGCCCATTGACCAGAAGCCCCACCTCGAGGAAGGGCCCAGTAAAGCCAAGAGGTACTTAACCCAAGACTTGAGGCATATACATGACTTGACCCTATCTCCTCTTGGAGTTTCTCTCAGTGGAACACTGCTGGAACCAGGACTGGCAGCTATATTTGTTCTTTTCTCTATCCTTCCTCTCCTTCTCTTTCTTCTTCTTCTACTAATTCCCTGTTCTCAGAGTTTTTAGTAAAATAAAATCAGAGAGGTTTGGAGTTTGCTAAGTTGAATGGGCTAAGTTACTGCTTGGTTAAATGTTTTGTGTTGGTTGAATGCTGCTTTAGACTTCTGATGAAGTTCTCAGATTTTCTGAAGTTGCCAGTAAAGTTTTTTTGTTGTTTTGACCTCTTGAGGATATCTTGTGGGTATATCTCCCACACATCTAACTCCAAGGACTTAAAAAAAAGTAAGCCTTATCAAGCCGGTTTTGGGGGCCTTACACTGTGCCCCAGGTGCAGAGTCCAGCATTTGACTGGTTTAACTTTATACAGTTGCTGATTGCTCAGCCCTTTAATTTGTCAAGGTCTCTCTTCAGGACTTCTGTGCCCACAAGGGAGTCAACAGCTCCAGCCAGTTTAGGGGCATCAGCAAACTTACTTAATATTCCCTCAAGTTCTGCATGCAAGTCCTTAATGAAGAGAACTGGGCTGAGGATTGAGCCCTGTAAAACCCTACTAGAGAGGTCACTAGTTACCCCATTCCCTGTAACTCTTCCCTGCAACTGCCTGTGTGTGACCTGTGAGCCAGTTTCTCATCCATCGTGTAATGTGATTATTCAGTTGTATTATGGACACTTTGTCCAGAAGAATCCTTTGAGAGACAGTATCAAAAGCTTCGCTGAAATCCAAATGGATTACTTCCACTGGTTTTCTAAGATTAACTAATTGGGTTATCCTGTCATAGAAGGAAATCATATTCAACAAGCAGTACTTTTCACTCATGAAACCATGCTTGTGACCAATGGTCACATTTCCTCCAGTTTTTCAATACTTCTCAAAATCATCTTTTTCATTATTTTACTAGTCACTGAAGTGCTAGACAGGCCTGTAGTTTCCAGGGTCCTCCTTTCTTGCCCTTTTTGAAAGTCAGGAAAATATTTGCTAGCTTCCAGTCAGCTGGGATTCCTAACACTGCTCAAAAATCATCAAAAGAGGTTTTGCAATGACATCACTTAGACCTTTGAGGATGAAGGCCCCACAGATTTTTAGGGATCTGACTGAATCAGCAGATCCCACACAAATTCAGTTTAACTGGGACTTGATCATTCTCACAGCCATGGTCCTCCAGCTCAGGGCACTTGGTTCACCATCTGTGTTGAAGACAGAGGCAAAGAATGCATTAAATACCTCTGTCTTCTCTACATCACTGTGAGATGATCATCCTCATCCTGCAACAGGCCAATGTTATTTCTACACTGCCTTTTGCCATTAATATTGTTTTGTAACTTTTTATTGTCCCATACTTGCTGACCAGCTTCAGGTCCAATTGAGCTTTGGTCATAAAAATTTTCTTCCTACAGTGGCAAGCAGTGTCTCTCTATTCTTCCCATGTCACCAGATCTTGCTTCCACTGGACATACA
Source organism: Sialia sialis (assembly GCA_009812075.1). NCBI lineage: Eukaryota > Metazoa > Chordata > Aves > Passeriformes > Turdidae > Sialia > Sialia sialis. The sequence goes on along the minus strand of VRYO01001463.1, from coordinate 96,638,606 downwards.
CCTTCCTTCCTTTCCCTTATTTCCAAGACAAGATCCCTGTTCAGCCAAGCCAGCCTTCTGCCTTTGCCTGCTTGACTTCCAACAATAGGGAATTGCCTACTCCTGTACCCGTAGGAGATGATGTTTAAAAACTAATGAGCACTGATGGACCTGCAAAAACATTTTCCCAGGAGATTTGACATAGTAATTCCCTGAGCAGTCCAAAGTCTCCTCTCCTCATGTCAAATTGAAGTTTTACTGGCACTTTTCTTCCTGTCAATGTATGTTTCAATCACTTTGTGGTCACTGTGGCCAAGATGGATGCCAATCATCACTTTGCTCATGAGATCTTCTCTGTTGACAAGCATCAGATCAAAGAGGGTTTGTTTCTGAATTGGCTCCCTTAGGACTTGTTTCAAAAAGTTGTCATGCAGGCTTTTAGCAATCTTCTGGCCTGGGCTGGACTAGCTGTGTGACGTTTCCAATTAATTTAGGCCAAATAGAAGTCCACTATAAGGAAAAGAGCAGTTGACTTGAAAGTGTCCCTCTGCTCATCAAAGAATCATTTATCAGTATCTTTGTCCTGGCTAGAAGGTCTATAGTAGATTCACACCATAACATTATTTGTTTATGCCTTGATTCTTACGCAGATACCCCCAACTAGGTCACTGCCAGCTGTGGGCTCCATACATTCTTACCCTTCTGCAGGTTTCAATTATGCCAGTGATACCAAATCTCTGGGACTGGGCCAAAGCCACCTCTTGTTTGCTCCTCAAGCTGTGTGCATTAGTGTAGAAACATTTCAGGCATGGTACATTGTAGCCAACCTCATGAAGCAGATTGAGGGATCCTATTAGTGCACAGTTGCTTCAGGTTTTTGGAACTCCGTCCCACTGCTCATCACTGGCAAGCCTGGTATTTTCCCTTTCCACCTTCCACGCTTGCTTAAAGCTCTATCCACAAGACCTACTAGCTCCTGTGCTGGAACTCTTCTTCCCTTCTGAAAAAGGTGCATCCCATCAGGTGGCAGTAGACCAGGTGTCAAATAGATCACTCCATGGTCAAAAAAAACCCAAAATTTTTCCTTCTTAACACTAGGCTTGGAACCAAACATTGACCTGATGCATTCTTATCAATATTATTCTTTGTTAGGAGAAGGACCAAGGAAATCACTGCCTGTGCTCTTGATTCTTCAACTAATCATCCCAAGGTCCTGAGGTCTCTTTCAATTGCCCTCTGACTTTTCTTTGTTATTTTAGTGCTGCTGGCTTGAACAACCAATAACAGATTGGTTGTAAACCTTGAGAAAACTAACAAACTGTCAGGCCAATGGATTTATAACAGGCCTACAGAACTGAACAAAGATTCTTACACTAAGTGTGTAAGTATTGTCTTAATTCTGCAATAAAGATTCATTTTGCTCTCAATGTGTGTCTCGCATTCATATGCCAACAGGGTTACATAACAGAACATCAATAACTCAGTCTGTGTTTTACCTTGCTCACAATGGTGATGTTCTCTTCACAGAAGCTTTAAGACTGGGAAAGACCATCAAGTCCAGCCATTAACCAAGCATTGCCGTGTAGACCACTAAATCAGATCCCTGAGTACCACATCTACATGTTTTCTGACAACTTCCCAAAATGGTCATTCCAGCATTTTCCTGGGCCTGTTCCAGTACCTGACTGTCTTATTGGTAAAGAATTTTTTCTACTATCTAATGCAAATATTCCCTGGCACAACTTAAGGCCATTTTCTCTCATCCGGTCACTTGTTACTGGTAAAAAGAGATCAATCCCCACCTCAGTACAGCCTTCTTTCAGGTAGCTGTACAGAATAATAAAGTCTGCTCTTAGCCCCTGTTTCTTCAGACTAACCCCAACTCCCTCAGTTGCTACCCATAAGACTTGTGCTTCAGATCCTTCACCAGCTTCATTGCCCCTCCTTGGCCATGCTCTAGAACTTCAATGACTTTCTTGTAGTAAGGATACAAGGTGCAGCCTCAAATCATAAGGCAAAGTTATTACACTTGCTGAATTCAAGGTGTTAAGCTTTTTAAGAGTAAGTTAGTGGCCATTAGGAGGATTAGTTCATACCTATGTGCCCATTGTGTCCATAAAGCCTGGGTTGCATACTGTCTCAACATTATTTCCAGCTTACCTAGGATATGGACTATTATAGAATGATTCAGGATAAGGAGGCAGCTCTTCTCCAATATTATTGCTCTTTCTGCCACTGATTTGGTATAGGCTGATGATCCCATTGCAAGTGGATCTAGTTGAACTGAATAATATACAACTGGTTTATGGTGAAGTCCACTGGCTATATCTCATGTTAATATAATTACAGATTAAAGGGCTTTGATCTAATCAGGGAGCCTGAGAACTGAAGCAGATGCCAAAGGCTCCAAAGCTCCTTTGATTGCTTTAAAAGTTCTCACTGAGCACCATGCAATAGGCTCTAACTCTTCATTGTTGGTTTTCACAGAGAATTAATCAATTCTCCTAATGTAGAAATTCACAGCCAACAAAATCCCACAGCTCCAAGAAATTCTCATGCCTGCTTTTTCACGATCAGACATGGGAGTTTAATTATGGTGTCTATTCTTTCTGGGTCTATGTGAGGAGTCAATTTGGTTTTGATTTAGCCAATTTAGTTTGTCTCAAACCTCATGGTCAAGATTGTCAGAGGCATGTGGGGGGAGGGAGCATACACATGCAGTTTGCGTGAGGCAACCAAGAGTGGGGGAAGTCTTGTCTCTGGGGGCCTTCAACTGGCAACACCTCACATGAGGCAGTCAGTAGGAGACACTATTGAGGGACTTCTCCAATCAGGTCATGAAAGGGCTCCAGCAACGGACGGCAAAGAAATGTTGGACTGGGCCAATGGTCTCCTGATCGGGGGCAGACTTTGAGAAGGGCTAGGGGGTATAAAAACTAACTGTGTCACGGGCTCGTTGCTACTTGCTGGGGTTCACTGCTGTTTATTGGTTTGCTCGCTCCCTCCTTTGCCCTGGCCCCCGGCTGCCTTTTGCCTCTCCTGCCCTCGCTGGCTCTCGCTCGCCCGCCCGCCGGTGCTGCCTGCCCGTGTCCCTGCCCGGGCGCCGCTTCGCCCCCGCACCCTCGCCTGAGCCCCCCGCGTCCAAGCCGATCCAGCCCTGCCCGGATCCCGGCCGTGCCCTGTCCAGGGTCCTGCAGCTCCGCCCGGAGCGCCCTCTCGCAGCGTGCCCGGGCCGTCCTGGAGGAGCCGCGCCCGTGGAGCCTCCTCGGGATCTGCGGGCTCGTTCAGAGCCAGCCCGGGCACGGGCAGGCAGCGAGCACCGCCCCGAGGGGGCAGCGCTCTCCTCTCTTCCTCTCTCTCCCCCCTCTCCCTCTCTCTCCCCTTTCCTTTTCCATTTCCCTTCCTTTTTTCATGTCTTTTCCAGCCCTCTTTTGTTTGGGCAAGTCCTTTTTCCTTTTGTTTTTCGTTACCAATAAATAGATTCAATGTTTGTCGCTCTGGAATTAATTTCGTCCCTGACCATCTATTTTTAAAAGAACTCCTCACAGCTCCCCACAGTGGAACACGACAGTCTGTCATTCACAGTCCCTTTACAAAATAAAGATGAAACATCGGTAACTTTATTGTGAGACAGCTGAAGTTTAGATAGAGGTGCAGGCTGTCCCTTCTTTGCTAGGGCAATATATGAAGGTATAGCATCTAGTATACAAAAATTCTCACTCCTGTTTTCTAATAAGAAGTCATTTGCAGGTTGTCCAACAACCAATAATGTTTTACCTTAATTGCAATGCAGTAAGTGCCAAAATTCTCTGCAGATTCACCAGCTTTACCTCTTGAAAACCACAACGGAAATCTAAAGCATTTTCTTATTTTTTTTTCCTTTTTTTAAATTCTCATAATAGCAAGAGTATTTTCCTTTCCTTTCTCCTGAAGGATCAATACAAAGCATTAGGCAATAGAATCATCTGGCAGTACTCTTTGTATATTATCCTCCTCCCCCAGAAAAAAATAAAACAAGTGCTTCCCAAGTTAATATAAATAACACTATTTTGAAAAGTGAAAATGCTTTCTGCTGCTGTGACCATGCTACTAAACTCAGTCACAGGTGGTGCCCTCCAATTAGGAATAGAACTAATCAAATCTCCTTGTGAGCAACTACACAATTCTCCTTTTTCTGGAGGAAGTCTTCAAATATTATTTGCATGTTTATTATTCTCTTGCCTAACATAAATGTACATGTAGAAAAATGGGCTTTTAAAAATATTTGCAAAAAGTATACATAAGATACTATTATAAACAAATACTAATTCACAGAAAATCTCATACAAAAAAAATACATTGTTTCAGCTGATGTGCACCTTCTGAAAAACCCAGTCTTGGCATGGTATTTTAAGTTTACATCCCAACAATAAATTCACAGGTAATTATATATAAATCTGAATTCACATAAAAAGTTAAGACAAAAATACCACACATTTTGAAGATGAGTGTGCCTCTAAAAGTAGGTCTCCCCAAACCCTTCTTTTTGAAGAGGCTCCATGTGCACAGAGTAGCAAAAGATCAAAGTGAACTTCAACTAGTGTTTTGTGGGCTCACCAGAAATGTTTCATCTGCATACTCATTGTTTGTTAGTTTTGAAAGAAGAAAATCCTTTAAGAAGCCCACAAAAATGTCAAATAGACCCTTAGGTTAGACTCTTGAAGGAATCACTGTACATTAAAAGACTGCTTGCAGCTCACTATTTTGAAACACTTTGCACATAATCTTGTAAAATGCTTATGAGTTTTTACCGGTACAAATCATTCCTAAAAGTAGTTGGGTGGTTTCGTTGATGGTGTTTGGTTTTGCCAGTTTTTCTTTAGTATAAACAACTCAGCCTTTTCTCTCTGAACCAAGTTCAGCCAAACCCACAAAACATCCTGCAGTGTTTGCAAGGAAACTTTCCTGTCTGACCCTCCAGGATTCACTCCAGCAGTCACACTCTCACCACCTGAGATTTTCACTGCTGGAACCAAAGCCCCTTCACACCAGCCAGCTCCTACAAGCTGACAGCTGCCCTGCTTGACTCCCTACACACAGCACTCTCATACAGTCAGACAAGACCTCCTTACCTGCTTGGATGCAGGTTTCCCATAGCAATGTCAGACATCTGGATCCTTAAAACAATTTGATCTGGTACAGACAGAAAAAGCCAGCTTGAGCTGGGTGCTGAGGAGGAGGGATCCTGAACCAAGCAATCTCTAGGCTTTCATACCTTTACAGTCACTGTCCATGATTGTCTGAGGTCTTTCTGCTGAGCCATAGGCTCCCACATGTCTCTTTGTGGCCAAAAAACTTGGCAAATCCCCATGCCCTTTGTTGCGCAAGTGTTCTGTGCCAGGTCACAGCTTATTGCCTGGGGCTCCTGCTATTTTCTGCCATACAGAGCACAACCTGCTAGCTCACTAAGCTGCCTGCACTAAGCGCAGTCCTCAACAATTTTAATTTCAAATCCTTGTGAATAAGTTTGAACATTTTCAAAAATGTTTCCCCCTCATTTTATTGTACCCTGTGAAAGATGGGTACATTACCTTACAGCTGAGCTGGAGGCTCAGAATGCCATCCTGTGACTATCCAAAATACTGCACTGTAGATGTAAATTATTTTAATGTTTTGAGCTGCACTGCCCATGATGACAACAAATGTTCGCTGTCACAGTATAAGCTGGCCTTTATTGTGCCAAGTGTGGAAAAGCCACTGGTGGGTTAGAGCCCACCAGGGGAAAATTTCCAGAAGATTCAAGGTTTGTCCGATGGATTCCTGCCCCTGCTGCAGGAAGCCAAATAGGGTCAAAAGAGGGCTGGACAACCAGACTTCGGACCAATCACAGGAGCACAAAGAGATACATTTAAGAAGTTATAAAAGGTCTGTTCTGAACAATAAAGACACTTTTTGTCGCAAAGAACTCACAGTGTGCTCGTGTCTCTCTCGGGGGGCCTGGGTACGAGAAATATTAACACCGATAGTTCACCTCCTTTTGATAATGAAGAGAGATTTTTTTCCCCTGCTAAATGGTCACAAATCACCAAGAAACTGCATATGTTATGATTGGGATGCCTTAACTTTATCCTCATTTCTATGTATCCTATCCTATCCTATCCTATCCTATCCTATCCTATCCTATCCTATCCTATCCTATCCTATCCTTCTAGTAATTCATATGGTCACAACCATGGTCAGTTGGTGTTACATTACCAAATATATCTCTCCTTCTTATTCAAATTTGGGTCAGTTATCCCAAACCTCAAGCCATAGTTTCAGTTTTTAATCTTTTTGCGTGAAGCAAAGTGATAAATAAGATACCACTAAGGTTTAACAACATTTTTCATGTATTATTTCTAAGATCTACACAAAGCTTTTTGCAAGCACTGTAGTGAACTTCAGTGGCTTTGAGACATTTATAACTGTTTCTGCTTGAAATAATAGAAAGGCCAAAATTCCTTCCATTCATTTAAATTTGCATCAACTCTGTTCAGTAAGACTGAATTTCTGTAGATGGTTTCTCAGTTTAGTACTGTAAATGACGCATAATACAGGGCAGACAGAATATGAGATTAACATAATTATAGGGTTTTTTTATTTTTACAGTAGGTCTAGAAATCAACCAGTTAAAAGGAAAAATATTACTTACGGGCAAATTGTAAAAGAGGTCGTGGATGTTTGTCACTTGTCTCATTTGCAACTGGAAGAAGAAAATACAGAGAAAGAAATGTCTTAAACTCTATTGTTACAGTAAGATCAATAGTAATATGTATTTTTATGCATATATAGATGTCTTGGTTTAAGAAAATTTAAAGACTTAAATACTCTAAAATTACTCCCTTTCGTTTCAATTAATCAAATTAATCCAATTAATTCAATTAATTCAATTAATTCAATTAATTTAATTAATCATTTCTGGCTCTTCATAGTTGAACATCTACTCCTTGAAAGCATCCAGCTGCCCCCCAAAGAGACCTCTGACCCAACAGATCACCCTGAAAGTGTTTTTTGACCCCAGTGTGGTGAGTTTGTAATCTTGGGTGACTCCTTTTTTTCTCCTTTTACTCTCAGGTGTTGGGATGAAATTTGGGTTGAGATTGAAACAGGACTCATCTACCCCAAGCGGGAAGTTTACCTCCAACTTGAAAAGACTCTTCATCAAGAAAATTCTTGTTTTTCAAAGGTGGATTGGAAGTGTTTTGTACACTGGTTATATGAATATTTTCCTTATGTTTCATCGACTCATTTCTAAACTATGATTTCTTGAAAAAAGTTTGGAGAGAGCTACAGATTGAGGAGTATTAACCAGTGATGAAATTTTGTCACTTGTTTCATATGATTGCTTCATGTGTTCCGAGTCCTGATGCGCATTCCGGTAATGCTAAACCCTGGCTAAAACTTGTCTTTTGTGTTCCCCTTCTTGTACCCCTACACCCATTCTCCTGTCACAGGAAAAGTCTTCTTTTCCAAGTTTTCCGTCATAACCCCTGCCGCACACGATGGCTCCCAGCACATGGTCGTGGCCACCCTCCTGCACCCAAGATGGCACAGACCACGCGGCTGCTGGCACAAGGCCTCTCCTTCCATCGCTCCCCGTGTCAGGTCCTTCCTCTCCCGTTCGGGACCCTGCCTCCAGGCACACCCCGCCCTCTGGTTCCCACGGGCCCGTCCCAGAAGTAAGGGTGGAGGGGTTGTCACATCTGCACCAGTCACTTAAAACCAAAGGGAAAGAAACCCCACTTGGGAGCCCACTCTAATCACACAGCTTGGGAAGCTCTGCGAAACCTGAGGGGACCGAATCCGAGGGAGCAGATGTTCACCTCCATTGCCATGGCACTGCAAGATGTAGCGCAGGTGGCGAGTGCCGCCATGCTCCGCAGCCACGGCCGTGCCGAACAGCTGCTGCCATGAAAAACCCGCAGTCGCCCCGTCACCACCGCCCAGGGTGGCCCCATGGATCCCATGGTCCCCGTCCCAGAAGTAAAGGTGGTGGGGTTATTACATGAGGGCCCTCTGTACCCCCTGATGGGCAAAAAACCCTCCCATAAAGGCAGAGTTTCCGAAGCAGTTCTAGTGGCAGATGGGAATTTCCAGAGTGTATGGTGTCAACTCTGCTGCCCATCGATTCCAGTTGCCACCCACTGCACTCCACTAGTGTTGGTGTGGCTGTTCTCCATGCTGGAGGAGTGTCAAGGGAAGAATCACCTGCAGGCACAGACATGGGTACACCCAGCCCCCGGGACTGGCTCAAGGTGTGTGCTGCTCAAAGATTTTGCAAAGTTCACTCTAAAACAGTTTTTGATTGTGCAGTTTTTCTGAGTGGCTGCTGTCGCCAGCCCAAAGTAACCTGTTCCAAAGCAGAGCCTTCAGCAAACACTGCCAGGAGAGAGAGATGGCTCTCTGCTTCCCACCTCAGACTTGGAAAAGGACCACAGCAACACCCCCACAGCCATCCTGGTTCCATTTTCTGGCTGCAGATTCCCAAAGAGACAGTAACAATTTTTGGCCACAGATAGACATGGAATACTGTAACATTTTGGGCTACCCACAAGAATAGGAGAAAAGACCCTTCACGGTAGCACCAGTTGCATTAATGAGTATGGTAATGAAAAAGTAAGATTATTGCACCTATATAAATTAAATGTTACAGTAATTTTGGAAGCCCAGAGGTTGATTTAATAGCAAATTGAATGAAATTCCTGTGCAAAGGAATCCTACAGCCTTTGGAGGTGCACATGGATATCACCTAGGATAAAAACAATTCTGTACAAATCCTGGGTTTTTTCTGCCTCAGATTCATACTGGCATAGCTTAACATTGCTGGCACTCTGCTTGGTGCACAGTTAGTCAAGAGCATAAACAGCTCTGGAATTCTTCCAATATTAAACTACAGCTGAAAAATAGAGGAGTTTTCAAGGAGAGTAGTTGCCATCAATGACTTTCTTTTGTAGCTAAAATAAGCATGAGGAACAATACTGATAGGCACACGGGGAAGAGAGCATAAGTGCACACAGAAACTTTGCAAATTCTTTGCTTTCTTTGAAAATTATGTTTTCTAGACCAACCAAGCTAATAAAATCCATAAAAGGATGCAAAAGACCAGAACTGAGACTCACAGGTTCCTAGCAAGATATTGTCAAGTAAACTGTAATGGATGTTTTGAAGTCAGAAAAGACTTTAATAAAATTTAATTCTTCTGTCAAGTCTTATAGCAGTCAGTTTAAATTTGGCATTATTTAGATCCATATCCATTGTCACTGCATCTTTCTTACTTGCTCTTCAAACTCTATCTGCTGATTATGATGACTCTAGCACTCACTTTAGTGAACAGAGGGACTTAACAAATCACTGACTCATTTTGCTCCCATTAGCCAGCAGATGGTAGCCTTCAGACACTGGATGCCTGTATCAGCCTAGGAAACTCACCAGGCTGACCAGAGTAAGGGCCCTGAAGTATTTCAAGAAGTACAACACACCCTTCTTTGGATTAAGTCCATCACAGTGATCTGAAGCCCAAACCCAAACTAAATAAGCTCTCCTGGGACATTATTTGCAGACATTGGAGTGATGGTGCAGAGTTATGCTGGCCCAGAGTCAAAACCAGCTCTGCTTCAAGTGATAGCATAAAGGAAATGCAGCAGCATACTCTATAGAGCTGGTATCAAAACATTTGGATCCATGACATCAAGAACCATGCCAGAAAATATTGCTATAGCAAATATACAAAGCTCAAGCGGCTAGTCTGTCTTTAACTCAGAGATGACAGTTTGCAGGGGTTAGGCTGAGAGATCACCAGCCAGTCTCTTCTGTGGTCCTAGGTATCTCTATCCCCACAGAGAATGAGCAAATTTATAATATGCACGGATGTCTAATTGGAGCATCAGTTAGGTAGGCCTTCTAAGGGCCTTTTAACTTTGCTATTATTTGCTTTAGAGTAGTTTCTCCACTTTGGTGGCAAATGCACTCCCTGATGACCAGGTGCACAGGTCTTAACTTTGTGCCACTCTCCATGTTGTTGCAACAAAGCACTTCACCTGGGATCTGTGTTTGGCAGCTCACCTCCCAAATTCACAGCACCTGGCTCAACAGGTATCATTAACTCCTAAAAAAATTAATATTTTCCAATTCCAGGATGCATAGGTTTGTTTTCAGCTGGCAGTGCTTTCCAATGATGTCAGATGGTCTCATACATAGAGTAAAGCTTTTCCATCTAGAATACAGCCATGCAGAACAAAAGTATGATGAGAATAGCAAAGCAACTATCAGGACAGAAACACAGGGGGTGCTAAACCTGCATTACTAGGAATATTCCTGATACAATTGAGATAACCTCTGCCTAGGAATTGTCCAGGCCCAACACTGTGTAAGCAAGGGAAAGGATTCAGAACCAAAAGAGCATTTCTGCATTTGCTCACTGTGAAAATCTTAGAAGATTCTACTTGATGCACTTTTTTCTGTGGAAATCCTGGCTGATTTTCTACACTTATAGCTGTCCTGGTTGCAGTCAGAACTGAGTAAATTTCTTGCAGTCAGTGGGAGGGGGCATGGCTAGGACATGAAGGTTATTCTATGCCATCTCACACCATTGCCAGGGTGAGGGAAAGGGACTTTGTTCTGGGGAGAAGGGGTTCCTTCTAAGGGAGCAAGTGTAGCAGCAGAGCAGTGGGGTAACACTGGTTCTTAGCTGGAGGGACTGGTTTGGATGGTACCAGTCCTGATGTAAAGGGAGTGATCAGGGTGACATGGAGTGGTTGTGGTCAGGTCACAAGCTCTGTGGTGAGCATTTCTGCATGTGAGTCACTCTCTTTCGTACCCTTTTATTACTGTTGTTGTTACTGCTCATTTTCTTATGTCATTGTGGTTTACAGTAAATTGTTCTTATCTCAACCCATGAACTTGGCCCTTTGGGCCTCCAATTCCCATCTCCAGCCACCACAGGGAGGAAGAGGGAGGGAGAGAGGGAGGGAAAGGAGGAGCAAGTGAGGTTTAGAGAATCTCAGTGAGGGCACTAAATCGGGGACTGTCATTCCTTAATAATAGCAAAAGCAAACCCACTCACACATTTCTCCCGAAGATAAATATACATCTGGAAAAACATGTCTAAGTCATATTTCTGTGCAGTGAATCTAAGCCACACAGATGGAAATAATAAACAGTGGGCTCTTTCGAACAGGAATCTTCCCATGTAGGCTACTGTGGTGGGTCAAAATAGCTTGCTTTTTATTAAGGAAAAAAGCCACCAGGCCCAAAAGTAATTATCTCTGTAAAGACCATTACAACTTCCTCCATGCCTGGCAAAACCAATTCCTGGCTGGCTAGGAGAATTGATAATTTGAGAATTAGAGAAGCTAGAACCACCTCTATGTTAAGGAAAGGCTTTCATCTTCCCATGCATTTGTCTTTCTGAGGTTTTAAAATGTGGGAGCAATTTCAGTGATTTCCCTCCCTCCCACCTTGTTTCCTCTGCAAGGTGGATCCAGAATGCAAACCTTTGCTCCGTCTGATGTTCTAAATGCTGATGCATAACAGCTGTGAATTTTAGACACTTGAGGCAAGAAAAGTACTCAGAAAGGGTGAAGGTCAGAAAGTCTTAATTTACATAGTATAACATTCAAAGCATTTCAGAATATATCCTATCGGATTTTGCACTCACCTCCTTCTCTCAGACTCAGGCTCTAAATTGAAAAAGGAGTTTGAAAGCTTAAACATTTTAAGAAAATAAAATTACGTCACATTGATTAAAAGCTTGCACCAACTCACAGTAAATTTTAGGCTAGCAACCCAGAAATCAGAGGTTAATCTCTGAGGAGACCCAAGTATTGCAGAAATGAGCATATCCTCTTCATGGTCAAGTTGTGCAACTGATCTCTGGGTCAAATAGAAAAATAATAGAGGGCAATAGTCAAATTTGAAATGACATGTTTTGAACATATCTGCTTTGTTTTGAAAAACCACACTGGAAAATAAAGCTTAAGAGACACACTGTCAGAACTTGGCTGTCAAAAAAAAATCATAGTATTTATGACCACACTTTTGTAAGCAGGGTAATATCATTTTCTTTCAAGAAAAATTCAGCTGTATTTGTAATGCTAAAAACTACAGTCAGAAGTAGCTCTGTACACAACAGAATAGTAGCATGCACATTTGTCATCTCACTTTCCTCTAAGTGAGTCAAGTAGCCAATGACTTGCTATCCAAATAACAGGAGGTCACTTCAATGGATCTAAATACTGCTTCATCTGTAAGCACATGGAAGACAAGAGACGGCAAGCCCATATGTACTAGTTAGATTCACTTAGAAATTTCACAGAAGCAGGTCTAGACTGCCACCACCACTCTAAAATCATTAAAAGAATGTCAAGTGTCCTTGGTTTTCAGATGATGCCTTGATGAAAACAAGGAAGATCAAAATGTACAGTAATTTCACAACTATAAGCCGCACCTGACTATAAGATGCACCGCTGGGTAGACCACGGGATTTGTCCATATATAAGCCGCACCTGAATATAAGCCGCACCTTTTTATTTTTTTTTAAAGCAAGGATCCATGTGTAACAAAGTAACAAATTAGTAACAGAATCACTGCCAGCTGGGTTTGGTGTCAGGTGTTCAAGTTGCAACAGCTTTCATGGACCAGGGAAGCCTTTAAAGGCAGCCCCAGGTGCCCTCCCCAGCCGGCTCTCACTTCCGGGTTGACATTTCACTGGGATTTGTCCATAGATAAGCCGCACCTGAATATAAGCCGCACTACTGGGGTAGGCTGGATTCTTCAATGAAAAAGGTGCGGCTTATAATCCTGAAATTACTGTACTTTCTTGTTATAGTATAATTCGCTCCCTAAGTTATATTTTGTAATTATAAGAATGATATTTAAACTGCACCCTTGGCAAAGTTAATAAAGTATGTCCATTACTGACCAAGGCAGCAACTACTGACCACAAAGTAGTCAAAATAAACAAGTGTCATTGAACTAGATTCCTGCTTCCACCAATATTTGACATTAGTGACATTAAGAGGCAGTCGTGTCCTTTCATCTTGCATTTATTTCCTAATCTGCATGACACTGAAAGAAAAGCAATGACAGTGAGTTTATCCAGGATCAATTCCTGGTTTTGGTGCCTTTCCCAGACACTGAAGGCTGAAGGTGACGAGAAAGCAGAAACATATTGAAGGGAAATAGCAGAACTACTTCTTTTAATGGTACCAGTGGTTTGAAACATCTTGAACTTCTCAAAAAACTTTTGTCTGACTGATTCACTTCTGCTGGTAAAAGGGAAAAAAAAAAGCAATACACGGAGTAAGACCATTCAAAACATTCAATAAAGCCTAATCATAATGTTAAACAATCCCAAAGTTACCCACCTCCAAGATACAACTACACCTTACTGGGCATGTGCTCTATATTCTTTTTGGCTGTATCTTTAAAAGCAAAGCAAGATAATTTTACACCAATCTGTAACAATGTAAGGTATGCATGACAAGATTCACTCAAACTCCACCTAAACACAAAGAAATACTATAAAAGTAAGTGAAGAATGAGGGAGAAATACAAAAAACTGTATAAAAGTAGGTTGAGCATGGGGGCAAAGTTAAGGAAGACTCCACCATAACTGCTGGGATCAGCTGATGGGCTGAACCTGTCTTCTCCCCTGTAGGGTAAAAATCACACTGGATACTTTTCCTGGGAATTAGAGCTTGTCTGTGTGTGGGAATCCAGGATGTTGCCCTGGCTTCCTTGGATACCTCGAGACCAGGGCAGGGGACTCGGAGACTTTGGTACAGTGCCCAAGACTCCTGTGGGTTCGATTTCAGTCCCTGGGAAAAATTACCATTGTTATATCAAGAACTACAACTCATAAAAAATAAGTAGAGCGTAAATTAGAATGTTAGAAGGTAGAAAAGTGAATTTTAAAAAATTGTTTATAATAAGGGTCTGGGGACAAAATGGAGGATTTTGGGTGTGGTATGTGCTTCTTTCTCCTTCATGGCATCCATCTTTTGGGTTAGGATGGCACTTTTGGTCTGGGAAAAAGCTGGACAGTGCAATGTAGGTGTCATGTATTGGAAAGTAATTGTAAACTATGTTTACATAGTTTGTAGTATAAAAGATAAGACCTGCTCTGTGAGCAGGCAGTGTGCCTCGGACTGACCTGCTGAACGGACCTCAGCTGGTCAGGAAAGAAATTCCATAGATAAGAAAGAATAAACAATCTCAGAAACCTCCGAAAACTACTTCAGTGTCTTTCTTCAGTGCCCAAGCTTGAAAGCAAAGACCTCTGAACCACCACCTATTGTGCGGTCAGTGATCTCAGGCCATAAATAGAGACACCACTGTTCACATCTGTGTATTACTTTAAATATGTTTTTGCAGTCAGATACCATCACTGACCTATCACAATTTTACATTTATAGTGTTATTCCCCAAACTGTTGGTGTGAGTCCTTCATGGGCACTAGCATTCCCTAGCAGTGAATAATGTACTCAGATAAAGAGGAAGAGCCACTGAGGAGTGTCCCATATGCTGTTTTGGTGTATTATTTCTCTAGGTCAGTTAAATCACCCTCCAGTCCAGCAGGACTGCTCTTTGAAGGGTCCCCCTAACAGACTGGTCAGGCACAAGGTTCTCAAATTTCCTGGGGCACGGACAGACAAATTAAATACTAAGGGTCAGGTACATCTTCCCATTGAAGATCAAGGGAACATCCCCTTTTCATGTGACATCCCCCCTTATGTCCAATGAGGGACTTGAGTTTATAGATACTAAAGACATTTTTAAATTTCTTTTTTGTTGTTTTAACCATCCTCTTCAGACTTTATTTCCATTTAAACACTGTATCACACTTTGTGTATTCTAAGTGGACAAAAATCTTTGGCAACCACTCCCTCAGAAAACTCAAAAATAAAAGCCCTTGCTTATAAAAATCCCTTTACAATGAAGGAGAAAAAAATTAAAAGAAGATAAAAGAAAAAGAAAAATCTGTTTGCTTAGGTTTTTTACATTGTTGAGAAATAAAGTGAGGGCATACAAGCATGTGTGGTCATGACAACAGGAAACAAGAATATCAGTAAGGAACTTTCTGTACAAGCAAAAGGCTGGAACTTGCAGAGTTCTGGAAAATGAAATAAATTGTGGAATGTTTCAAAACAAAAAAGTAGATGTTCAGTAATTCTCAGTGAAACACCAGTGTCTCACTACCCTTATTAGAAGTGTTCAACCCACTACTTTTGTCCAGTTTGATCACTTTTCCCTCCTTCTCAAAACACTTAATTCTTTGAAAACTGTTGACAGACTATTTAATTACTCACTCTACCTTTTTTTTTTCTAAAATCATGTTTTATAGACCTCTAGATTACAAAAGTATATGGAGAGTGAGAGGGGCCGATACAGATATTTCTCCAGACACAGATATTGACAAGAGTGATACAGTTGTCCAGCTCCCTTTATAGAAAATAGAAAGATGATGTCACTTCTAAGGAATGATTCAGCTCAGCCTAAGACTGATGTTCAAAATACGTCAGATGAACAACACATTAAAAGAATTTATTTCTCTTCATTGATTATAAAGGAAGCCAACATGATTACTCAGTTGATGATGCCTTAAATTAAATGAAATCCTGTCCTGACCTGGTTATATATGCTGCTTGTACAGATCATGCTTGAGATTCTCCCCTTGAAAATAGTTGGGCTGTGTAGAAACTAACCGGTAATACCATGTGCAGTCGCAGGTACAGCGTAGGAACTCAACCTCATAAATGTCTAATCTCATGGGGAAAAGTTCTTGGAAAGGTTCTTAAACAGATTCATTACAAAGTTACCATGGAAACTTTTTTTCCATTTGTAGAGCACAGTTGGACAATAAGCTCTTGTGGCTGTGACCCTTAGGATCTGAATTTTGTAATGGCAGCTAATTTCTCACAGGGACATTTATCCCTTTGCTGTACATACACAAAAAAAGGAAATTGTGTGTGCTTCAGGGATAAAATAGAATGATCCTTTAAAAAAAGGAAAAAACAACAAAACAAAACAAACAAACAAAAAAATACAACTCACTGACCTGTGCACAGCTAAAAGAATGCTAGACCAGAAGTTCATCCTCTGATATGTGTGTGGTTTGGGGTTTCCTGTGCATGAAAGAACTGGCTTTCAAAACAAAGGATCCTGTAACCATCACAGAGCAACAAACCTTCTTAACCTCATGTACCTGCTAGCTCTAATACAACACGAAATCAAATTGTTCTCTAGCATGGGAAAAATGCAGTAACTCCAGAGCACTTTATTAATAGATACTTAAGTTGACAGTGATACAATTGCATCCTTACTTAGCCAAATGAGCACTTCTGTTACCTGGAAATACAAGACTGATAGATGCATTATTCTATGTCAGTACTAAGATATAAAAGTAGGTGATACTTTGGGAGGGCAAATCTTACTTTTAAGGATCACTGAGACATCAGTGCTTGTATTCACACCTGACAGCAGGGCCTCAGCTGCCACGTCATTTGGAGTTTTTGTAAATGTCAGCCACTATGAAGACAGAAAGGTTCTGATAACTATCAAAAACTGTATATGCCTCTTTGTGATCTTAGAGGAGCCAAATGCAAACAAGTTGTTCTTGAAGAATTAAGAGAGTTAGAACCTTGGTATACACAGTAAAGGTATCTTAGGCTACATTTGCCTAAGTGACAGGGGCATTCAAAAGATAAAAACCTAACCTTATTACTTTGCATTTGCCTTTTACTCCTGCTTGCTCTGAATTGTTTTCAACTGCCCTGATTCTGCTCAATATGTGCCACAAAACAGAACATAAGAGGTCATGCAGTCTTAGATTGATTCCCTCAATAGCAGTTATAGCACAGATGTGCACACCTGTCCAGCAGCCCTGTTTCCACCGCATAACCCAATGCCATGGGAAGAGGTATTTCAAGGCTGGAGAGAAGCTACAGAAGTGCAGCCTGAAAAAGTATTTTTCAGCTGAGACACCTGAAGGGAACTAGTACACTGTGCAGTGACACAGTTTCTCTCTTCTCTGGCCCAGAGGTTCATAAAGGAGAGGAGATGTCACAGCAGTGTCATGCCAAAGTGCAAAGCCTATTTTCATGTTTGCTTGATTTGCATACAATTTGCATCATTTTTTTCCTATTTTAATTTTTAATCTGTATGCACCCCTGGGATCATCACTTTGCCCAATCAGGTTTTCCTCAGATATGTTCCTATGAACAGGTCCTACTCTGCAGAACAGTAGCATGCTGTGGGCTCTGTCTCTTAGCTCCTAGGAGAGTTCACTTTAAAGGAACTTCAAAACATGCAGTCTCTGGAAGTTTTGTTTACAAAATACTTGTGTTTACAAGGCAATAATCCCATTGTTTTCAATATGGACTAATTATACACCATTTCCTTTGCGCTTCTATTTCACTCTGCAGTCCCATGCGATCCAGATTTAGCACTATGGCTGTGAATGGGGCTTCTCAGGAAGTTCCTCTGATGCCTGCTCTCCCTCCCTTCCTGGACAGGAAAGGAACTCAGGCATCATCCAAGCCCAGAGGCACCCAGAGCAAACTTAGACAGTAATTGAGGAAGCATGTGCCAGGAAGTCCACACCTTGTTCTGTGTTTCCCTTGGAGGACACCTATATCTACTTCTGAACATGTAATTTTTCCCATTCTTCTTTTCCTACATATCACTTCCAATGCTTCCCCATGAAATTCAAAAAGCCAATGGGACAAAAGTGTTAAACAAGGAAGGCAATTAAGTGTGAATGATGCCTTTACAACTCCTCTGTTTGGCTCTTCTTTAAATCCCAGGTGTTCTCTGACTTTTACCCTTGGTCATTTGTAATTCTGCTAAATTTTTGTACAATTGGTGCATAGTTGCCTTCCCTTTCTGTTTCCATAAAGTCAAACAAACACACACACATACATGTTTAAAATAAGGCCTAAGAAACACTTTTCTTTGCCAATAACATCAACACTTAACTGCATGCTGACAGAGAGACAAGAAGACCCACTACTTCCTTTAATCACACAAATTCTGTATAGACGATTATTGCACATGCCACACAGCAGCCTGGATTCACATCTCAAGTACATCAGCTCTGACTGAAAATGCCCTGAAGTTTACTGCTTTTTCATCTACCAAAACCAGTAGGTTTGCTTGGGCAGTAGAAAAGGAGCACTACAACCTCTTTTTTGAACAGGCTTCATCATAATTCCTCCCCTTAACTGTTCAGCAACTCAGTTTTAATCATCAGAGAATTCCCCCTTTCTCACTCTTCTGTATGCTGTCTCAGGAACAGCAGGTTGAATGTGAACAGCTCTGTGGCTCTAGAAATATTGCAAAAGTGGTTCACTCAATGGAAGTGCACTGAGTGTCCATGGGTGCTGCTGAGGATTTCCACATAAACACTTTGGCACCAGTGCACTGCACTCTTCATATAGTTTTTAAGCAGCATGAGATCAGATATAATAGACTTCAAGAGTTTTTTAGGATTCCATTCAGGAGTCCAAATGTCTGAGTAATAAATGCTGTCCTGGAGTACTGCATAACCTTAAAACCAGGATATGAACAGACTCTGTTGCCTGTGCTTCAGAGAGCAGGCCAAGAACAGGGCAGGGTTTGCCACCCTCAGCTCATGAAATCAAATCTGATCTAACAAAACTTAATGCTGCTTTGGCTCACCTGCTAGGTGGAACACATAGGAAAGGTTTCTCACAATGAACATGTGAAAAAAGCTGCAGAAGATAATGCTAGTAAATAAACCTCTCATTAATATTCAACACAGCAAGTCAACCATACCATACGGTAATACTATACCACCTCATAAGCTGCTGGCACAGATGTTATTTCAGTAAGGTTTCATGTGCAAGTCCAACAACAGAATCATGGCTTGAATGAAAATCTCATTTTAGGTTTTCTTAAGGCTATCTGCCTCATATGTGTAAATTATTTGTCTTTATCTAAAGATCCATTTTTTAAAAAGAATAAAATTGAAACTCAGTATTCTAAACAGACTAAAAATTATTGTAAGCAGTTTCAGAGAAAGCTAACATATTTATAATCTCTACTTCAAGTCTGTTTCCAAAGTTGTCAAATGGGTGCTCAACTTGAGAAATAAAACAATTCCCTGGAAATTCTCTGCATATGATTAGCTGTGTGGGGGTAGCAGAGCAAGAAAGCTTAGTTTTCAGTTGACTCCATTCAAACTAAATCACACTGGCATTCACAAAGTACAAAATAAAAGAGAGGAAATTATAAAATATAAAGAAGAAAACACTAGCACAAAATCGGGGGACCAGATCTATTATCACAGTTCAAGAATGCAACACCCAAAAATGGAAAGAAAATAAAGAATGTGAAAAATTAAGTCCACAAAAAGCAATCAGCATGCCAAATAGGAGAACTGCAAGGACCTCAGCTACCCAAGTATGTGGGGAAGAAACAAGTAAAATTTGATTTTGGAACACTTTGACTCCTAATAATGATTGACTATCAATACTAAAAGAGAGAGGCTATGCAACATTAATCCAGAATGCTTATCCTCATCTCCAGTGGCTTTAAATCTGCTTTAAGTCCTTGGAGCTAAAACTGAATTAAGTGGTACTGACTGAGCAAGTTGTCTACCCTCTCCTCTTTCCCAAAACACTTGGCAGGTTTCATCACTCTGAACAGCAGAGAGAAGAAGGAGTGAGGTGACTGGAAAGGATACTAAATCAACAGACATTAAATGTATCATTGTGCAGCAGAAGCAACCATGTGCTGCCATTTAATGGAAAGAGATGATGTTTGCACCTAAGAAAAATTTTCAGGGGATTGATTGCAGCTGCTATGACAACAAGAGGGAGGATGTGACATAATGACCCAAGTGACTGTTTCATGTTATTCCAGCAAACCACTCTACTCACCAGCTGGGAAACCAGTAGAGACTTCATTAAGTGCATCTATTCAGTAATTACTGCATCCTTCCCTGCACCACAGCTCTAACTTTCCATGCAGTTATAGCACAAAGCTGTTGGTTGCAATCATGAGAGTTCATTTCTCAGTCCTAAAAATTTCAAGCCTGTACCTATTAGAAATTTGGAATCGAGTTTCAGCAGGTTTGTTAGATACAAGCTCTGTCACCTGGCAAGGAGAAATAGGGAGCAAAATCATATCAGCCCAGCCTTGATGAAGTTCTTACAAGCAAGCCATGGAAAAGCTGCATTATTTGCCCACCTTGTGTGTAGGGCAGTTCCTTCTCTAACATACAGCAACTTTTACTTAGCTGGAAAAGACCTTTGCTCATTTAGATCATTGCAGTTCTCCTGACTGCAGTGGAGTGATGAATATTTACTGCTGGTCAGGATTCTGCCCCTTATTTTGATTTGTACTAGTACACAAATAAGTGAATTATATGTCCAGGAGCCTTTTGCTTTCTTAGTCATGCAAAGATACAGAAATAGAAAAAATGAGCTCGCATTTACACGACATCAAAACAATAGACCAATTAGTAGAGCACAAGGGTTTAAAACAGAAAGTTTGCAGCAAAAACCACAAATCCCCAAAGACAGTTAGTTTGAAAGCTCCTAGACTTTGATCCACAGCAGGGGAAGGGAGAGGAGGACGAGGACAAGGACGAGGACGAGGAGGAGAAAGACCTCTGGCTTTCAACAGGGGAGAAGGAATGGTCTTGAGAGAAGGTTCTCCCTGTCAGAGCCTGACTGCTCAGGGACAGGCCTGCCTGCCTAACTGCCTAAAACTGAATTCAAAAGGCACAGAAGAGTTCATGCCTCTTTATTTATTTTGAAATTTAGGGATTCTAGAAAATATTAATTTTAAAAGTAATACCTTTGTATCAATTCAGATAGCACTGGGAACAGGAATAGTTGACCAAAGACCAGAGAGTGAAAAAAGCAGAGGCAACATTTTTTCTCATCATGGTAGGATTGGGCCTCTCCTTGAAGGGAGTAAACTGCATTTCTTTCCTTCATGGAAGATGAAGGAACTCTTGGTCTAGGATCTGGCATAAAGAGAATAGGTGTCCTCATCTCCATCCAGGTGTCTCCACCTTCTGTCCTATTTGCACCTTGAGTTTGAATAAAAGAAATCACCACAAAAAACTTGGAGCTTCCATAGTAACTGGAGGGAAAGCTTTTGCATGTAAAATAGTGTTTTCATATAGAAAATTACCTACAAGATTATAAAGAACTGCTATGAGCTAGACTAAGTGTTTCACAACCACATCTTTCCTTTCCAAAACACCTAAGTTACAGCAGAACTCCTCACTATTTCATTCTATAAATCTATTTTTAAAAGTTTATTTTATACATTGGATAGGACAAACAGTGCTGCCAGATGGTTCTGGATATGAAAAGCAGAAAACTGGAGTTTTACTGAAATTAGGCTCTCCATCATAGAAGTGTAATAAACGCTGAAGGAAAATATCTTCTTGCAATCTTTGTGTTTATCATTTTCCCAGGTTTAAAAACAGTGGAGCAATCTCTAGAAAGTCAATTACAACAGCAAGTAACACTTAACTGGCATTCTGAGTTAACAGTCTCTCATTTGCACAGCAGTGATAAGACAATCCACAGGGGGAAAAAAGGCCTTAACTTCCACTCTGTTATGTTTCAGTGGAGGAAAACTTTGCCAAAGTCAAACAAGAGCTCACATACGGTATCTTGTGTATACAAAACTTCATGTACACTGAAATTTGGTGACATAAACCATGGCAAATAAAGATCTTGAAGCTTTCATCTGAGACAGAACGAACTTTCTAGAGCAAATAAAGTTACATTATTCCAGTTCTTGAGTAGTCCCACTAAATGGCTCACATTGTGGCTCCTATCTTTCCACCAACTACCAGTGCAAGAAGTCCATAAATGTAGAAATTTCAAAATCCTCACTGTGCCAGTGAACCTCAGTCCTCCTCAGAGTCTTTGTCAAAACAGTTGCATCTGGAGAAAAAGGATTTGCAACTACGTTGTTTCTTCAGATAGAAGAAAGCTACGTAATATTGTCATAGTTTTTTGTATTTGCCTTTCTGGTAGAGTACATCCCTCTCTTCTGCAGGGATTTGTAAAATCCTTGGGAAATGTGCAGTTCCCACACCAACGTGTCCCAACTTGGCTCTCATGTCCCAACATCAATGTGGTAAACAGCTAAGGTGAAAATTAGAACAGTTGAGAAGCTGCTCTAGTTTGCTCTGCTCTGTAAGCAAATGCTGGCCAACTCCAGAGACACCAGGGTATCTAACTATGAGCCTTCAGCAAACAGCTCTGCTTGCACCAGGCTTCTTCTCTGCCCTCATACTTTCATGTTCAATGTTAGGCCCAGGTCCTTCATTAATTTTCATTAAAATTTTCATTAAGTCTTATGGTCAGTCATCAGTTTTCAAAACACTCTGAAGGTCATGATGTCTTAGAAGTCAGTATAAATGTGAATCAGTGCAAAATAGCTTCCCTTCATAGTGTTATTTAGGTAGGGAAAGATGATTAAAACCATTGAGACCAATTGCAAACTGTACACTGCCAAGTACACCAAAAAACCCAGTGGAATGACCAAACATCCTTTTCCAGTGCTCTCAGTCATGCAGTTGGAGGTGACAATAGTGAAGATAGAAGCCACAATTTTACTATACTTCCCTTCTAATAGTACAGATATTTCATCATGGATCTGCCCAAACTCCCTGTGTCTCTTCCCACTCTGCCTGGAACAGAGTTGGACAACAATTTGCAAATGTTGCATGACAGCTACTGTGATTCATTTTGCACCCAAAGGGAAGTTACTTTCTCTCAAGCCAATATTTTCCTTTTCCTCAAGGGTACCAGCCCTCTCTCTCAGCTAGTACTACAGTAGCAGATGCAGTAGCTCAACGTTTCCCAAGAACTTCTTAAAAAATATCAGGACACAAAAACCAGATTATCATTTGATCAAAAAAAAGATATTTAAGCTCACCCTGACACACTAATGTTGTTGCGGGGCTTCTTGGATAGATTCATTTTCTTCAGTATAATGATTAACAAACACATTAATTGTTTAGGTCTGTCTACCACAGAGTGCTGGTAATATTACATAGCATGTTTATAAAGTTTTACAGTTATGTCATTCAATACAATGAACACTTGCCCAGATATAAAAATAAATGTTATATAATACACAGACCATAGAATCAATACACTGTGTGCATCAAATAGAGATGCAGACAGAGTGTCGCACAGCATCTGCTATGCAGCAACCGTCCTAAGAAGCAGAAAAAACCTGAGTCTTGCTTTAAGACAATTTAAAGGGGATCACTCTAACATGAGTTCTCCCACATTGTTTTAATCAATCCCTTTCCACCAATAAGGAGAAACTAAATCTGAGTAGATATAAGTGAAAAAAATAACAATTTACTAGCAAGCAAAACTACAACAGGCAAAAAACAGCAGTAAATAATCACGAGATGAAAAATTGGTCGATCCTGACAACAAAGAGAAACCCAAGATGGCGAAGTTCCCCTTTCAAGATGGTGTCCATGACATGAGGGAGACAAAGCAAAAACGGGGTCTGGCCAAGGCAGCAGCATTTGGGGAGACACAGGGGAAAGCACAGCAGCAAACCCTCCTGGGAAAGCAGGAGCTTCCAAAGCAGTTCTGTTGGCACATGGGAATTGCCAGCATGTGTGGGGTCAGCTCTACTGCCCGCCGCTTCCTTCTCTTCCTTCTGCCACCCGTGTGCTCCAGCAGTGTTGGTGCTGCCGTCCCCTGAGCCACCAGTGTGCTGTGAGTGGGGACAAACATCTCCTGGAATCAGCATGGGCTGGCCTGGTGAGGGACCAGCTCGAGCTTTGCGCTGCCAACAGAGGTTTGCAAACTTCACTCTGAAACAGTTTTTGATTGCAGAAATGCAGCTTTTCTGGGTGGCTAGCCCAGAACTTCTTCCCCTCCCTTCCCGAAACAACCTCTGCTTTAAGCAAAATGCAATCTTACAAAAGAGAACACAAAAGGGAAGCCTCTGCCCACACTACCTCAGCTTTAAGGTGAAAGCCAAGAAGTGTGGCAAGAGATGAGAAAGCGAGCCAAAAGATGAAAAAGGGGACTCTGACTGTGTGCTCTAACATTTTTGAGCGCACCACACCTGCCTGCTCCATGATCCAGCTCCAGACCTGCAAACCTTAAAGAGATGGGAACAAATTTTGGGCACAGATAGATATGAAATACAGTAACATATTTTATTACCGAAGAAAACCTTCAGTTTTAACCCTGAGTAATTTGATCCTAAAATTGGTCCAGATGTATTGTGAGCATGAGTAGCAATAAAGACAGGAGAGCAACAATCCAGCAATCCTGCTGGTTTGTTCCCGAATTTAAAACAAAACAAAACAAACTAAACACACAGCACCCAAAAACACAAAACCAACCAAACAAAAACAAACAAAAAAGTAAACAATAAAAAAAACCACAACAACAACAAATGCCACAACCCCATACCCAAAGAAAAAGAAAATGTTCATCCATCAGATTGACACAAATTGATAAAACCCCACTACTAATAATGATGCTGAGACTGGAAGAAAATAAGATAGGGGGTGCAAAAGTAAGTATAT
This sequence comes from Sialia sialis, assembly GCA_009812075.1. NCBI lineage: Eukaryota > Metazoa > Chordata > Aves > Passeriformes > Turdidae > Sialia > Sialia sialis. The sequence continues at coordinate 96,614,047 of VRYO01001463.1, read as the reverse complement.
TGCAACAGCCTGTGGAGGACCTTCCCATTAGAGAAAGAAATTTCAAAAGTAGCATTGGCTTGGCAGTTTCACCTTTAAAGTGCTATATGAACATTAACAGATAGTTAAGATACTTTAACTATGTAAAGATAATTTAATGAAACATATATCTCCAGGTTTTTTAAATAAGCTTAATGTTTGCCTGATGTTAATGATTGCAAAACAAATTCTGCATGAATCAAAGGACTAAACGGGCATGTCCTTCCATACCAATAAAAGCTTGTATCCATCATTATAAGATTAAATTCTGGCCCAATTATGTTAGTATCAGCCAGGAAAAACTTTCCTGATTTCACAATGACAAAGAAGTGACAAGGAATCTTTGTCTTCTTAAGGGTATTCAACAGGAATTTCTATTGATTAATGCAAGTAAGTTTTCTGTATGCTTTAACTTGGATTTAGCCTAAAAATTCAAATGGGATGTAAGCTTGCTTTACTTCTAAGATCTGTATGGATATGTATAGGGGTACATATGTATACAGATACCCTAGTAAGATAAGCGTTTGTAGGAAATCAGTCTGCTCAGAGAATCCTCACATTTTGTGTACCAAGTCTGTTGGAAGAAGTCCTTTCACTTTGAGGAGCCTCACTTTTCCCTAAGACAGCAAGTATAAACATGAAACAGCACTCTCCAAACAACTACAGCAATCCATCCTAAAATTCCTAATCTTTCCTCAATATTTCTCATTGCCTCAGCAATTTTACTTCTTGTGTTTGTGAACTGTTGCATATGTATCTGTGTGCAAAGTGAGAAATGACAAAAGATTACAGAATTTGAAAACACTGGCTAAGTAAACAACAAACAATAAAATAATAACAATAAAATAAACAATAAAAGCCAAGGTTACCAAGGATGACATTCTGGGCTCATAGGAAGGAAACGCACTTAGCAAGCTGGAAACATGCAATAATGGAGCCCAGGCTTTCCTGAGGTAAGGTTCCAAAACAAAAGTACTGGAAACATCTTGGTGAACCTGTGCCAAAACCCAGCAAAAGGATGTAGAGTGGCTGCATATTAAAGGCAAGTTTCTTGGGGAAAAGAAAATACAGAAGGCAGAATGCAAAACCAATGCAGGCAAAAAGTGCAGGGCATCTGTACATTTTAGAGGCATATATTGACAAATGGCAGTTGACAACAGCTGTCTTTTAGCTATACTTACTGGAATGACTAGGAAAGACAGGAAAGAAAGAAAAGAAAGAAAAGAAAGAAAAGAAATGAAAGAAGACAAATTAAATCAGGCTCACCAATTGTAAAGTTATAGCCATCAATACTGAATGTAGCACTCCGGCATTTTTTAAATGCTTCCTTTCTGCTACTTGGGTCTGCCATGATCCTGCCAGCTTGTACTTCCAGCAGCTGCCTTTCTCTCTCTCGTGAAAGCAGAGCCCTCGAGCTCACTCTTAGCTGCCCTTGAGTATCTGCCTGTGACAGCACACACACCAGCCTCACATCTTCTTACAGGGAGCCAGATCTGAGAGGCGTGCACCCAAGAATTTTCTCCTCCCCCAAACACTCTCATTGGCAAGTTACCTACATGCCAGCTCAGAGTTCAGCTGGTTAGAGGCTCCCCTATCAAAGCTGGCAGTCAATTAGTGTGAGACTACCAAGTCAATAAGCCAGCCGTGGCTGTCAAATCTCTGTGTAGGAGGTAGCACACCAAAAAGATAAGGGTTAGATTTTGCTGTTATCTACCCACTGACGTTCCCTGTATTCCCTGCTGTGCTGCAACCAGTTCCTGTGGCTCCTTTTCCTCATAGGGATTTCTGACTTGCAGCAAATTGTGCTCAGATTTCAGCTCTTAAAACAGAAGCAGTGTGTTTTAATAATTCAAGATATAATGAATCAGCCCAAATACATTACGCCATCAATCATCTGTTACTTATGTGAACAGCAAGTCTCTAGAAACCTAACTGAGAGCACAGAACCAGAGATTATCAGTAAAGAACACAGAGAAACAATATGTGATTTGGCAGTAATGTTGATAAACTGAGCAAAATGTTCGTGCATGCACACACACAAAACAGTCTTCCAAACTCTTCCTTCTTGTCATTTATCATGGTTTGTAAACTCAGGTCTGTAGATTTTTTTCCTAGTAATGTTTAGAAATGTTGACTCAGAGTACGTGCAAGCAATCCACTGAAAAAGGCAGGCAAATCCTAAGAACATACAACATTTAGAGTAAAGACTAGCAAAGTTTTCACAGGAAGGCTATCTGCAAGCCAAAGTTTTGAATAGGCATCTAAGAAAACGCAGTCAACATCTCAATGATTTCATTAAGTACACATAGATCTGTGCAATTCTTTTTCTTGTAATACACGTTAAAACCATAGATGTGCTATTGAAAAGTTCCCATTTTTATGTTCCTGAGAAAAAACGTAAATTCCACATAAATGCATAAAGTTTTGCATTGGTCTGGATCAAAACCACTTGGAAACACTGTTTCAAGAAGACTACCATCAAAATAAGAGCCAGGACATAGTTTACTAAAAGCTTGCTCTACGCACACCTGAAGGTTTACAAAATATCAGCAAAATGTGGTCATGTTTAAGGTATAAACCTCAGCCCTACCTTGGTTTCTCAACAAAAGCTTAAGTCAGATAGGAACTTTTTAAATCCTCTCTCTTCAAAGAATGGAAGAGAATCACTACTGAATTACAGCAGTTAATTTAAATTCCACTTAGTTCCACCATAGTGGAGAGCCTCAGCCAAATAGGGCTTTTTTTTTTTGTTAACTTTTAAAAATTATTTATTTGGATGTTCAATAGTATAAGACAAGTTCATTAAGAAAACAACTTCTAGCAGTGAGGGGTTTTTGAGCTTTTTTGGTAAGTCATTGTTTTGAAATAAAACCAGCTACTTACATATAACATTTCTAACACTTGCACCTTCAGTTATTTTTTACATGAAAAGCGTAGGCAATAGTTCAGGAATTTAAAAGAGTTGCTGCTCTTTATAGACACTTTATAGCCACTGCAATGAAGACTGCTCATGCAGTTTACTGAAATCCATCATGTAGCTGCCTCTTTAATCCAACTGCTCAAAAAAACTAACAAGTTGTATCAGAAACTTAATACCTGGTCCTATCTGATTCTTTGCATTTTGCTGTTCAGCTCTTGGGTGGATTCAAGTCTGCATTTACATCCTGCTATGATGGTGAAACAGCTGGTCTGTGAAGCCTGAAAGAAGGAGGGATTGTTTGGCTACAGGGAGCCAATCTCTGACGATGGGCGCAAGCATTTAGTACCCATCCATAGCCAACCAGACTGGAATGCAGACACTTTTCAATAGGGTATGAAAAAGCTGTGTAAGCCATTAAACTCTCTACCCTGTGATCCACAAGTGCTGTGGTGTGCCTCTGCCACCCACCACTGCAACATCCTGCTTTCCCAAACAATTCCTACAGATTCATTCAAGGTATAGGTGGTTTACCTTCCACTTCTGGCAAGTACCAATATAGATTACCAGGCACTACTTGTGGCTGCAGTTCACTGCCATGTAGAGCAATAGATGTGTCATTTGTAAACTACCTGAACATCCTTTGAGGTGAAAAGCACAGTGTGAATAAAAAATATTTATTATTGTTTCTGTTAAAAGACCACACTCTACCTGGTAACTTTTGATTTGGCAGCAGTAACTTTGATATTTTGCCTTTACTTTTCTATGTGTAGAAGAGTTTGCAAGTTTCAGGAAGTCAATTTTAAGCAATGATCATCTCAAATTAAACCAAATACCAAGGTGTCAGGAAATCTGCAAACACCAGAGGTTTGCGTTCAAAAAGGAGACAGAGGAGTCCTTCAGCTTTATCCAAATAAAGGGAGAGAGTTCACTTGGGTACATGGCCACAGGGTTTTCTCTCTCTCACTCAGAGTGGTTTCAGAGAGTGCAGCCTCCCTTTTATCCTCACTCTTCTGTTGCCTTCTTCCTTTCCCCTTTGGCTGAGGTACTAGGAAGGTACAGTCTTTTTGAACTGCCTACTCCATATCTCCCCTTGAACTTACTATTTTATCCCAAAGTTCACAAATTCAAGCTTGTGAAGACTCTTGTCTCTTTCAGGAGCTGAACTGTCTGGTAACATCTTGCTGCCTAAAGCCAGTAGAAACATTAGGACTCATTTTAAAGAAGTTAACACTCCTACCCACCAAATTATTTGTAAAGACATTAACACACATCTTTGCTATCAGATCCAAATCTCAAAAATATATGCTGGAGAAAGTGGTGAAAAAACAGCCACCCATAACAAACAAGAAACACTTCCTATTTCTAACCAGTCCTTTTCTGCCCTTCAGTATGAAAAGGTGTACTATTGATGTAAATTTACCTCAGCAGGACTGAAAGATTTTTGATTGCAGTTTACACTTTCCAAATATAATCTAAAATAATCACGATTGTTTTAGACGGAGAAATATTTCCTTGTATTAACTAAAGGCATTGTTTGTTTTTCAGTCTTGTATCTCCTGGCTCATGTAGAGTGAGAAATGGTAAATGAGAGCATTAAATAAAATCCCAGTTCCACAAATGTCAAGGGTAAAATTCCCATCCACTTCAACAGGACTGAAGCTCTATCCTCCTGGTTTTTCATATCTGTGCCCCTCTTTACTTTGTTTCTAACACAAGCAAATTTCACAGGAGCAGCAATAAATTTAGGTCTCAGGTACCCATTTTGTAGTGCCACTCACTAAAGTTATGAGAATTGGGATCTCTGAATTTTTGTCTTTTTAGAAAGGTCTCTGATATCCTAAATCAATGGATAACTTGACTTTTAATACTAAGAAAAAACAAATACAGCCATCCTGGATAAGACCTAAGGTCCATTAAAAAGAGTGCCCTATATCAAGCTCTGTGTCATATCTCCATTGGTGTACAGAAGTAAATACTTTAAAAATTATAAAGATTTTAAAATTATCAAGAGCAAGTCTGACTGTGATACTTGATATCCAATCACCACCAGTTTGGATACCCCGTGGATTGTGTGTATATTCTGTATGTTCATAATCAAATTTTAGTACCTTCAGCATCCTCCATCAGAAAGGCCTACAGCCTAAGTAAGTATCATAGGACCACCTCCTGCTTTTGTTTGTTTTGAACTTTTCTCCTTCTCACTACCTGATTGCTCTTTAGCCTAATATTTAAGTATCAACTCTGAAGCCTTCTGGCTATGAATCCAAAAGTGAGGAGTGATCACATGGATAGCAGAGGCATCCCCAGCATACAGGTCTTCTAGTGGTAAGGAGTCTCTGAGACAGTGGATTCTGGTGAGAGAGACCACAGAAGCACCAGGAAGCTCTGCCTTTGAAAATATTGATTCCACCACTGAATTTCTACAAACTGCAATTGAATAATTTTTACAAGCATGAATTTTTCCCAGAAGTTTTAGAGGGCTGTCTCACCACTAGTATCAATGTCACCTAAAAACATTTATATCCTAAAGAAGAGTTATATGACTGGGCATGATGCTCTAAAAATTGATAAATCTTTTCAGAAAATTTCCAACTTCAAGAGAAGAAATTCAGCTGTAATCGCCTGATGTGTTTGGTGCATTTCTCACAATCAGCGATGAACTGAGGTATTACAGGTTGTTTATGCAGAGATGCTAATCTTCCATAAAAGCTTTTACTGTTTCCTAGAAGCACTCCGTCTGCATGTTGTGGTGGTATTATCAGAGGTTGTCATTGTTATTTTTAGGTGTGGCAGCCAGAAAGCAATATGACTTTTTAATAAAAGCAGATTAGCATGATCTTTTCTGATGTTTTCTGCTTGGTTTGGGCTTTACCATTTTCTCCTTTGCCACAAGCTGAAAAAGGAGTTTGCTGGAGTATTTTCTTGGTTTATGCTACTTTATACTTCCCAATAAACACAAATTTTGTGCTGTTTAAAGTGACTTCACCCCATGGGTGAAAATCCAAATTCATCCAGTAAATACCAGGCATAGGAAAGGAAAAAAAATAATTGCAATACTATTTTGAGCTTGGACTTCATCTTAACTATTTCAAGCAGCTCTGCAACTCAGCGAAAGTGTATTATTCTCTTCAGAAGCACAGGAGGAATCTACACCATGTAGGTTCAAGCAATTAGCTGAGTTGCCAAAATAAGGAACCTCACTGCAGTGAGCTGAGAGTCCCAAAGGGGAGTTGGACCTCCTAAAATCTCAATAACTCTCTAGAGAAGTTCTGTCTTAAATACCCAGATACAGTGAAGCATCTGAGAACTGGAAGAGGTAGTTTAGTGAAGAGGCTTAAGCTGACCATCAGGATCGTCAGTAATAGCTTACACTTTCTTCAGATTGCCTGCCAACAGTAATATTGTCAATCTGATCCTCTTCAAACTAGATGCAATTTGTTAACAGCAGTGATGCTCATCTTTTGTGCTGTGTCCAGTAAAAATGAACTATTAGCAGCTACTGTAATCATATAGCTGTCCAGTGCAACTTGCAATCAGAAGAAACAAAGTGGTGAAGGAGCATCTGGTCTGGACGTTTGCAAAGGTAAACAATGGGAAAGAAGCTCTAGCAGGAAAAGTGTATATAAAGGCCTTAAAGATCCTCATAATACACTTATTCCTGTGTATTTCCTTCACACAGTAACTTGCAGTCCCTAGTCCCTTGAAGGCCAAAAGCAGCCCTGCCTCCAGGTGCAGTTTTATTTTCTAAATGAAAATTTTCTCCTTGTTGCAGGGAGGAAGAGTTTTAAAAAATAATACAGTTTCAACTGCAAAACATTTTAAATCTCTAATTCCAGTCTTGTCTAAACTGCACTGCTTGATCAGATTTCATTTGTCTTTATGTTTCTATTTTATTTCTAGTTCTTGGTCTTGTTCAGCACACTATTTAAATATGATTCTCCTGATATCAAAACTATAATGAAAAGAGCATAGATTTTGCCACACTAGAAATGCTAGGCTTCTTATAGAATGGTGACAAGGCATAGAAGAAGATACTCATTCAAACTTTGGCAGAGAAAAGTTCACCACATGTACTAACCCCCTGACATACTCATGAATAGCACAATAGCCAATAGAAAAGGACATATATAGGACAAGATTTCAAATAGACCTCATTGATTCATTACCTACAGACAAGAAGAAAAACAAATATTTTAAAGAGATAGCAAGACATGACTACTTCCACTTCTGCCTGTAGGAGCAGGAGTCCAGAACAGATGGACTTTTGTGGTCACATCTTATAGACTGATAGAAGTAACCATATTCTAAAGTCTAACCAGTGGTTACTGCTGTTGGTTTGCTTCCTCATTCTGTATTACAATTCCGCTTGTGAGCAGAAGTATATAACCTTTCTTATAATGATTTCCTTCATTTCACTCAATTCCAAAGCTACATTCTGCTGAAGGCATTCTAAAGTCAGACATATTTTATGCTTTAGAGAGGGTGATCATGAAATATTTAAGGGTACAGTTTCAAATCTTCAAGTTCATTTCCTGATTCTTTCACCAGAAGGGCATAGTATTTTAAAGCTGGCAAAGAAATTTTTATACTTCAGCTGCAGGCTTTAACAGTCTACAGCACACCAATAAAGGCAGAGTGGAAAGGTCGTATGTGACACAGAAGAGAAAGAAATAAAATTTTCAGGACTGCTTCAGGAACTTCTGGGACCTACTCATTCAAATGCAACTCATTTTGATGGACAATAGGTTTGCAAAAGTAATGATTAGATTTAAAAGGAGTGAAGCATTTAGTTCCCATTAACTTTTATAGGTCTTGAATACTTATCTGCTCTGCCCATCACTGAGCATCTAGCCCAAATACATAACAGCTGGAGGAGGTTTTAGTTGTTTAGTGATGGGTTTTGGTTTTGATTTGGGGCAGAAGCTTGTAGGGTTTTTGAATAAGTGACTCAGCTTCTCTACTACCTAAAAATTCAAACTAATTTTCCATAGTCTCCAAACAAGGAGCATGCATTTAAACTTGTTTATACAAGCAGTTCTAAGCATATCCACTAAGGTTTGTAATACGATATGTCCACATCAGCATTTCTTTCCTTCTCTGTAAACTGCTGTCATTATAAGACCATTAATATTGAGCTTGACAAAATCTGTTATATAAATTGTCATATAAATATAAATACCAGTATTACTTTAATAATAATTTAAACAAATACACAGATTAAGTAAATATTGTTTCATCATATGCAACCCTAAAGGGGTTCTGGTGCTCTAAACATTTACTGTCAGTATTAATTTGCATCCTCAGAGTTAAAACACTTTGCACCTCCACTTCCTCACCATTCTTCAAGCCCTGCCTCTAGAATCATGGGAACAGGTGAAAACCCCAGTGCAAGATGAGCTAGCTGTTTTGTCCTACAAGTGTGTAACATAACAACAGGACCCATAACCACTGCACAATGCCGATATTGTTAACATGTAAGAGCCTAGGAAAACCACAACAAATAAGATAATGCTGAATAAATGGCTAAACACAGAAGAGGAAGAGACACGACTTTTTATTTTACCTTCACACAGAAAGGATTATCTGACATCATCTAAAACGAAGTTACTTTATTTTCTTTGCTCGACATGTGGTTTTCACTCTGCAGGTGAAGTGGTAAATTAAAAAGGGAAAGAAACTATGTATTACCCACATCTCCTTGAAACCTCAATTTCATAATTTCTTCCAGTTCTGTGAACAGCTGATGCATGGACTCAGACCGGCAGGGAATCTGAGTTGTTTATTCAAAGAAATTAGTTGGGTTTATACAATTTCTCAAGGCACAGTATTTCCTTACATGGTAGTTCTCACTATATGACCTAGCTCACGTCCATGTCAGCAGCCATGTTCTAAATGTCCTTCTATGGGGTGATCATACACTGTTCACCTGTCAGTCAGCTTCCAGCAGACTCCTCTCCCACAGAGCTCTCCCGTGTGACACCTCCTCAGCCCAAGTTCAGGTGGAGACAAGCCTCTCTGTGCTGCCATGTGCTCCTTTGTGCTGCCATGTGCCTCTCTGGGCTGCCATCCGTGTGCTCCTTTGTGCTGCCGTGTGCTTGTGCTGGTTCATCCCACAACCCACAGCCCAACTCCATCCCATCTCTACCCACACAGTTCCACTTAACAACCTGGAAAATAAATTGAACCCCACACTACCTACCAATGTTCTTCCAAAGATGGATCTATATCCAGCTTTTATCACATTGAAATATGTCAAAGTGTCTTCTAAAGGAGAAGAAGGAAAAAAGAGGGAGGGATTAAAAAAAAAAAAAACAAGCAAAAAAACAAATTATGTTCCTCTTCTTAAAGTTTATCTCTTGAAAAAAAAAATACCATGGGCAACTATATCTGCTGTGACTAGTTTTTTTCATCTTAAATTCTGCTTTTATTTTAAGATTGTGCAGGAGCTGCCTACATATACTAAACATTTGTGTTGGATTTTGCTGTAGAATAACAATATTAAAAAAGATGTGTAGCTACTTACAACAGGGCAGATGGCTGGACTGTTTTGGCAGACTGTGCAGTCCAGAGCTTGTCTGGCACACAGGCTGCCCAGAGATGTAGGGAATGACCTTGAAGACATTGTAGTAAATAAGTATCATAAGTAAGTAGTGGCCACTCTTTCATTACAGAACAGGCATGGTGGCCACTTAGTTTTAAAAAACACTATTCTCAAAAGAGAAAAAAATAGTGTTAGGGGAATTAACTGGAAGAACATGACCAACTCACTTGATGCAGGGACTAAGAGGCTATAATATGTAAGATTTTCAATGTTTTCATTGTTTAAACCACTTCTAGAACCAAGGTTCAGCCTTGAATATACTTCAGTCCAAACTCTTTACAGTGCCAGTGTTGGACCTCAGACCCGATTCCTTGTCCAGGCTTCTCTTCATTGAACTAATATCCCAGGTTTACATAGTGCTAATGTAGCTGTATCACTGCCAAAATTTTACCATCAACCTCCATAGTCATGTATGGTCACCACTTCAGCATAGACCAATGCGTAGACTTCCTCATTGTACATTTTGCTCATTACAAAATAGCTTTCAAGACTTCATCTCCCTCTAAAGAGAACAGGTGAACCTGCTTGATTTGGTGAATCGGCAAACAGGAAAAACAACCATTCATGCAGTAGCAAAGCGTAAGCAGCAGTCAGTGGTTTGGTATATTTTATATCATGTATGTTCATCTAGCAGTTTCCTGGTGTCCTTCATTCTGCCCTCAATCTTGATCCCACAAGACAGTAACTATTGTAGAAGTATTACTCAGTCCTCAGTGCACAAAACAGCAATCACATTAGTGTATATTGCAGACAACAAAAATCTTATCTTTGATAACTACCTGGAATGAGGCACCTTGGGGTAACTTCTGAGTCAGTCACTGGTTTTAGTGCCTGCAGAGTTGTACTCACTAATAAATGGCTTGCCATTCCTCAATCCCACCACACTGGGGAGGATCACAATGCATCCTTTCTTCCTACACTCCTTCATTTTTCCATGCTTCTAGGAGCACTGTTGCATTCTATCCTCTTATTAGCTTTTTCCACACCTTCATCCTACACAGTCTTGTCCTCACACTTCTTTCTACTTGGGATAGAAATCACTGAGATACCAAAATCAGGACTTTACGAAGAGTTTATTTTCAGTCATTTTGTCCTGTGTCTCCCCCTAACTTGTTTCCCTCAATGGACAGTACCATTCTCTGGAGAGCAAGAATTCAGCTGCTTATCAAACAACAAAAGAAACGAGAAAAGCAAGAAAATTACCTAGCTTTTATTTCAGGTCATTTCCAGATAGAAATCCCTAGCATCCAAATTTCAAGTTTTCAGTACCTTTCTGCTCCCTGGTCAAAGCACTCACCAGCAGAGAAATGTTAATATCTAGTTATATGATTTTTCCATATTACAGGCCTTCTGTCTTGGTTTGAAAGACAGGTGTCTGCTGAGGAAGGCAGGAGCCTCCCTTGGAATGGAGAATGCAA